>JAQLOM010000020.1:7158278-7169260 GCA_030068315.1 Chrysichthys thysi
CACACACACACACACACACACACACACACACACACACACACACACACACACACACACACACACACACACAGTCCATGGGTCCATATTTCTGATTCTGGTGTCTCTCTGGCACCAGCCCCAAACAACACACTAGCACACTTTGTAGTATGTCCCTATAGTGCACATGAGGAAACACCACTTTGACCTACTGTTTAATATAATGATGGAGTTCAGGGTGATTATAGCTGCAGCAATGTACAGGGTGAAAATATTATACTTTATAATACTTATAATAATACTTTATATACTATTATATAAGAGATTAGATCAAAATTTGTTCCAGATCTAAAATGTGCACCTCAGGTGGTATTTCTTCACTGAACCAACATAGGCTGGAATCTGTAATGCTCCCCCAGCATAAAGCATTTGAAGATTATGCTATATAATGTTTTCCCTTGTTACCAAACGTATTATCAAGTGCTTTCTGACCTTTTCTTCATGAAATGTTGGAAAACAAAAGGACATTGTGTAACCTAACACGATTCAATAGCATCCCTTGAACCATCATATGAAACTCGAGTCTCTCAGGTGTTACCCTCTGTTTTCCATATTGAATGGAACATGGACCAAATGGTATAGGGTTTCAGGATAATAGACTTTTTTCCTCAGCTCTTTCTGAAAGGTGTGAGAAGGAGAACTCCTTTTTCTGCAGTCAGGGTTCACGAAGCGTACGCTCTGCCTCTCAACACAAGTTGCCAGACCCTCTGCCTAACTCCACCTCCAGAAAGCTTGTTGAAGAAGACATGTGCTTGTTTCTATAGGAACAACTTAGGGACTTTGTGAGGAGACATTAATGTACCTTTTTTGAGAAGGAGTCTCCAGTGTTAGGTTTTCGTAACAGCCAGTGGTAAGGTGTTCTTTTAAATATTCCAAAAATGGGGAACACTTCAGGACTGAGGACTTCTTGTTTTATTGGCATTGGGAGAGAGCAAAATAGGGGCTCATGTTTATAGCTGATATATTGAATTGTAAGTGATAACAGGAACAACATTGTTTTGCAGATGCTGTACGATGTTAAATCTAACTATTAATAACTAAAAAAGTACAACTCGTTATTCATAAATCAGACTTTATTTTATAATAAATTTTGGGGTGTTATCAGCATCACGTGGTCCTGTTGATTATTTTCCTATAAGAGCACACCCTGTCATGTTGTCATGTGTTATTCCTTGCATAATATAATGTTTTTCTCTCTATTAAAGATGAATTTATCCTTCCACAGAAATGTTTAGTGCTCTTTTTGGAGAGTGGACTCATGAATATTCACATTACTCAATGCAAGAATGGCTTAGATGTTACCCTGGGGTTCTCTGTGACTTCTTGTTATATTATTTGCCATACCCTTGCAGTGATTTTTGCTGGACAACCACTCTTTCAAAGAGTAACTGTGATTATTGCTGAATTTTGTCCCTTTGCATCATCTGCCTCACAGTGGAGTGGTGCAAGCCAAACTCTTTGGAAAAGGTCATGCATCCTTTTGCAGCCTGGTGAGCATCGATAACTCTTTCCGAGGTCCTCAGGAATCTCCTTTGCTTGAAGCATGGCACACTTTTATAAACCTGTGTGGTGAAGACCAGACTTTGCTAGTGAAGACTCAAGTTCATAATCGTGAAACATGAGAGTGCCTTCAAAACTCACACCTGAATGCCAGCCCTTGACTGAAACACCTGACTTCACCCCTTTAAATTAACTTATAGTCCTAGGAGTTAACATACTATAGTTTGCATAGTGAAAAAAGATGTTTGGATAATTTTCTCCCGTTCTGTGCTGATCTACTTTGACTCTACAATACTAGGCAGCCCTACTGAAAACTGGGGTTGCATTTACACACTAAGAGCTCACAAATATAATCATATAGTCTCTGATTTAGTGGTAAATCTAGTCTGTATGCTTGTGCATGCATTTAGAGAGTCAAATTGACTCAAGCAGGGCAGCTGGCAGGCGTGTCAGACAGTTACACATCTGTAACGTGAACATATTGAATCCCACCGACATTGCTGGCCTGCAGCTCACATACTCGCTCGCTTGCAGTGTGAGAGATGCCTGAGGCATGACTTCACAGGACAGGTGCTGTTAGTTGCACAGCCTCATAGCAGTGCTGAAACATCAAAGGCTGGAAGCAGTGAGAATTGGACTGTGCGTCTGATCTGGATTCAGTCCCGCTTCTGGCTCCTTGGTGTTTAAAACACACCGAGGGCGTGCGAGAAGGACAGAAGCTCAGTTTGCTCAGAGAAGTCTGTGTGGAAATAGAAGAGGTTGCACCAGGCTGTTAGTAAAGAATGGAGGCCTTGCAGTTTTGTGGTCTGGGGTATTTCTGTAGCACGGGTAAATACACACATACACAGGTGCCTTCTGGAACGTAATGCTAGTTTCACCTGGAGCTCTTTGGGCTTCCCCACCCATGTCAGCACCAACCACAAAATAAACTGTCACCGCCTTGCATTTCTAACTTCCCTAGCCCACTTGCACAGAGACACTCCAAATGACCCCGTCACACAGCTCGTGTGATCTCAGGTCAGTTCCTTTTAGAAATGAAGGGTAGTGCCTTATGTCCTTCATGCTCTCCTGTCAGATGGAGTGGCTGTTATTCAGAGCTGTGCTTAGCTAAGGGCTGCATTGTGAGTGGCCAGGTGGGTTGAGTGTATATGTGTGTGTCAGGGGGAGTGTGCATGGCTGGGGGTGTTGGATGGGGGAGTGTGGTGCCCACAGGGAGAACACCTGCTCACCCTTGCCCAACTCCCCTTCCACCTGCCTCGGCTGCAGGCTGCCAGGCATCTGCCCACCTCTGGGTAATGGAGCTGTCACGGCTTCAGGCCGCTCACTGCACAGCTCTGACCTCATTTATGCGGCCTGTCTCTAACACCATGGTCTGTCCATTAGCAGCCAGGCTTTGCATGTTCTCATGTGGTTTAAAAAATGTACTACTAGGATTTACGGTGGCGTTTTGGCAAATCAGAATATGAGAACGTATCTTAAAATCACATCAAAAAGTAAAGTGTGCTTCGTCTACATAAACAAGGCCACGCAGTTCTTTGTATGTAATTGATTTTTCACCAGTGCTTGAAAGGAAATGCAGGTGCACGCAGGACACTGGTGGGTTTCAACCTACTCTTAGTCGAAGACATCTGTAGAATATCTGAGATTACAACGGAAAATAATTTTGGCACTTATATCACATTTTGTGAAAATAAACTGCTTTATTTAAAACTCACTGAACATTTATGCATAACACATATACCTGTAGAAGGCTTTTGGGCATTGCTTGGTTAAAAATGTTTGCTCAGTAAGCTGTAAACCTGTGTTAATCTTCTTTTGAGAGATGGGATTACTTTTTTAAAGAAAGGAATTTGTGTTGCATCTGAAGGTCACACAGGAGACCCTCAGCTTCCACCTGATACCACCAAATCACAGGGAAAGTTTAACTGAATAAATGCCCTTAGACATAGATTATGAGTGTTTATCAAGTAAACAAGTTTTTTCTGAAGTGTTGAAATTCTTGTAGTTGATACATTTTGCGTTGCAGATATTGTGCATAGAGTTTAGACTGCATAATATGCAGTACAGTGGACCCTCGACTCACGAACTTAATTTGTTCTGAGATTTGTTCGCGACCTGAAGCGATTTTTCCCATTGAAATGAATGTAAATACAATGAATGTGTTTCACCCTCAAAAACATGTTTTTAAAGTGTACTATGGGTTTATGTGTGGCAATAAAACATAGAATAAAATTAAAATAACCTTAATCATAGAAAAATAAACAGAGGATTTTAATGCACGTTACCTTTGCAGTGGATATGTAGTTGCTGGTGTAGGTGGACGGTGGTGGAGGCATTATGGTGGCGGTTCTCATGTTTTGCGATTATTTCTTTCTTTATTTCAACTGTTATACGTGCAGCTCTCACTACCATTTCCACGTTTCACTTTCTTGGGCCCCATAACGAAGGCAAAAATATGAAGAAACACAACGAAAAAATGCGTTGAACACGTTCACACCATGAGCGCTTGCCTGGACCTGAATGTTTGTGACGCAAAGCATGGGTTGGCTGTATGTGTATGTCAATACATCAGTCAAGGATTTGTTCATCAGTTGGTACAAAATTTGTTCGGGAATTTAGTTCGCATGTCGATTTGTTCACCATCCAATGTGTTCGCGAGCCGAGGGACCACTGTATTAGCAATAGTATTTTTGATACCTGTGTATATGAAATATGAGATGTATATAGTAATAATATTTATAATCTCATTTTAATCTCATCAATTCAATTTTGGTATTTTTAAATACATTAAAAAAAACACATGCATGATGATACTGAGTAACATATTTCATGATAAAGTCTATTTTGGAGTCATTCAACACAGTGGACCCTCGGCATGAAAAGCCATTTTTGCATTGGATGGCGAACAAATCGAAGTACGAACTAAATTCCCGAACAGATTTTGTACCAACCGAACCCACCGACCGAACCCACACTTCGCGGCACAAACCTTAATTTCTGGTCAAGAATTCGTGGTGTGAACGTGTTCAATGCATTTTTTCGTTGTGTTTCTCTGCATTTTTGCTCTATAAGCCTTCATTATGTCCCAAGAAAGTGGAAATGGTAGTGAGAGTAAGAAGCCTAAGCATATAACAGTTAAAATAAAGAAATAATCACAAAACATGAGAACCACCACCATATCCTTCCGCCACCGTCCACCTATGCCACGTGTCCACCACAAAGGCAATGTGCATTAAAATCATCTGTTTATTTAATTTAGGTTTATTTTTCTATAGTTACAGTTATTTTAATTTTATTCTATGTTTTATTGCCACACATGAACCAATAATACACTTTAAACACATGTTTTGAGAGCTGAAACGCATTCATTGTATTTACATTCATTTCAATGGGAAAAATTGATTCGGGTCGCGAACAAATCGGGTCGTGAACAGAGTCTCGGACCGAATAAAGTTCATGGGCCAAGGGTCCACTATATATATGTGCACTCACAGAACATTCCTTTGAGATTCTGAGATGCTCTGTCGGATTCAGATCCGGTGACTGGGAAGGCCACTGAAGAACACCGAACTCACTGTTATACTCATGAAACCAGTTTGAGATGACATGGTGCATTATCGTATTGGGTGCAGCCATAAGAAGAAGGATTAGTTGTGGCCATGAAGTGGTCTCCTTCTGCTGTGACCATCCGCCTCAAGGTTCAACATGTTTATCATGAGATGCTTATCTGATCACCACAATTGTACAGAGAGGTTAACTGAATTACTGTAGGCTTTCTGTCAGGTGGAACCAGTCTGTCCATTCACTGTTAACCTCTCTCTTCAACAAGTTGTTTCCATCCACAGATCTGAAGCTCACCGGATGGATTCTGAGTAATCTCTATTGTGTGCGAAAATCCCAGG
Organism: Chrysichthys thysi; assembly: GCA_030068315.1. NCBI lineage: Eukaryota > Metazoa > Chordata > Actinopteri > Siluriformes > Claroteidae > Chrysichthys > Chrysichthys thysi. Next base: position 7,163,717 of record JAQLOM010000020.1, read on the forward strand.
AGATCAGCAGGAAATACAGACAAGCAGCCGTCTGGCACCAGCAATCATGCCACGGTCAAAACCATTGAGATCACTGAGATCACATTTTTTCCCCCATTAAGATGGTTGATGTGAACATTACCCAAAACTGCTGGCCTGTATAATTTTGGTGTAGGTCTATTTATTTTTTGCCCATTTCTGCCTATGGTAAGCTCTGAGTTCACCATGGGGCACCTGTAGTCCTGACAGGCCATTTCTTGTACATAATTTTATGTATAAAAAAGCATCTCATTTTTCTTTTTGAAATGTAGCCATATTTGTTGCAAGGGAGTGAGTGAATAATAAGTTTCTTTGATGGTTTGATTGCCAGCAGGAAATGTGTTTATGGGTATGTGTGCGTGTGTGTGTTTGTGTGTGTGCGTGATAGGGAGAGAGAGAGAGAGAGAGAGAGAGAGAAGGAGCATCATCTGATCCCTCCAAATGGTAGAGACAATAGTGGCTTTGATGGAAGCAGCGTTTTCTGCAGTGTAGTGCTGGCAGATAGGGGTCACCTCAGTCTGGCCACCATCCACCCGCTGGGAATAATGCAGTCTCACAGGGTCAGTGGAAGGCTAAAGATGTGTAATTAAAGACCAGCCTGTTGAGGCAATACAGTGTGAGCCCGTCTACTGCTTGTTTACATAGTACTGTTTCTTTTTTATTATTTAACTTAGGGAGTGTACTTTACTTTCAAACACTCATCAGGAATAGGAGTGTCTGTGCATGCACACTTACACACACACACATACACTCACACACACGCACGCATGCACACAGTGGCTTTGTTCACCTTCAGCACTTGCAGCAGAGGTCACTGAACAGATGGGCATCCACCTTGAATTGTTGAACCTGCGTATTTGAAGTGGAAGCTTTGCAGCGAGCCTGTCTCTTAAGCATTCACCAGTGCCCTGCCACACACACCTCAGTTCACCGCTGCCATTTACTCCCCGGTGCCACTCATCACCTTTCCGAAAGGCTTCAAATGAACCCACAGCCAAAGATGTTCACAAAAAAAGGGCTGAAATTTGCAGCTGGGAGAGAACAAAGCAGCAGAGTGTACTCTGAGCAGCTGCACCACGTCTCTTTGAGCTAAACAGGATTTCAGGAACGATTGGTGGAAAACCCAAATTTACACAAATTTCCTACTTACCTCAAATGTAGTCAATCATTTGCTACTTGTTTGCTGTCCAAATCTTGCTTCTCTATCCTTGTCTGGTAGTCAAAAGAAGGTAAAGAGCAAAAGTGAAAATTGTAGGTCAATATAACACACTTGAGTTGTATTGACAAACTTGATATTTCCCCAACCCATTCCTTTAATAACCAGGTAGGAGGGATGGACTGGCAGAAGAGTGGTGTCTCGCAGCCTGCAGCTTCAAGTTCATAAAGAGAAATGATTGCCGAGACACCATTAACGTCAAACTCTGGGGGATATGTGGCACCTCTCTGACATTCACTCATCATTCCAGCAGCTGGAAACAATAAAACTGATATTACAAAGGGCTCAGCCTCAGACTTGGCCCCTTGAGTGTGTTTTGGTGAAGGCAATAACCCATTAAACCATCCCCAGCTTGGAAGTCACTGTTCTGGTGAAAAACAAAACAAGGCTTTAAGGAGCATGACAACGGTGTCATTTTTGTAGGAAACCCATTCAGTGGATGTTATGGCACGCCAGGAAGCCCTTTTGCGCTAGATTGGTTCTTGAGTTCTGAAACACCTGCACCTAGTCATGATGTATACACACAGTAATTCTTCTCATTACCATTACCATGACATTTCCTCTGCCACTCTTGGCCACAGTGCTGTATCTCTTCCAGCCTACAGCACATTTTCAGGCAAACATTAGCAACGATATGGATTATTCTCCTGAATATACAAATACCATTTATTAATAATAACATAGGGGTATAATTCTTCAATGAAATATACGTGTTGTTCTCACCCAAGTACGGTAGTTTCGTTTAGTATAGAGCCCCACCCCCACCCAAATAACTAATGAAATCATTTATTTCAATGGGACCATAAATCAGCTTTTCATCAGTTTCAAGCATTTTCACGTTCTTAAGCAAATCTCACTCACGGTTTGATTCGCTTGGGTGTTTTATATACAGAAAGGATCTCAGAGCTTTACCCCGGTGAGGGGTTGTAATGCTTTATCCAGTCCAATCATCTGTTAATGCTCGTGGAGATGATGATGATGGAGCGGCGGCCTCTCGCGCTGAGCTAAAAGAGCCATCACGAGCCATCTGTCCTCTCATAGGCGAGCAGCAGACCTCCTTTTCCAGCTCTCACAAATCAAGGCCATGCTTTAGTACCTCTCTCACATGCATCATCCACTTCCTAAAAGCAAACGCAATAGCCAGTGAGGCCATGCAATACCCTTTTAAAAAACGTGAAAATTAATAATGCACAAAACATGAATAATGCCGTGTGGCATTTAGGCTTGCTGTATTCTTCATGGACAGTTAGCACCTAGAAATGAAGTGCTATAATTTCTAAAGAAATAACCATGTTATTCAACCATGTCTGAGATACTTTCATGTAAAAAAAAAGGACCTGGTTATCCTTTAATAGACTCACTCTGATACCTTTCAGTGGTCTTCGTCCTTGACTTGAACAAAGTGTCATAAGCTGTATAAATAAAAGTCAGCATCCCTGCTTTTCTCTTACTCATGATTCAAGACATGGTGTTATTAATCACCAGAGCCTTTTATCTCACCAAGTGTCTGGTATCTCATGCAAAAGAAACAGGTCTGTCTCCAGTGTTATTTATGCAGACAATAGTGTCATTCAGTTCATGGCATGCTGTTATCAGTTCAGAGTCTGCTATAAACACGGGATAAAATAGAAACCATGGGGACTTCTTTTTTTTTTTTTTGCAAGGACAAAAGATGAAATGCCAAATAAGCATAAAATCAGAATAAATGACAGAAACAGAGGTGGCACTGTGAGTGATTAGATGAAATGGGAGACAGCATTTAGGTTTGAACTTTATGATAACGTGGGGGTGATTATTATTTTTTATTTTTTTTTGCTGAGAGCAGACAATAGCTGCGATTCAGCCGTGGACCCTTCCTGACACAGCTGGAGAATGCAGTAATCAACAACCTCTGAGGTGGAGGTGGTCATTTCTCTGCGCTCCGGGGCTCTCGAGATCCACTTGAACCTTGATGAAAATCACCAGTAATCACTGATTACACAGTCCAAAGATAGTTGGTGCATAATTTGAAATGCAGCTTTGTACTGCCCACAGATACTTGTCATAAAAAAAGGTGCGGTGATGTCATTCAGATAATGCTGCTATCGCTTGGATTCTGATTTCATACGTGCATTGTTGAAAAGGTCTGTTTTTTCAAACCTATCTCCTAAGCTAACTTCAAGACAGCTTCAGCTGACACTAAAGATGGCCAGAACACACAAATTTATTTTGATTTCCAAGACAATTGGACCTCCACCCTGGAATGGTGCATTCATTTCCCTGGGCAAGGACATCCGCACGCACGCGCGCGCGCGTGTGTGTGTGTGTATGTGTGTGTATATGTGTGTGTGTGTGTGTGTGTGCAGCAGACGCAGATGCTGATAATCTAATCTAAAGAGGGGTGTTCTCCATCCCATGGTGTGTTTCTTTACAGTCTGATATGCTTTTCATGTCTGCCAGTGCTCACTCTGTTTATGCTGCGGCACAGCAAACTCTATTTTCTCCTTCGGTCTGTGGTATAGGCACTACAATTACAACTGAAGTGGAAACAGAGAGCGAAAACAGATAATCCCTTTCTCTCTATAAACAAAGCCTCTGCAAAGCAAACTCTGGCTCCTTCCTCTCCCAGGCTGTCTAATCTCAGCTCTTCCGTTGGTCAGCACCAGCACGTTCCCACTTTCACGCCTTTGTGCGTTGGTGGGATTTGCAGGGACTGCATATCTCAGCAGCTTCCCAACAGACAGCCATGTACATCTCTTTACTTAGCCTGAGGGGAAATGGAAGACAAGAGGGGGTGACTAGACATGATAGAGTTATCTGTCTGCTAAGCCTGTGTGGGGGTTTTTAGGGCAATCATGGTAGGAGCTGCTTTTTGTTCCTATTGTGAGGTGGGTTTTGACCTTTTTATCCTGTCTCATCTGTTGCAGTTTCTTCTAGAGAGACATGAGGGATTCAGTTGGACATTCATCTGGATATGGTTTCTACAAGATGCTTTCCACCTCTACTGAAGCAATGCAAACTCACTGAAAGCATTGAAAGATGTTAATTATTGTGTGCCATTATCATACTAATCACGGGGAAGCTTGATTAGCAATGATGTTCAGATGCCATACAGAGATATTCAGTATTATGAGCCCTAACATGCGCCAGAAAACATTGAAGAAACCATACAAATGCCACTGCTGGAATTTACTGTTGAGCTCCATCATGAGGTTTCCATGTTGCTCATGTTTCTTGTGCTGAATCCTGACCCTTTCATCAGCATGATGCAAAGCAAAGTCATTTAACAAACAAGATTAAAGGTGATGATCTTCAGATTCAGGTTATAGACCAGTTGTTTGCTTGTGTGATAATGTGAAACATGCATGTAGATATCCCATGAGTCTACAGGATCTCCAATCAACAGCAGTGTTTTTTTGTTGTTCATTTTAGGCTCATTTAATGTGTTGTAGTGTACCTAATAAATTGGCAGCTGTACCAAAGGATCACAAGTTATGGTTTATAATAATTAGAATGAATTAATTATGCAGGACTGGATGAATTTACTCTTCTCCCTTTCACACTGTGAATCAGGACCACACTGCACAGATATGGTTTGTGAGAAACGTTATTCAGCACATGTTTGAATGTCTCAGGTGAGTGGAGGGTTAGCACCCACAGGGAGGAAAACTACTTTCATTACAAGGCCCTAAATAACATGAAATGAGGTGATATTTGCTCTGCATTGCTTTGAGAAAAGGTCAGGAATAGATACTCATAGGAAACAACAACTGATATGATTTGGATATGAAGTACATGAAGAAATTTACATGTATTTGGATATGTTCATCTCAAACCTGAACTGCACAGTGGTGTGGTGGTTAGCCCTGTCGCCTCATGGTGAGAAGGTCCTGGGTTTGATCCCTGGGGTCGATCTGGGCGCCTTTCTGTGTGGAGTTTGCATGTTCTCCTCGTGTCCATGTGGGTTTCCTCCGGGTACTCCAGTTTCCTCTCACAATCCAAAAGACATGCACAGAGTGGATTAGGCTAATTGAGTACTCTAAACTGCCCTGTTGTGGATTGGTGACCTGCCCAGGGTATACCCCGCCTCTCGCCCAAAGTCAGCTGGGATTGGCACCAGCTTCCCCCCATGACCCTGAACAGGATTGAGCAGAAGAAGATGAGTGTGTGTGTTTTAAGTTGATTTGGTATTATAAATAGTTTTAAAAATACTGTTAAATCTGCAGTATTTTTTTCTTGAACACATGCTGTATAAAGGGCGGCACGGTGGCTGAGTGGTTAGCACTGTTGCCTCACAGCGAGAAGGTCCTGGGTTCGAGCCCCGGGTTCGG
>JAQLOM010000020.1:7169605-7186876 GCA_030068315.1 Chrysichthys thysi
GTTGTCTGTCTCTGTGTGTTGCCCTGCGGTGGATTGGTGACCTGCCCAGGGTGTATCCTGCCTCTCACCCGATGTCAACTGGGATTGGCGCCAGCTTCCCACCGCGACCCTGAACAGGATTAAGCGGAAGAAGACGGAAAAAAAGACATGCTATATAAAGCTTTGAATTGTTTGAATGGCCTTAGATAATGAATCAAATACATATGGAGCGAAGATACTCAAAACCATACTCATAAATAATTAACAGTCATTAGCTAATGCCAACGCTAGGTGAACCACTGTAAACTTTTGGGGTGGAGCTTTGTATACATGGATGAGAATGAAGGCACACTCAAGGAGTAAAGTAAATCATTCAAGCTGAAACTCAACTCCACCTATTTAACCATTACAGATTTGCAAATGTGAACAGATTTTACCCAATGCACCTTCAAATCAAGCTGTTTTTTTCTGTTTGGGTCCAAACAACATTTGACATTATGGACATCTCATCATTGCACAGTCCAAGGAACACAAGAGGAACTCCTATCAACAGTGTTTTACGTCAGCGCTTAGACATGGAAGAACACCAAATGTTGATGGAGAACCCTAAAGAGCAGACAATCTAAAATGGTGAGTGCTAGCACTTGAGCTAAAACCTCAGTTGTGAAGCTGTTTCAGCTAGCTAATTAATGCTAGCTAGCCAAGCTAGTTCTCTAATCCTGCATGCTGTTGTTGTTGCTGCTCTTTCAAATGAGGTCTACCTGTGCTGTCATTCTACTACACCTGTGTTTTAATCAACAAATTATTATAGTGATAACTGAAACCCAAGAGTTATTTTTTTAACACATGACAGGAATTAGCAAAAACAAGACAAGTGCAATATTTGCTAAAGCAGGCCCATCAAGCTAGCTTCATGGCAAACAATCTTAAGCAGTATTCAATCACAAATTCTGTAACACATTTGTAATAGAATTAAGATTACAAATCCTATCACAAACTTTGCAAACATATATTATGGACATTAATGAGTTGAAATGAAAGGCAAGCTATTAACTACTAAACCCTCCTTGCCTCCTACATAAAGTCCATCATTATATTCTGCACATATTGATCCTGAGCTGCTGAACTTCTCCTGGGAAAAGTAATTCTCTTGCTTTGAGGTGTCAGAGATTTTTGTGCATTGGAAATTTGGGCACAAATGATTGGAAAAACTCACTGGACCAGCAGACTGGACTGGCACTATGCAGCACAGTTGATGCAGCAAAATTGTTCTGGAAAATGCTTTCAGCATCATGCAGCTATGGAAAAAATTAAAGATCAGTTTTAATGATGACCAGCATCTGGGTAATTTTTTCTGAAGGTGTAGATCTATCACAGATGTCTGTTGAGATGCAATGGGTTGACTTTTATTGTTAGTAATCAGTTATCTTGGTGGTTATGTTACAGAAATCCACTGCAGAAGTCCACTTTTTAAACTTTTCAAGTTATATAAACAATGCATTATAATTGTTCTTCAATTTTCATCTTGTTTGTGAAACTTTTTAAGTTTATGTGGTTTGGTCTGTTTGTATTCCAGTACTTGTGACCACAGCTGGCATCAGAGCTTCCCATCACGTAAAAGCAGTCGCTACAACCTAAATAGGTTCACCTGAATGTTTTCACGTGTTATAAAAGGCCTCTTTAATGTATGAATGCTAAAATCACCACTCTACTGAACTTGTTTGTGCTTTTATCCTTGCTTTGGCAAAACTGATCCAGCTCCAGCAAATGGGAGATAATGTTTCAAGCTCACTTATGCAATTATGTTTAATTACAGAATGCACTCCCACAGCAAGCATGCCAGAAACAATTAATGGCAAAAAAAACACAAAAGCAATTGGGCTCGGTGCCTTGCTAAATGGCAACACATTGTCTTTGGGGAGGTTTGTGCGGGGAAAGTGTTCCACTGTCCTCCAGAGACATTAGATATCATCTGTTTCTGGTTAATTATAGCTGCTGTAGTGGGCCGCTGGAACCATCCTCTCCTTGCCATCAGCAGCAAACAGAGACAAGATAAGCCAGGACTGAAGAAAGATCAATGTTTGTTTGCCCGTAACGGTCCCAACGCACTGCACCATTTGCAGCCGGTCGGTGTTGATTTTCAGACAAACGTTGCTGGGTCTTTTTAAAGCCCCCAAAAAAGGGAACGTTTTTCTTACAATAGATGTGGGAAGTTTGTGTGTCGGATCTGGATATATGGTCTTAGCCCAATGCAAATATTTGAGTTTGGTTTTGGGAAGATAAACAGATATGGGTGTACTTTTGGAAAAACAATGTAGTATGTATTATGTATAAAACCTATCATTTTAATTGCAGAGCCTTGTCATTTTTATGTGTGTTTGGAGGAATTCCTACAATTCTTTTCACATCCTGTGGCTTTTAAAAGCTGAATTGAGGATAGAAAGAGAATGTCTTCCTTATGAAATATGCCAAAAATGCCAAAAAACTACAGAAAGCAAAGTATATGACCATGGACTACTATATGTTTTGGTGTACTGAGCTTTTTACATGGCAGTGCTCAATTCCATATGCCAAAACCACCACCAAAGCTTGTCATGTTTAGAAGATGTAATGAAGGTTTGCTCTCATGAGTAACTGCAGTTCCTCCAGAGTAAACAATTTGTTGGGGTTTTTTTTTTGTTTTTTTCGGTGTGTGGAATATTCCTATAAGTAATTAGAAGCAGATCCACAGAAGAAAAGCCATCTTGTTCGTCTGGGACATTCAAATAAGAAGTGCACAATAACATTCAAATGAAAACCAATACAGTCTTTGCAGTCCCACTCTCATCTCAAGCATGTAGTTGTACGTTTAATTTTTTAACAATACATTTTTAACATCACGTTAACATTAGATGCTTAACAACAACTTAATTTGATCTGTGGGGCTTAATTAAGACTGATAAACTTATAAAAGCTTATAAACTGATTAACATCTGCAATATTGTTTTGGCCTTGTCACGAAGCAGATGAGTAAGAGAATAAGATTAGAGTTCTGTTTAGAAGTAAACACTTCTGACAAAGTAGGACATCTGTGACCTTTAATTTAAAATATGTAAATTAAATGTTTATTAGGAACATCTGTACCCCTGCTCATTCATGCAGTTATTCAGTCAGCCAATCATGTGGTAGCAATGCAGTGCATCGTGCAGGTACAGGTAAAGATTTTCATTTAATGTTCACATCATATATCAGAATGGGGAAAACATGACCTAAAAGACTTTAATTGTGACAGTGTTGTGCCCTATGAGCTAGTTTGGGTATTTCAGAAACTGCTGATCATCTGATTTTCATGGACAATAACAGTTTCCACAGAATTGGTTCAAGGGAGAAATTCAATGAATTACAATTCTGTGGGTGGAAAAGCCTTTTTGATAAACAAAATCGTTAGAGAATGGCCTGACTGATTCAAGCTGACAGAAAGGCAATTGTAACACAGATAACCACTCTTTACATCCATGGTGAGCATCTCAGAAAACACATGATAAATCCTGAGGCAGATGGGCTACAAGAGCAGACAAGATCCTTGGGATCCACGTCTGTCAGCCAAGAATAGGAATCTGAGGTGACAGTGGACACAAGCGCACCATATCTGAACAGTTGAAGATTGTAAAAACAACACCTAGTCAATTTCCTGGTTTTGGTTAAACCCATGCCCATAATGGTTTGCTCTTTGATAAGTGCTATATTATTCAATGCGATGGCTGGAGTTTCATAATTTGCATAACCAACAACAACACTGGAGTCTGTTGCTGAACTTCTGTTAAATATGCACAGCCAGAACTTTTTTTTATGGCACCTAACTGTAGGACATTGTACTGCTTACCATACACATTATCTGTACATTTGAATATTCTTCTGCTTGTGTGTGTGCGTGCGTGCGTGCGTGTGTGTGTGTGTGTGTGTGTGTGTGTGTGTGTGTGTTTGGGAACACCCAGAGCAAGAGTTACAGCTGAGCTCTGCCGACAGTAAGCAATGTTTTGCATGTGTGCGTGCCAGTAGGTCATACAGCAGGTTCAGTGTGTAGCTGGAAGGGCAGATACATGGGATAACATGCAAACTGGGCAGCTTGTGATCGAATCCTCATTGTCTGACAGGTGCAACTCGCTCATTAGGTAAATGTTTGAGCTCCTTTGCCTAGAACTGCAACAGCAGGTGTTCGCAGCTTTTCATTCATGTGTCCAATAAATGGGAACAAGCAGCTGAGAACTTGGATTGGATCCAAGTGCAGGTCATTAACACACTCATGTTGCTGTAGAATTGAAAAAGTAGGAAAACGATGCAAAAATGTTGTGGTAACGATGGATTGCTTGACTAGATTTGTGAATTATAATCCAAAAAACATCCAGCCAGTGAACAACAGATATAGGAAACCACAAAGTTTTTCACACCAGTTCTGATTAAGGAAATATACCATCTGAAACTAGGCTTGATTTGACTTTGACTTAATTTGAAACAACCCAGTATCTTTTGGTATCTTTTGAGCTGATTTTTTCCAAAGAAGTATGATTGTACAACATATAGTACATCTTTAATAGAAAAAAAAGCCAAGAATTTGGTGGACAAGTTTATTTTGCAATTTTGCATTCAGCAAAATTATACATACAAGGTCAAAAACCTATGTACATCCATTTACATTACTAATTCAGTACTGCTGATTGTTATAAAATGTCTTTAAGTTGCCAAGACCTCTTAACATCCTGTTATTGTACAAGTGAATGGGAGGTGTAGCAACTTTGCCTAGGTCTGGAAGAAGGCTCAATCTGTCACCCTCAGCTGGGAGGAAATTGGTTGATATGGTCAGGAACAACCCAGGAACCATCAAGACACAGGTCTGCTATGAATTAGAAGCTGCTGGAAAACTTTATACAGCCAAGTGAGTTTTACGTTGCCATGGTCTGAGAGGCTGCTTTCCAAGAAAGAAACCCTTGCTTCAGAATGTTCAAACTTGACTTAGGTTGGCAGTCGACCTCATGGACAAAGAGGTTGACTGCAGGAAGAAAGTTTTATGATCAGATAGAAAAAAAAAAGATTGAGTTGTTTGGCCACAATGACCAGAGGATCGGAAGAACACTGGACCAAATGTTGAGCATGGTGGTGGTAGCATCGTGCTCTGGGGCTGTTTTGCAGCAGTGGAACTGGTGCATAGCACAAAGTGGATGAAGTAGAGCACATGTAAAGATCTGCAAATCAAATCACATTACCTTTGATTTAAGCACAAAGCAGGAAAAATAAAATGTATTAAACCTAGAATATGTTTTTGTTCATACAATTACTTGCGCTTGTGCTATATTGTTTTAAAAATAAGATGGTAAAGTATTTTGTAACACTCGAAATTTATTGGCACTGTACACAGTCATGAAATGCCGTGGCAGGATCTTACGAGAGCTTAAACTTCAATGATCTGAAGAAATGCTGTAAAGACGAATCGGTTAAAATTTCTCTAAAATGATGTCCGAGACTGAAAAAATCCTACAGAAAATGTTTTCTTAAAGTTATTGTTGCTAAAGATGGACTACATATTGTCAACAAAGATTGTCTGTGTGTAGATGTTGATGAGGATCACATAATTATTATTTAGGCCCTGATAAATGAAAACATAGAATTGAAGCAGGATGTACTTTCTTTTCTCCATGAATGTAGCTCCACATGCAGAGATGAACACCTTTTTTTGTGTTCCTGTAAGGGGAACATGACAAAGTACTTGTTCATGGAAATGATGTTATAGTTTCGGGCAGTGTCTGAGTGGCCGAGAATAATATAAGGCCGAATAAAATTTCACCAAGACTGAGGCCATTGATTTGTGGCCTCCAGACCAGTCTCAGGCACAACCCTAGAAACTAGGAAACTGGAGCAATAGCCACTTGTCTCACTTCTCACCATTTTCCAGCAGCTTTCACCTGTTTCATATTAAGAAGAAATCCAGTGTGCAGATTTTGTCCTTTAAGTACAATATTCAGTTTTTTTACTCAGGTTTCTCACTTTCACAGCACATGAATTATTAACCTGATCAATAAAGCTCTAGGTTTTGTTCTGCTTATCATCTTAAAAGTTAATACTAATCAAAACTTTGAGTAGAATCTTGAAGGAAAAAGGGAACACGGCCCTAATCTGGTAAGTGTCCTCCTCCTCAATCTGCTTCCATTAGTGGAAGTAGAGCATAAATATGTCCCTGTGGCTCATAAAAGGGCCTGGCTGAGTGCCTGCTCTTCACAGGCCGCGGATTCGGCTGACATCGCCGCACTATTCTATTCTGCTCCTTCTTGCCAAGTTCGCTTTATTCTTTGACGTGTGACACGTGGAAATCTGTTCTTCAGCAAGCTGCAACATCAATTTTACAGCCCTGTAAATGCCTTATAGTGACGGTTAGGACAGAATTCCATTCAGAAGATGAATAAACTGCAGGGTTAATGAGGATGCAATCATAGCTCAAAGCAGTACAGAGACACATAAACGCCTCCATTAAGAACGGACTATTGGCTCGCTCCACAAAGTCACAGAGAGGAGGCACTGATCTTGGCTGATGTAATCAAAGTGCTTGCATGGGTTGTAAATAGCTTTGCCTATGAGAGACATGGCGAGTAATATGCCTGCAGCAACCTGAATTAGTGCGAGTAGGCCAGTAGCTGAATGTTCTTCGCTGGTAATGGCTTTGTATTGGCAGCTTGTGTGGAAAAACACCGTCCAGAACTTAGCATGTAGCTTTGATATGCAAGTGACCATAGGGAATGTGGAGTTTGTGAATAGTCAGGAACTGTTGTTTGGATGCAGTGCTACATATACCTGCGTTGAAAAAGTGTCAGCTGCACAAATCCTTATTTTTGGTAATAAGGTTACTTTGGTAGTAAGGCTTCTATTTTGCAAACGTCCCCCACAATTAGGACAGAGTGATCAAGCAAGGACACACTCGCAGAAGCTTTCAGCCAGGCCTTTTGTAATAGTGTCTGTAATTATAAATTTAAATGTATATATAATATAAATACTTGTATCTATATTTGAATTTAAATTAAGTTGGAACCCATAGAGATAAAAAATACCAGTGGTGTCAAAGTGTGAACTCTGGCTGCGACAGTTCTTCAACCTCGTGCCACTTAACAGTCGTGCAATCGGTTATTATTTTTTTGTTTGTTCTGCCTGCAATATTTTCTAACAAATTTAGATGGCTCTTTTTGCCAAAATATTAACAAATGAACAGTCTAATTTCAGCCATAATGACCCTGACCAGGCAGTTACTAGGGACTGCAACACATTCATGATAATGACCATGGTCTATATTTGAGCTTCATATCAGACATCGCATTCGCATATGCATGAAAGAAAAAAGCCTCCCCTTGTGCAACCTTTGTGGGTTTTGCTGTCTGTGGAATGTCAGTCCTCATGCACAGCTCTAGTCTCAAATGCAACCAAAACCCCAAGTAGTGTGCCTCTTATTCATTTCTTGTTTTGGATTTATTAAGATCATGACCATGTGATTGATTTAAAAAAAAAAATATTATTGTAAAATATTTATCCAGGTACATCCCTAGTGCACAGTTTTGTTTTTTTTGTTTTGTTTTGTTTTAATTATCAGGTCAGATACGTAAAAAACAAACACTGTCATTGTAACGTCAAACTTGTGATGTTCGCAGCAATGCATCTGTATGAATCATCAGATTTCAGACATCAACTGGATTCGGTTAAACATGATCCTGCACTGATCAAATCTAAGTTTTGTATGTCATCTTATATAAAATAAGAGACCAGCTGAACCTGGGCAGAACTAAAGAACTCTGTCAGTTAAAGAGATGTATGTTGTTGCAGTGGCAAATTAAATTATACTGAAATTATTCCTGCTGACATTTTTAACATGCAGTCATGAGATTTAACACAATGTTGTTGCATGCCCTAAGCATTATTAGACATTTAAGTTGTCCTTCAGTGGTTTAACCTAAAGGGAATTCAACAAGTGTGCATGTATTTTAGTATGACGTTCTTGTTCAAAGTATCAGAAGTAAAACGTGTATTTGTATATTTCGTTATTCAGAAATATCTTTTTCAGTGACATGGATTTACCTTGCATTTTCTGAAACAATCATTGAATGAATACAACAACTGGTCTTAGATTAACATTAAAAAAGTTTGAGTAAACATGTTTTCCTTTCTTTTCTCAAGATTGAAAAAGATTGTCTATTGCAATCATTCACTTGTAGGTAAAAAAGACTGAAATATTCCTTTTATGTATTAAAGGAATTGACCTACATAAAAAAAAAATGGTGTTATTTATGCATCCACACACCGATCCATTTTCTTTGCCAGTCTCACCATTTTCAAGCAATAGTCACTAGTTATCCACTGAGGGCACTTTGAATTCTCTGTGGAAATTAATTCATTTTGGACATTTTTTCCCCCAGGTTTAATGTACGAACTTGTATAAGTATTCTAATCCATTTATGTCCATGTTTCCATTTCAAGGCATACCTCTCCTCCACCAATAAATTCCACTCTAATCAAAAAATTCTTAGGATCGCACCCATCTTTTTCTTTAATGTGCTGGAGCGCTGAGTGTGTGTGCATGTGTGAGTGTGTGTGTGTGTTCGTTCATCTGCAGAAAATGCTGACTGAGTATTATGTACTGTAGTGCGGATGTTGTTTTTTTTCCCTTCAATTATTGATGTTCATGACTTGACATGGACTTTGGAAATATTTCAACATATATTTTGAGTTGATGACTTAACATGAGTGGCAAATGTGGGGCTTTGGGTTGGACTTGCAGGTCTGATTCTGCAGATGGACACCTGGGTGTCAGTGTCTCAGGTACAAGACCCACAATGGTGTATGTTTCTGGGTCTGCATAATGCTGCAGTATGGAGCTCTTTTCCACTGTAACAGGCTCTCTTGGTTTTCTGATCTGATTGACTGATTTTAAGAATACGTTTCATAATTCACAGTATACACAGATGTTGCAATAGATTATAAGGATAAGTGTGAGATATCTTTATGCCCTGTGATTTATTCTGAGCATGTATCTACCTGACTATACATGCATTTGTTGCTGTGGTAATTAGCCTTAGCAATTCAGATTTAATAGTTGCAATGGTCAAACAAAAGATAAAACATTGTCTGTAAGTCACATGACATTTGCAACTTAGGTCAGTGGTTCAGATTTTGTTTTTATTATGTATTATGTCATGGACATCAGTGTGTGGTGGAGGCATGGTGAGTAGCACTGTCACCTCATAGCTCTTGGTCTCATCCGCCCTTTCCGATCCCTTTCCAAAAAAACAACAACAAACAAACCAGGTAAGTGGATATTTATGCTATTTATGCTATGCTAAATTTTTTCCAGTTTGTGTGTTTATGATGCCTTGTGATAGCAGGGCTTCCCAACCAATGTGTATTTTTGGCTCATGCCACACAGAGATTTACCGCTACCCTGATCAGAATTATGTTGTGACAAAAGATGAGTTAGGGAAGGAATGAATGAATGAGTGGATGAATGCTTCTGTTGTGGCAGGTGATGGTGCAGTAGGTAGGATTGCTCCATCACAACTCCAGTTTTGTGTTCTCCATATGTTTATGTGTGTTTCCTCCAAAATCAGAGGTGGGTGAACAAGCAGGTAGGCAGATTGGTTGTGGTAAACTGCCTATGGGGTGAATTAGTGTGTGTGTGTGTGTGTGTGCCTGGCACCCTGTGATCCAGGGTGAATTCTCCCACCTTGAAGGACTGTTACCAAGATTGGCTCTGCAATCTCTGTGACTTTGACCAAGATAAAGTAGTAACCAAAGGTGAATGAATGATGATGCTCCTGTTGCTGTCATGGAAGTTAACCACTGGTTTAATGACACCAAGCCCCTGACCTACCTGACTTTTGATTCTGTACAAGTGTGTTTTTGGTGCTGGAACCAAACCCATTTTGTCAGCTAAGAACTCTCTGATTATCTCTTGCGTTGGAAGGTGTGAAATGGCTTGAGATTAGACAGCAGCACTGGCATCTTGTTGGTAGAAAATGGCTGTTTGTCTCTGGTTTTGGGCTGGAGATATCTGAGCCATAATGCCTGGGGAGCAGAGGGGGGGATGAAAGGCAAGAACACAGATGTTGCTCCTGCTGGGGTGTGCTGGCCCAGCCAGAAAATGTCATGTTCGGCAGCTGGTGTGAAGCCTCTGCTTTTTTTTGTCCCCTTACTCCTCTCTTTACTTGTGCATGAACACATGTGCGCGTGCACGCACACACACACACACACACACACACACACACACACACACACACACACACACACACACACACACTTTACATGTTACAGAACTGTACACACCTGCGTCCATAGACACACACTGACACTGTCACACTAAATGCGTATAAAACGTTTAGACACTTGAGCGTGTCTCTATACACAGGTCAGAAGCGGATGCACTGGCATTGTGCGTGAACTGTACAGCTGTCTGAATAAAGTTTGGAGATGGGAGTGGAGGTCACAGAAGAGAGCTAGCAAGTGCGCACTCCTGTGCTGCCTGATGGTGAGGTTGCCAGCTGCACCGACAACACTGCACCATCTCACCCACAGGGAGAGAGACAGCGAGACCGAGAGAGAAACAGCATCTGTCTGCCTTTCCCCATGGACACATGCCTCCTACTGCACCAGCCTGACCAGCCTCGAGTGGGACAGTAACAAGGTCACCTCTCTGCTTCTGATAGCTGCCCTGCTCCTGATTCACACCTAGGGGTAATTTAGAGCAGCCTGCACACCTCCCAGTTTTTACCACAGATATTCCACACACAGATGACGAACCTGAAAACAGGATCGAACCACAAGGCTCTGGGGCTGTCGGGCACCAACGTTACCAATTAGTATTACTCAGTTCAGTTCGGTTTTATTTGTATAGTGCTTGTAACAATTCACATAGTCACAGAGCAGCTTTAAAGGAATCCAGATGTAGATTTAGATTCATAATGAACAAGCCAGAGGCAACAGTGATAATAATGTGTTAATAATGTGTTATCACAATGATTAGATGCAGGGTAACACATATTAATATGTATGTAACTGTTAAATGTAGGTTTTGCTGGCATTAGAAATGTAGCTCCTGCCTAGACAGTGGGCAGTAAAAAGGTTGCAATAGTTAATACTTATAGTAATAATAGTAATCTTCAGGAAAAGGTTAAAAAGCTTGTTTCTTATGATAAAATTAGCAGAATTTGTTTGGGACATTGTCTCATGAATATTATGTCAGAATAATAGACATCAGACAATACGCATCAACATTTGTGGACAAAAATTCAACGACTAAAACGTTAACAAGTGCTTATCACGTAAACATGTATTCTGCTGATTTCTCAGTGTAGGGAAATGTGCAGTTTGTTTGTTTGTTTGTTTGTCTGGGATAATCGCATGTATGCAACATGTGTCATGGCTAGAGATTAGGTTGAGCAATATTCGAGTGGAACAAGTGTTGAGTAGTGGTTCTATAGTGGTGTTAGGAGAATATTTCTGTGTAAATGTGCCTGATATGTAAGGTGCTTTTTCCCTTCAGTCTCCCTGGAGTTCCCATCTGTCACTGCAACACCGTGTCTGATACAGAAGACGCCTGGGCCTAGGAACAAACCCAGTATGAACACACACACACCATCAAACAGGCGTGTGCATAGACAACCACACACTAATGTACTCAATTTAGAGAACAAATCATTAGGTGGATTTTCCAGGTAGTTTTTCCTGGCTGAGCACAACAGTGGCAAAACCTGTGGAAGAGATGAGCTCACATCTGCAGGGTGACCATGAAGCACCTGCATCAGCAACCAGACATCAGAGGGATTTGAGATTATGAGGGATAATGAGATTATTCTCATATTCTGTGCATGTTGTATTATGAACAGGTGAGCTAATGTAAATGCAAAATACCGCGTAATGAACAGGTGTATGTGAAAACCGATAGAAAGGATATGCCACATGAAGAGATTCACATAAATAAAAGAAGAAAACTAGTTTTTGGCCTGGGACAAATTTTTATTTCTTTTTTTTTTTTTTTGTCAGGATCAACCACTAAAAGAAGACTCCAGCATTTTTCAGCTGGATATATTGCAATACTGTACTTTATGCGTGATTATCACTGAGAACAGCACTGCAGGTTAATTTTCTGATTGTAGTGCCATTTAGCCTGTGTAGCTCTTTCAACCCATGTAACTATTTTAAATAATTTTTCAACAGTAAATCTAAGAAACGTTACACCTTTCCAAATCTTTTCAAAAACGCATTAACGCAGCTCAAGAAAAGAAATACATTTTTTTACAAGGTTTCTTTGCTGACAGTGGTTGTATTTTACACTGAATTTAGTAACGGTTGAGTATATTTCAGAATAAAAATAGCAAATATACAAAATGTATTTACTAGCATCCATGCTACTGGCATAAGGACAGTCTAATGCTTTATTCCAAAGGTAATGTTTGGCGATTAATAATTTATTTTCAAGCTATAATTTGGGTAACAGGCTTGAATGTTTAGAAACGTCCTCAGTTAATATCGCGGGGTCAGTGAAAATAAAGAAAAAGAACGAGAGTACTTACTTTTCTTCTTCCCATGACCGTCGGGAAATTGAGATGATGCAACATCCTGTTGAACATGTGTTTTGTTAAATCTTCTAAATGTTTCATAGGGGTGAATGTCTACAGGTGACAGACAGGCTTGAGTGAAGGTTGCAGGACACGCAATGTACATTTTCCATAACCTTTGAAAAACATTTACCTATGATTAAATTGTCCTTCAAGTTTACTTTACATACATGTTTATGACTATCCGTAACATCAGCGTGACACAAATGGTACCCTGTAAGTGGAATCAAACTGAAAACCTGTTTAATCAAACTTAAACAGCCATTTTGGTTGACAAGACAATTATCGTTCTCAGGCTGTAAATCTGTATAATTCACCCTGTCAGACAGAGCACATCTCTGTCTGAGGGAAAGAAGTAGCATGCATATTTGTATGAATATTTGCAGTGTGTATTATGCCTCACAGTTGAGAGGGAATTGTTAGACTTTTGAATTTGTCTTTCACAATGACTTTTTAATGTGGTGCTCCAGTGTCAAAGTCTTTGGTAAGACATTTTCTTCTGCCTGTTTCATCCAAAGAAAGGCTAATTATTGCTGGAATGCAAAAGTTGTAAGTGTTCTGCTGTTGAAATTTTTCTTCATGGATAGAAATTGGGTGGAATTTTACTGGTCTGTTCCTGTAATAGGTGATATGTTGGGGTTTTTTTTTTTTTTTTTTCTGAGCTTGGTGGTGTTTTAAATTTCCACAAGATCTCTGAGCTGGTAAACATATCTATCGACTGAGTGAGGGGATGTGTGAAAGACGTGAGAGGACAGATTTTTTTTTTTCTTGATTTGACAAATGCAGACTTTGCCAGAGCACATGTGGGAGTGGTGAGAAAATTATTCCAACACGTTTACATAATAGAGATGTAACTGACACAAGCTGACATGCATAAGAGTGTCTAGTCTGGTTATAAACCTGGTTAATGCTTTTGTTAGGAGCTTGTTAGATGTGAGGAGCGTGTCCTAGCGTGGGGTGTGTTTAAGCTTTTTGTGGGGTGGAATGTGGAGGTGGCTGAAGGCCGTGGAGGATGCAGGGACTGGTGCGCCTGCTTGTCTCCATCTGCAGCTGGAGTTGGTAATTATAGTTGGGAGAGATGCCCGTAGTGTGAAGCCAGCTGCCAGTGGGACTGCCCGGGCAGGCAGAGGCAGACTGCAGCGAGAGCCGAGAGCCAGCACAGCTCCCTTGGCCTCGGCCAACAGCGCCATCAACACCTGCCAGTGAGCCGCTGGGCCACAGCCGGCCCACACTGCCTGAAAGAGAGAGAGGGGGAGAGAGAGAGAGTGAGCACATGCAAGCTCTTTCATACTGTTACAGTATGAACAGGTGACCTGATGCAGTTTGGACACACATACTTTAACTTTCACAAGCATGAACTTCCCTTCTTTAGTCTGTCATCACATGCTCATCAAATCTTCAGAAACAGTCCTTCCACAGTCTGTGTGCTTTTGAGACCATGTTGACAGAATCATGCAGCAGTTGTTCCCTCTAGTGTCTGCATAATGGTACTGCAAGCAAACCTTACTCAGAATCCTGCTGTATGCACCTTGATACACTGCTGAATTTACAGGTGAAGACTTGGACCTTATGGGTAACTTGCATACAACCAGATCAGGTCCTTTATCCAGTCACAAAGAAACTTACACAAATGCTTTGTAGTAGAGGTCTGTAGGAGACAGTTTTTTACATGCTATTCCTACTGCTCGCTCCCGAAAGAATTCTTACCAATTGAGTCCAACTTTTACATACACCTAAGCTGAAGGCATTCAAACTCAATTTGTCTGTTTTCTTAACTGTGTTATGTCAATTAGAGTATCTTTTTATTTACTAGCTTTATCAGATTTTAATTTGGACAAAGGTTTACTTACACTTTGTTAGTATTTGATGGCGTTATTTTTTAATTGCTTTACTTGAATCAAAGGCTTGGACTAGCCTTCCACAAGCTTCACACAATACTGGTGTAATTTTTGCCCATTCTTCCTGACAAAAGAGGTGTAATTCAAGGCCTCCTTGCTTAGACGTGCTTTTTCTGTTCATTCTTTATGGGATTCGGGTCAGGGATTTGTGACGACGGATTTTTGTTCTGTTGCAAGTCCCAGTTGCAGCCAAGTTTCATCTTTTGTTATGACATCTTGAGATGTTGCTTCAGTATTTGTAGATAATCCTCCTTCCTCATAGTGCCATCTATTTTCATCTAATAAGTGCACCAATCCCTTTTCTAGCAAAAGACCCTCAAAAGATGATGCTGCCACCACCATGCTTTACAGTTGGACTGGTGTACTTTGCATTAAAAGGCTCACTCTTTTCCTGCCATACATAATGCTGTTACATCTGTCCAGACTCCAAAAGCCTTCTTCCTTGCATGACAGCATTTTTTTAGGAAGATTTTATCATGGCCAATTCACCTGCCAGCATCTTTTTGGAATGATTACCTGAAGGAAACCCATATGGACACTTTGAGGACATGCACCAAAATTTCACACCCGCAGTATTTTGAGGTCAAGATGGAACTGGGAACCCTTGCACTATGGGGGGGCAAAGTTACCCACTGTGCCACCATGCAGTCTTTTAGCATTTAGTGCAAGTAAATTAAAATGTTACTGAAAAGGGTCTCTGTCTCTCTGCAGTGAAAACGTTTATTGTCATAGTGGAGGAAACATAGTAAAGGGTTTGATAACAGTCTTCTGATAGGTTGGGCCAGAGTGTTTCAATGCCATGAGAAACCAGTGGAAAGAATGTAGCAATGAGAAAAAAGGCATTTATTTATCACATATACATTACTGTGTAGCCCAGCTGGTTAGGAGGTCAGAGTGCAGGGTCTGCCATGACATAGAACCCTTGGAGCAGTTGGGGTTAACTATGTTAATGTGGCTGTGCTGATGTTTAAACCCTTACACTTCTGACCAGTAACCCAGAACCTTACCTGGTAAGACAAAGGGGTGATATGGGAGAATTCTGGAGTGAACATGAATCTAAGTGGCCTCTGTGGAGAGAAAGGGTCTAATCCTGCTGATGTTGCAAAGACCAGCTGGTGTTCTTGCTGCCTGATCAATAAAATAGTTTTAAAATGAATAACAATCCATTTGACTCTGGTGCAACATGTTGGGGGAAAAAAATGAAAAGGTAAATAAGTCCTCTATATCAACAATAAAGTGACTGAAATCTGATCTAGAGCAAAGTATGCACCAGAGAGCAGGACAAGCAATCTTCTTTCTACAGAGTTTTGTAGTAATTAGATGACAGCGATCTCTTGAATTAGCCCGATGGCTCTCGTTTTACAAGAAACAAACTGCAGCTTTCATGAAAAGAATTTAGTATATGCTGCATGTATGCTTGGGAAAGGTTCTTAACTTCAGGGTTCTACATAGACCCTGTTTTGAGAGAGAAATCTTCTCTTGTAGAGTACGTAGAACTTACATAGGGTACGTTGGTTCCAACTGGGTCCGAATTTGGTGTGCTACATTGTTGGGCTAGGCTGACAGTGGGTTTCTAATGAGGACTGAGTTACTTAAAAAAAAACCATTTCTATCAGGAGGTGAATGTGATGATCTCTTTAGAATTTGATCTCTTTGGTATACTGTGTAACTTGGTAAGAACTTGGCAATCACCATCATAACAGACTGATTCATCTGTTCTTGAACTTGATATTCACCTGTTCTTTTTTTATTTATTTTTTTTACATAGCTTGAGGGGCAGTAACCTTTCCTTTATCACTGTGGTTAACCCCATCTCCTACACTTCCTCCCCCTGACCTAGTTGGTTAACACTGAAAGATGTAGAGGCAGAAATTCACTTTTGGTCTGGAGTGAATAAGCTCAGAGTGTCAGTGTTGCCTGACCTGAGAGGCCCTGGCCTCTCCTGTGAGTGACCATTGGGGTTTGCTGAGCTTCTGGTGAGTGCAGACACAGATGGCGCGGGTGGAGCAGCGCATGAATTTCTGATGCTGGAGGGTGAAGTGGTGCGGGTCGAGGCAGATGCCCACTGGCCCCATGAGAGGCCGTTTGCGCGGGCAGCCACGGGCCCTCATGGTACAGCCAGCTGCTGCTGTAGCACATCTCAGCCACATGCTCCCCACGATGCAGCTCCCAAACCTCCTTTTTCAGGTCTGAAGAGCTGACAGAACTAGGAAAAAAGGAAAAAAGACACCTTTTGTTCAGCTTTTAGGATTTTATCTATACACTCCTCCTGTCTAATTAAATTAACCGAGTATTTAAGGGTTCTGGGCAAATGAAGTTCTGTTATTTGGATGAATTTAGTAAGAAGTAAAATATATATTTTTTTAACAATTTGGCATGTTTGTCTGGAAAGAGTGTGTAAACCAAGTTCATTCATCCAATGAGCCTCTTCAGAATGGGTAAATCCCCTCTGATGTCTTTTAGTCTTCAAGATTATAACACAAGTCCACCCAATTAGACTCACTATTACAAGACACATGAGCAGGGATTTCTATCTTTTAGAACAACCTGAAGGATGCACACTTTTCAGCATGCACGCTCATCTAAATAAATACACAAATCAAAGCAAACAGATATTTAGTTGCATCACAGATGCCTGAAAATTGTAGAAACAAGTAATTTTGAAATTTGTCTTCTTTATTCATTCGTCTTTATTCATCTTCTTCCACTTAATCCTGTTCAGGGTCGCGGGGGGAAGCTGGCGCCAATCCCAGCTGACATCGGGTGAGAGGCAG
>JAQLOM010000020.1:7211990-7226073 GCA_030068315.1 Chrysichthys thysi
CACACACACACACACACACACACACACACACACACACACACACACACACACACACACACACACACACACAGAGAATATAAGCAACCATTGTGGAGAACATACAAAATGCAGGATACTAGAGCTGTACCACCATTATTACTACTACTATTATTATTATTATTATTATTATTATTATTATTATTATTATTATTGGATGAATTCAATATAGTTAATTTAATGGTGGACTTTTGTGAAAAGGAAAGGCAGCATAGAGAAAGTTGTGTGTGTGTGTGTGTGTGTGTGTGTGTGTGTGTGTGTGTGTGTGTGTGTGTGTGTGTGTACACGTGCATGTTTGTTTTTAGTTGCATACCAATTCCAGCTTGCAGGCTAATAAAAGCTGGCCGTGTGCAGTTTGCAGTTTACTGTACTGACATGGCAGTCACACGGCATCAGCAACATTCCAGAATAACATCACCCAAAAACGTAACACTCCTGTCAGCACCAGTGGGGGGAGACAGAAACTTGAAATCCTAACAAAGATTTCTCCAGTATGAAATATTTGCAATGCCTTGCAATGTTAGGCAGCTTTACCTCCATACTTTACCTGCATCATATTTAACCACAGAGGTGAGTGCACAGTCATGGCACCTGAAAGATTCATTCACTTTCTCTGCCTTTCTGCCTGTATTTTCCCAGATTCCTGAAGTGCTGCTCTTGGGGGGGGGGGGGGTTAGGGATTGTACGTTATGACTACTGCACTCCACACCTCAGCCCCCTGGTGGGACTGGTGACATACCATGTCTACCTCGGTTATTTTGCTCAACATGGTGAAGTCACTGGCCTGAATGGCTTCTGTCATAAAGTAAGAGACAGGGACTGTGGGTGTTTGGCAGAAATGACATGCTTAATACTTTGTGGTGTATTGCCATAGGCTGGAACCTGGGGTTTGGACTGGCAGTGTCCCACATCCAGCCTGGGTCACCTCTTTTCACTTTCATGCACAATAACTGTAGACTGAAATGAGCCTTTAAAAAAAGTGATTGGTGTACTGAGGACTAGGGCAGGGTGATATGACCTAAAATTTGTATCACGATATTTTCACGATAACGATATTTAATCCCGATATATATTATGCTATGAAAATCATGTTCAGAGACAAAAGAAGATGCAGGATATACATCTCACAAGCTCTTGTGCACACAGTAAGAATGTAATATAACAGGCCTAATGTTTTTTAAGCTAATTGTACGCATCATGCTACTTTACACAGACTCTTCACTGGTGTATTCATGAGGGGTAAAAACACTGCAGCTACCTGCTCATTTCAAATGGAAAGCTGATATTTCTGCGAAATCACGATACTCTCGATATTCAGCCGGCTGACGATATGAATGGTCATATCGCGATAACGATAATTTATCGATATATCGCTCAGCCCTGCTGAGGACACTGTGCTAATAGGGACCAAATTGACATCACAAAACCCAATCCAATTCTTTTATACTGTGTTCACAAGTTCCATTATCGAGATTTCATAATCATTTCCATATTTGATGCTTGATTGTGCTCAAACTGAAGAATTGAAGAAATGAATTTTCCCTGGGCCTTAATGAGCCAGACATAAATGGAAACTCAGACGGGACAATATCATCTCTCCAGAAATAGAAGTGTATCTGTCTGTAACTGCTTCAGTTTGGATGCTAGTTGGGAAGTTGTGGCCTCGCTTCGGGGAACTGACTGCTTACCTATTGATCAGGGAAATAAGAGAACACTGACAACTTCATCGCAGACAGTAAAGCTGACCAAAACAACATGAAAGTTTCTGTACTTTGGAGTACTGTTACAGGCTAAAAGGCACTTTGAACACATGGGGTACCATCAAGGATGGTGGGGAGAAAGCTTTGCCAGAGAATCATGTGATTTCACAGTTGGCATTGCTTAGGGTCAAAGTAAAGGGCCATGTAGGGTACTACCTTACATCTTACTGAGGTCAGAAAAGTAATGAATGAAGTCGGAAGACTTCGTTTACACACACAGTTGAGTCAGTCTGTCTGCTTAGTCAGACTACTAAACCACAGATGGGGCAATAAAAAGACCTCTGTAAGCTAAATTGTATCTATTAATGAAAGGAAAGATTGGCCCTTTTCCTTGGGGGCCAGAGGGTTTAGATTATGAGGGTATATTTACAGAAGGAATAAATCTAACTTAACATGTGCATTTGGGACAATTTGCCAAATATGTTACATCCAGGCCTATCATTAGAAATGCCCTTCAGTTGCTTTCTTCTAAAGGTTGCACTGTCACGTTCTTAAATACCACAAATTTGTACTTTATAATGCACCAGTGTGGTGGTGGACAAATGTTCTTTAGGTAGCCTAACACACTTTAATGTGCTGCCCAGTCCTTTGTTTTGGTTGTGGAAACATTATGGACAAGGTTAAAAGTGGTAGCTAATGGAACATAATAATGTCTGGAAAGTTAGTTAGTTAAGTTAGTCATTGGCCAGTGCTTTGCCTACGAATGGCGTATTTGCACTGAACTTCATTTTGCACAGATTTTGCAGTATTTACACCTAGCTGCATGTTCTTGAAAAGATCCCCTGACATCTGTTCATGCTAATTAATCAACCTGGTAAAAATAAACATTCTACATGTAACCAGAGAGCTCTCTGGCAGATGTGTGTAGTGCAGCAGGCAGTGGCGTGAAGAATGAGTAACTTCTGCTTTAGAAACAGCACCGAGGTGACGACAATGTGTCGACATTTTAAAGATGAAACCAATCCTTTTGTGAAGGTTTTTAAGAAGTATGTTTGTTTTCTTTTTTCGGCTGTTAAACGTCTGTTCCTGCATTAGTAGGTCATCTGGCAAAGAAGACAATCACAGTAATCTTTGCTATATTTTGCCAAATAATCAAGGCTCCATTATAAAACGCCAAAAAAAACATGTTATAAAAACTGCTAGTGTCTGCATACTACTGCTAGTAGTATGCAGAATATATACTGTGTAAAGATATTTGAGCAATAAGTTGTCTGTTGACTTCTGGCATATTACAATAGGTCCCTCTCTTGAACTGTACAGATTTGATGCATGTTCTGGTCTGCCTTCCTTCCTGCAGGTCTCGAATGGGGGAGATAAATAGCTCCAGCCTCACTTTAATAATCTCACAGTGGGAGGGCTGCAACTGATGGGCATCTTAGTGCTATTCTACGGCCCTTTGGCCCTCCAGGAAGCAAGTGTCCAATTCTTTCCAGGGTTGGCATGCTTAATGGCATGGAGACAATTTGAAACAATTTGCCTCAGAAATCCGAGGTGCTCGGGTAGCTGGGAAGTGTGGTGCTTAAAGGCGGTAATGAGAGAAGTCACATTAATCTTAGTGCTGCTTATTTCTCCAGCACAGCCTTAATGAGGAGAGGCCAAATAAGATGCTGACATACATGTTCCATATGACTGGGAATATTTCCTTTCAGTTAAGAGCCACACATGCATACGCACACACTCAAATAAATATTTTACAGACACACAGGTCATTGTTATTGCAGTGCCAGCAGCTTACGCTGAGTCCATTTAGTCTATGTAAGCATGAAATATAGTATGTTTTTGTGTATATTTAGTAGACAAGAATATATATTATTGTGCAGTATATTCAGGTCTTTCTTTAGAGCTGTTTACAGAATAAAACTGCTTTTCTTCCTACTCAGATTAGTATTTTGGTAAACATTTTTACATTTAAAACAGGGCCTTTTCCTCACTTCCTTAGAAGGTGTAATTGGGGAAGTTTTCTGAAGATTTTCAGTGGATTTGGATCTACTTTGGATGTCTAATATGTAAATGATCAGAGGATAGTACCTGGAAACTGTTAGCCACAGATCCTGCATTCTATGTTGGCTAATTAAGCTTGGTCATTTTAGGAATAAGCATCATTTTGGGTGATACAGGCCTATAATTCCTCATTTCACTGACTTGGTTATTTTAATGACTAATGACATCATGTCACTGATTTTTTTAGTTTTTTTTTTTTAAAGCAGGTTAAAGGTCCACTATGCAGGATTCAGATGCAATGCAAATGCAATCCCTTCCCTTTCGCCTCTCCTCCAAACGTATAGTAGAATGCACGGTGGCCTACAGATGCTCATAGTGTACTTTCATTAGTTACATTCATGCTACCCTACCGTTATCTTGTGCTAAACAATAAGTACGATCATCCATTTTTCAAAAATCTGGCTCTTGAACTTGTTAGCCAGCACCAGCAAACACTGATTCCTCTTCTTCATTTTTTCAGCATTTGGTCTTTTTTCTTTGTTTTCATTCTGGTGATTCCTTCTGGATTCATGCTGCCACTTGTAAAAAATGTGAAAAGCAGAAGGTGCTCTCTAGAGGTTTGTTCATTCTGGGCTACTGTAGCAGTGCAACATAGTGGCTGTATGGAAGCAGACCCATGGGCTTTGTAGATATAAAGGGCTTGTTTGCAGCTTATGAAAGCACAACGATTAATGAAAAGGTACTTGAGAATTCTATATTTCATTTCTGCTAATAGATTCCTCCTAAATCCTGCATAGTGGACCGTTCACAATCTTGCTTTTATTTTTGACATTGGCTCTTGTTAAAATCTCTGAGAAGACAACAATGCAAATAGGGGTTCAGGTACTAGCAGGTCTAACCTGTTTC
Source organism: Chrysichthys thysi (assembly GCA_030068315.1). Taxonomy (NCBI): domain Eukaryota; kingdom Metazoa; phylum Chordata; class Actinopteri; order Siluriformes; family Claroteidae; genus Chrysichthys; species Chrysichthys thysi. The sequence goes on from JAQLOM010000020.1 coordinate 7,216,634, forward strand.
CCTGTGACAAATGTGCGCTAGATTAATAAATGTTCAGTAGCTTGCTAAGGCTACTGTTTGTATTATTGAACAATTCACTGGGAATTTGAAAAATATTACAAATTTCAAACATAAACTGAGACTGTCACACTCATTTCACTCATTCCATTGTGTCTACATGTGACAAATGTGAGCTTGGTTAGCCAGCTAGCTATATGAAGAGACTGAGATTAAATGTTAAATGAGGGTGAAGGTGGAGAGAGGCTTCTAAATAGTTTTTAGCAGTTTTAGTTTGTTTTAATGTTTTGTTCCACATGTGTTATTTTTATGTTTAATCTTTTGCATACTGAGAAATACATTATTAACATTCAATCAGACATGATGATTTTCAGTGCCAGTCAGTGTTAGCTAAATAGACAGCAGGATGAGTCATATCGTCACTGGCTCCTGGCACAGACACCGAGTCTCCATAAACGATCACAGTGGATGATCTTTTACCAGTAGGGTAGATGCTGAGATTTCTCAAATTTCCAACCAGGAAGTGCTGGAACGATTCAAGTGTAATTGACACCTCCAGTCTATCTTTCATATATTGTACTACTACATATAGTACTACTATTATACATTATATACTACACATATGGTAGTACTAAACAGTATTCATTACGTATTGTACAACTAAAGGTGCTTACATTGTAGTAGTTGTTGTGTACCATGGTATTGTTTGAAAGTCACGATCATGACTTTGTCTGTCTATTGTTGATCCAGCCGAGAGAGAGAGAGGGAGAGAGAGAGAGAGACCCTATGGAAATTAATACTATTGTTATATTATAAACCATTTTCACTGCTTAGCAGAACTAATCATAGATTACTACATTATGATGGCCTGTTTTCATCCAATGCATTTACTCACAATAAATGAATCACCAAAGTACTGCTGCTCTGGGTGCATATACTGTACAAATGATGCATGAGGGGAACAATTGTTATCTTCCTCATTAACCCTATCAGGGATTCATTTTTCTATTCATTTTGGCCTGACCTTTCCATTGTATGAATTAAAAAAAAATTGAGCCAGAAAGTGAGCCAGATTAAATGATTTTTACACAGTGATTCCATACAACGACGGTGGCTTGAATGTAATAAAATTGTACTTTAATGTTATGGGACATCTGTCAAGTCAAATGTGAAAGGGTAAAGGTTCATGGTGTCTCCCTTTCTGGCTGCATTAGTGTCTGTTTCTGTGTGTGTGTGTGTGTTTCTAAAGGAGCACTGGACTAATGATGGCTCGATTATGGGCTCATATCCATTATGCAAGAGCGTTTTATAGGTGTCTGCAGCTGGGACCAGACCATTAGCATGCTGCTATTTGAACTCTCATAATGCTGATGCATGGTTTGTGTGTGTGCAAGCTGCAGAGATGAGGATCAAGTGCTTTTTAATCATCTCAGAACATTAAATAGAAAAAACAAATCCGTGCTTTTTTTTTCATCTGGAATAACATCTGTTCTGTGAGGTCTGACTGATGGTGAGAATGAATAAAAATACTCCCAGTTTAGGCAGGGAGTCAAATGTAGTCATCGTCTTTTTGGCATTAGCAGGGAAGCGGGAGAAGCCCAGGAAGCGCGCTTCTGCACTGCCTGGATGAGGTCATTTCCTTATCAGCTCGCCTGAATCTATTTCTGTTTGCAGCCTTCATTAACCCTTTCAGGACAGGATGAAACTTCTGAACGGTTCTGTGACCAAGAGCGATACATTTGTTTCTTTTTTAAATAATATTTAAGTGGGAAGGGACTTGAGATATAGTCAGATCTTATCAATCAGACTGATTGCATGCAGAGTCTGTATACTGTCTAAGAATATTAGTATAGCGGGGTATATTGGGAGGGCATAGACACTGAGGGGCTGGACGGAGAGGGTGTGGTGCCCTCCAGGGTCCTCTGATGCCAGGCAACTCATGGGCCCCAGATAGCAGGAGGTGCTGTTTGGATTAGGGGGTGTGATGAGTGAGGGAAGCTCCAGAGGCTCAGACAGAATGAGTGCTGCATGATGGGGCTCTGTGAGAAGGAGATAATTGCTTTTCCTACCCTCATGCTATTCACACACACCCTAAGGGTCAAGTTGAGATAGAAAGCAGCACCTCATACATGCAAGAGGAACACCGAGAGTGTACTTAAAATTTAGTTTTGGTTAAAGTGTGCTCTTTCTATGCACATCTGAATGTGGGATGCCAACTCTGAGGTTGCTTTCATAATAGAATGAGGGTAGGAGGTGTGGTGTGTAGGCATGGTCATAAGATTTATTTTGAGAACAAAATAAGCATGTCTGTATGATGTTGGAGTGACACAGGCACTTGTTGAATGAGTGTATGCTCCCATCCTGGGGTTACGCTACAATGAAGCGAGCTGCAACAGGGACAGGGATATGCTGAAATAACGGGTGCTACTAGTTTCCATCTGTAGCTCCTGCTGCGCATATCAATTAAAAGTATGCGTACAGATTTCAGATTTAAAACAAACCTTATGTTCTCGTCTGTGTGTTTTATTGGTATGTATGAGAATATGAGCCAGTAATGTGATTTGAAGATGTGCATATGTCATTGCATCGTAAACTTCCACAGCCAGCAGGGGGCAGTAAAGAAATCCAGTTCTACAGCACATACGCTACTGTTCTGGGTACAGTGAGCCAAGTGGTTTGTTTTAGCATTTAGAACATGAACCAGCATCATAGCTCTATCAGGAGGCAACTAGACCTCTTGCAGTTCTCACATCTGTTTCAAACTTGAACACCACACACTCAGACACATCGGTTTCTTGGGCACAGGTGTATGTGTGTGTGTGTGTGTGTGTGTGTATATACATAGAATACATACAGCCATTGAGATGCAACTGGACTGTCATAATAACTATCAGTGACTGGAACAAGAGCTATTTTTATGATCAAAGCAATAACCATACACACAGGAAGGTGGGTATTACATGATTTCAGAATTCCCACATATTCCCACGCCTAATAACCAGTCTCCAGAAACACAAGCGCTAAAAGGTGGATCACTCACGGAAGCTTTTTATAGCCGCTGGCCTCCCACACCAGCGCCTGGCTCCAACGTTGTTTATGTAACGTTATGCAGTTATCATGTTGCCACAGGGACGTGACGGATGGTGTGAAAGTGCTATGTGCTCGTGGGGCACTTTGCATGAACACACTGATATAATCGGCTCATTCGCAAGCAGACGGCCAATGATTCATGCCCTATCAGTCTGTCAGTTCTGAAAAATAATAACAATCTTACACACTGTTCACAGTGTCTGTACTCAAGAACAGGTGAATCACGATTCTCGAATACTGCCTGGCAAGTCAGAACTAGTTTCTACATCACAGCATTATCAGAGATCACGCAGTCATAAAATATTACCATGCAACAGTCATAATACTGATAAACCTACCAAAGTGGAGTCCAGGGACCATCGAGGTAGAATTGGTGAAAATCACAACCATTGCCAAAGTTGTATTTATTGTTCAGTTCTTATAGCTATTAGCCTTTTTGATTGGTCCCTTCAAAAATGGGTTTAATACAAACCTTAATATCTGTGGGTGGGCGGGTGGGGGGGTTGGACGACGACACAAGTACTCCTTTAAATAATGTCAATACGGACCAAGTGTCCTATCAGTGGAACATTTCAGGAACAAAAAGTTCTATGATTAAAAAAAAAAAGACAGGATAACATTGTACACATTTGAATAATGAATAATTCATAAAATAAAGCTGCCTTGAAGAGGGCTGTCATGTTTATTTATTTATTTATTTTACAGCTACAGGCATACCTGACTGCCAAGAGTTTTAAAAAAAAAATCCCCAGTTTATTAGGTGAGTTAGGCCTTTCTGTTGATCTGAGTAACTAAACAATTACTCTTCTGAGATCCTCTAGTCCACTTCTTGCACAAAAGTTCCTTTAATTGTGTCCGGGTCCCAAAGCTTAGTACGCGATACTCTCATTGCGTTGAAATTATGTAATGACAAAAAGAGAATTATTTGGGGGAAAAACCCTGAGAGAAGTTTGCAGTGATTGATGATTGACCCTCCATAGGAGGGTGTTCCACTCACATGCTGGTCGACTGCTCTCTTGAGAAGGGAACATGATGTACCTTCTCAGATCAGATGAGGACAACATGAACAAACAATCCCGCTGAGCTTCGCCTCTTGGACACATTCAGTTAAGAGTCATTGATTAGGACTGGATCAGTGTTGCTGATCAGCTCATTCTGGATCACGACCCCCTAGTTTTCACTCTAATCTGCTAATCTTATTGAAACTGCTTCTCTGTTGTAAGTCTGACCTCAGCTTTGATCATGTGGTAAACGCAGACATACATGCATATATAACCTGTCCTCTCCCATTTTCCCAGCCTTCCTTCTGTCTGAAGCTCTGTGGAAAATCCAGGCATGAGAAAGACCAGACTAGACTAGATCACTCAGATTTAAATGTAGCGTATTATGCATTAACTTTGCAAACTGTACAGTTTGTGCACTCGGGAGTCCATCATATCCTCTGGTATGTACACAATGTTATACAGGCTTAGAATTGATTAAACCCATGATATAAAAAAAAAAAAAGATATCATTTTCAATATTATCTACTGCTGTGGACCCTAAGTTGCCAGTTTAATAAGCACACCTCCTTGGTCCCTTGTGGTTATAATGGTCCACAGACCAAGTAATATCTGGTGAAAGGTGTTTGAGGGAAGTGCATCTTATGGGTATTGAAGACGTACCTGATAAAAATGACCGGTTACAATGTACAACTGTTTTAAGACTAAGTACACAAGTAAAAATGTCACTTCACTGAGTGTATCATGTGGAGCAAATGACTGTTAGGTTCTTTGTATAGCTAAAAATATGCCCACAATCAGTGAAGCCTTTGGAATTCTCTGATGTTATCACATCATTTTTCCACATAATATGGTTCTTATATCTCTCTGTTGGAAAATGATCTGATTAGATCACTGATCAAAGAACACGAAAGCCATGTAATTATTTCCATACCCGCGTTCTTTTTTTTTTATGTTAATCATAGTTAGTTCCGTTTAGCTAGCTTTGCTTAGCTGAAGATCCAGGGCCCTCAGGCAGATTATCTGGAATTCAAACTGTTTTGCTTTTTAATGGTCAGTGTCAGACATATTTTGTAATGTATTTTTTTCCCCCGATAAAAAGAGCATACGAATGCTATTTTAAACCATGCCCTATAAGAATTGCTCATTTTATGTGGATTTTCACAATTATTAAAAAAGCCGAAAGATGTCGATCATCCAGCAAAGTCATTTTTGGAATTGTAACTCTACAAAGGCTTTGGGAAAGACCAGACATGAATTGTAAATGATCAGAACTCTGAGAGATATAAATCAGTTAAACTGTAAACATGTCAAAAGTATATAAGTATTTAAACGATAGTTAAGTATTTAAAATAATAATCCATATGCATGAGTTTATAATTTTGATACACAAATCCACAGATGCACAGACCTCCTCCGTAGTGGCGCTTTCATATCCCGAGTAGCCTGAGATAAGGAAAGCTCCTGCTGGGCTGTTTCAGGTACACTGCAAATATGCAAACTGCCTGTGATCACAGATAGGAGCAGAGAGATACTCCCACCACACTGTAATTAACATTCTGTCATTAGGCACAACTTGATTAGTCATCGCCAATCACTTGGACTGCTGGAAAGCTTTCATTTTTCCAGACATGGGTCAGCATGAATGACCCATTCACACTCTCTTGAGGTGAGCTAGGATCGGCCCAGGTCTTTGATGAGAATGTTAATGCTGCGCTGTAGTCTGAAGATCTGAAAGTGGAGGTTAGTTGGGTTGGCATGGAGTGCTGTGATCAAACGCTAAAGCGTGTCCATGAAAGGGAAGGTTTATCTATGAATGCATCTAAAAAAAAAAAGACAAAAAGTGAGAAAATCGTGTGTATTTTTCTGAAATCCACACTTTACTGACTCCAGGGAATCAAGGGAAACATATTGCATTGGTCCTCCCTTGACCCTTGCTCAGACCAAGATGGGTTTTAGAGGGTCGGTGAGTGGGAATAATAAATATGTGCATCCTGTTTAGGAAAAGTGGAAGGAAAGGGCAGGAACTACTTCAGACAGGCAGACTCTCCTTCTCTCTCGGCTGTCACTGAGTGTCTTTCTGAATTTGTCTGTCTCCTTCTCCCACCCTCTCTCCCTCTTTTTGTCTCACTCTCTGTCTGACCCACTTATAACTATGGACGGATCCTCAGCAAGTCTCCTAGGTGTTCCATTACAGGCTGTGTGTGAGGCCTAAATGGCGCTTATCAAATTACCCACATGGACACAACCCTGTCAAACAAGGACAGAGGAACTATAGTCAAGTTTAAAATAGATTATTTAATATACAGAGTGAATGAGGTGGCAATAGAAAGGACCACATACAGCTGACCTGATCTAACCTTGCAAACATCCTACTGGAACTCAACAAAATATCATAACCACAACCATCAACGTACTATTTCAGGAACAACCAGTTAAGACAGGAGGACCATAATAACATGTGTATTAGAAACACTTCTATTTCCACAACAGGAATAGCACCGACGTACATTTGCATTTGCTCCCTTTCCCCCAGAGGACAATAATCCAATTCCCAACCTATGGCCATGCCTTATACAAGAAATTCAAGAGCCTTGATGTCCCACGTTGCCTTTGGGTGCCTTAAGCGATTGGGGTTCTGCTGCCTGTGTATGCACGCTAAGATGTGCATCACTCGAGCTTTACTAAGGAGCAGGTTAGTGGTCACATCTGGCACCCTAGCGAATGCCTGCTTCTGATTTCACAGCTAGATGAGTATGGTGGGCCACTGTGACTATCACGTCACCACCTGAGGTTTAGTCACAACAAACGAAATGAGCTATTTTGGGCTCATTTTTCTCACCTGCTTTGCTAAGATTCTATGAATATGTGCACATCTGCCAGTAGATGATCATTATTTAATCTCATCATTCAGTGACGGTTTAGTGATATAGTGAAGGTCAGGGAACAGATGGTGCAGGACACGTTGCTCAAAGACTCCTTACACTGATATCTGAAATTTTAAACATCAAGCACTAGGCTACATTTAGAATGATATTTGGAGCTTTTAAAGGTTGGGTCGAAGATTTTTAAGCACAATTTTTTGTTAAATTTGTCAAAATTCCCCTTAGATTTGAATAGGGGTAAAATAAATCATAAAACATCAACTCAAGGTAGAAACTTGCATGTCTGTGGCAAGTCTCATCTCATTCATCTTCTGCCACTTAATCCTGTTATGGAAATCCATGGTATGGTTTCAGAAGGAAAACACTAAAGGGTGGTGCATTATTTTAACTGAACTGAGTTTTAAAACAGTCACCTTTAGCCAAAGCCCTGCATTATCACTGACAATACCTTTAAAGTTGTACTTGGTATAATGTAATGCATGGTATGCTTATTTGCAGTTTTATTTTCGTATATTACATGGATGGTCCATTATACTAGATTATCTAGATTCCGATACTCGATTCGTTCGGTGACCGTGTAGGAATTCAATAACTCAACACACCTTGGATAATGATATGATAACAGATAGCAAGTATGACCCAGACAATGATTTCTCGATGTATATTACGGCATTCATAAAACCAAATGACTTCAGGAAAAAAAATGTGAAATCAATCCCCTTTTGATTTTCCATTTATTCAGTATGATGTAACATGGTTCAGCAGAAAACGCAGCTGACAGCAGTAACCAGGCCACGAGCCTTTTTAGGGAAGTTGTTAAAAAAAAACCCCACACATTTAAACTTGCTTCCCCGCCTTTCTTTTACAAAATTCCCCTCTAACACAGATTACATCTCAGTGCATAAAAAATGAGTAATAACAAAGAGAACCACATAATCTCTATAAGAATGACTAAAGAAGGTGCTTCAAAAACCAAAAGTTACAGCACTAGAGAAGGGTTTTTGCCCTGTGGGCCCTGATAGATGCTCTGAACTGCACTGATGAAGCTTAAATATTTAATCATTCTCCGATCTCATGCTCACTGGCTCAAACCACATTTGTTCACAATTATGTAATTCTGGGGTTTTCAAGTAGGCCTGGTTTGATCACTTTTCAGTGATGGTTCGAGGGCATGCACGTACACACAAACAGGGGAAGTAATAGAGAAATCCTCATTAGTAGCACTTGAATAAATCATATCTTAGATGCCTGAAAAGGTCACAGATTTACAGGCTCCATATACACAGCACCAACAACCTTCACCAATAAACAAAAGCTTTTGTCAGCCTTGATTTTTCCACATTTCACAAATAATTTATGGTATACTCTCTGAACTCCTAGAAACCAGAGTCAAACACATTCACCACCTGTGGAATCACCATGCAAGAACAATAATAATGGACATTTAACAAGAACAAGTCAATAATATATAAGATATCTGCATAGATTACCTCCTCGGTTCACTAAGCTGACCTTTATAATGTTTCACACTCTTGCAATAATATTGTAGATCTGCTTAAATGTGTTTTAGGACAGTATTTTAACAAAAGGTATCCAGCCTGAGCCTCACATTCTGAACACCGTTTATGGTCAGTGTGCCCCATAATGTCTAGTGTGCTCTCTACATGGTATTTGTTGGAGGCAGTCCATGTGAAATCACCATAGACCATTGGATACTTCCTGAGAAGAATATCACCATTCCCAATCAATTCCAGGCTTCTACCTGCATTAGTTTCTTAGATATAGAGGCTTTAAAAAAGAGGGTGTGACCCTGTAAAACAAGTGCTGCAGAATATCAGCTGATGTCAACAGCTGCTACAGTTTTATAAAGGCGGACCAAATTGCTACACGCACCAGATTTACATGTAACATGGCACCATGGTCCATTGGAGAATTGCTGATTTGTCCAGAAAACTGTCAAAAATTGGATTATGTACAAAAATACTTTAAAAGATAATTTTATTAATAACCAGTTGGACATGTCATGAATGTGTGTCACCTATAAACCAGTAATCATCATGATTATTCCATCCAGGGGTTAGCAAACAGACAAGCAAAAACAAAGAAGGGTGATGCATGATCCATAAACAAGAAAACAAGTGAACCAGAACACAAAAGCAAGGCTAGATGGAAATGTACATGAGCAGAATAGTGAGAGAGAGAGAGAGAGAGAGAGGGAGAGAGACAGGAGGTTAAAAATAGCAAAATGAATCAGGATGTAAATAGAGAACAGATGAACAAAATCAAGAAAAAAAATCCAGTGGTAACACAGGGGTTAAGACAGATCCAAGGCCAAAACAAAATCCTGTCACAATGAGCATGAGCAATGCATGCTGCTTAGTGCGCTTAGGGGATTTGGACACACACACACACACACACACACACACACACACACACACACACACACACACACACACACACACACACA
>JAQLOM010000020.1:7236609-7247590 GCA_030068315.1 Chrysichthys thysi
GTGTGTGTGTGTGTGTGTGTGTGTGTGTGTGTGTGTGTGTGTGTGTGTGTGTGTGTGTGTGTGTGAGAGAGTGTGCACGTGTGTGTGCGTATGTTTTGTGTGCAAGTGTATGTGATCTCTACTCAAGATCCTTGAGGCAGGCAGATATGGTTGAATACAAGTGTTTAGGAAAGACCTTTCTCCTTCAGATGAAAGGAAAGACAGACAGAAGAATAGCAGAGTAGTGGATTCACTGCCAGGGGCTAAGATCACCCTGTCTTAGGCTTTTAAAAAGCTCATCTGAGCTTCTTTCCTGTATAGCTTGATGGTATATATCTTTCTTTCCTGCTGAAGTAGCATACTTTCACTTACCTTAAACCCTTATGTTTTGTTTACTTGTGTTGAATTAGTGTGGAAGACAGCCTTTTAGTGTCATATACACAAGTATATTAAAATAACTCTGCCGTTGCCGGGTCCCAAGTCCTGGGATGAGAAAGTAGGAGGGTTGGTCATCCTGGCAAGGTGAATAGAAAACAAGGCAAGAAACCACATGGAAAATAAACCAAATTTATTTGATTATGCTACCACATCCGGGGCAGCCAATGTCTCACACTGGGGTTCCAGGATGCTGCTGAGAAGTATGCTACTGGCCAATGACAACAACATCAAAGACTTATCAAGCCAAAAAAGGAGAGTTGAGTGGCAGCGTGGAACGTACAATTGGCTGTCACATTGGGCAAAAGGAAATTATTGCCAGGGAACTGTCAGCATGCAAAATATTGATTGTGGCAGTGTCCAAATTACGAATCACTGGTACTGGAAAAATGACAATCAAACAGCCAATGGTGGAACGATATCACTGTTCTATTCCAGTGGGGACAATAGAGAAGCCGGCATGGGATTCATGGTAGACAGCCACGCTGCCAAGAGTGTCATCACCTTCCAACCAATGTCACCTCATCTACAAGATGGCTTATCTGTCTATGCACCAACCGAAACCAGCCCTGATGTAACCAAGGACAACTATGAACAGTGACAACAAGCATTGGATTCGATTCCAAGCACCGAGTATATCATCATTGCCAGTGACTTCAGCGCACATATCGGGACAGATGTGGTTGGGAAAAGGCAACGGGTCCCTTCAGCAAGGGTGAGATCAATGACAATGGATTACACCTACTTTCCTTATCCATGGCCAACAACTTAGTAGTGGGGAACAGCCTATTCCAACATCCACTCAAGCATCAACTCACATGGAGGAACTCACTGGGCCATGATTCTGCCACTCTCGACTACGTCCTGATCAATGCTTGAGTTCACCTTGAGAGGACCTTGCTGTGGTTCAATCACTATTTGGTTCACACCAAGATCAAACTGCAACTGAATAGAGCAAAGCCCCATACCAAACCACCATCAAGGCTAAATTGGGGCAGCCTGAGAGATCCAAAGGTCAGGCAAGAATTTCAACTGGCCTTGTCGAACAAATTTGCTAGCCTCGAGGTGATGGGAGACATGGACGAAGAAGAATAACATGTATCTAACGCCATCTTGGAATGTGCCATCCCATTGTGTCCACCAACTCAACGACCAACCCAACCCTGGATTTCAGACGAGTGCTTGGAACTCACGGATGAGTGAAAATGAATCAAATATGTCGATTTTGAACACTACTAACAGCTCAACAAGGAAGTGAAGAAGCAAATGAAAGTAGAATGAGAAGCTTGTTGAACTGGCATTGTGGCTGACATGGAAGAAGCGGTGAACAATCACGAATTCTAAATGCTGTACAACACTTCAGTGGCAAGAGCAAATCTACCAATGACGACATCAAGAAAATGGATGGAACTTTCAAGAAATCCCAGGGAGAACATCTCCAGCACCGGAAAGAATTCTTCGAAGGCCTCTACAACCACAACCTGCCTGAGGGCCAACCAGCAAATCCACCAGTGATCGAACAACCAGGAAATCCTTACAGTCAAGATGAATCGACATTAGAACTCTCACTCTCACATCTCTCAGAAGTGGAAAATCACCGGGAGTGCATCAAGTGCATCTGACTCATACGTGCTAAAGATCAATTTGAAGAAGATACGGCTCTCCAGCCAACATTCACCTCTATGGAGCCCAGTTGGAACAGGTTCGTGAGTTCAAGAACTTGGGATCACTGGTACATGAAAAGAAAGTGGTGTCTACGGCCGAAGTATGCAGCACAATCGGGTTGGCCACGGCCGCATTCACCTTGCTCAAATGGTGCATCTGGAAGAGGAACAACATCTCAATCACCACCAAGATTTGCCTCTTTCGTGCCCTCACCCTGCCAATCCTTCTGTATGGATCAGAGATATGGACCTTACTCAAGCCCGACGTGGACAAAGTGCAGGTCTTCCAAATGCATTGGCTCAGGCAAATTCTTGGAGTGTTCCTTCGAGACCTTCTCCGCAATGAGGTGATCCGCTCACGATGTAACAACCAGTCGAAGACCAAATCCAACGACTTCGATGGTTCCGCCACGTGTGCTGAACGGACGAAAGCCGGATATTGTTCTAGCTCCTATGGCATGAAAGACCAGCCCAATGGAGAGTGCAACATCCAGTGCCAAAGAAAATGTGGCTAAATCACACCGAAGAAGATATTAAAAATTGATGCTTGACCATTAAGGACGCCTGTGCCATAGCAACCGATCACCGGCACTGGAAGCAAATCATAAATGAGGCCCTGGCAGCACCTACAGCAGCGTATTGGCTCTGAGGATGCCTGCCTCATCCAACTTCCAGCTAAAGGATGAAAGAGTATAATAAAATTCTTTTCTTCATATATTCCACCATGTTAGAAAGCTGGACTCACAGCCACGATGCCAGACTTCAGGAACAGAGGGGGTTAAGAATCTGCTCAAAGGCCCCACATTGCAATCTAGGTAGTATCAGGGCTTAAATACACAACCTTCTAATCAGATACCCAGAGCTTTAACCACTGATTCATCACTAAAACTCATAAAACAATAGATTGATGAAGCTGTAAATGCTCATGTACCCTCTAATACCCCCACATGTTTATGAGGTGCCACTTTAACAAATGTGGTGAAATAGTCCAAATCCCTGTTTGCTAAATGTGATTTCCTCACACTGTAAATGTCAGGTTTTGATTAAGTTGTAGAGCTTGTATTCCCATAGTGAAATGAACGTAAGTATAATCGATTCAGTTTGCAGTCAGATACTGACACTCAAAATGTTGCAATTAAGCCCGAATGCACTCTTTAAATGCAATTTTACTTTTGGGGGTAAACAGACTTTAAAATGCTGTATGTGTAGTCGAAAGATCCCAGTTCAGAAAGCTTGTACTCTTTAAAACTACACATAGTTGAACATATGAAGAGTTTTCCTAGGACACCACACATTTTCCTTTTGTGTAAAGGGAGGCTGTTTATGACTGACAAGCTGTCGTTTAATGCTGTGTAAAATGAAATAACTTGCCATGCCAGAAGGTGGCAGTATTCAGTATATTGGTTCCAAATAGTACATCACCTACCATTTACCATTAATATCAATAACAAAAGTGATGAAGTAGTCTGCTATAATATTAATGTCAATGGGATTTGGTTTGGGATGTTGCCAAACAACCTATCCTAGTTACCATTTCGCTTCGGTTTAACAGGATAGTTTGCCGATTGGCAAAAATATAAAGAAATACATCTGATCTGTGAAACTGAGAAAGGATACTGCTTGTAATTCTTCTGTTAGTACCCTGTAACTGTGTTCTAAGAGAGACAAACTAAGTGTTTTGGGCAAAATTTTTCTTTTCTGTCTGTATGCCCTCCCAAAACTGCTGCTAACATTCTTTGCTCACTTCTGTTCCTCTTCTCCTGAACTTATTTATGCTGATCACTGAATCAACATGCTCAACCACCTCTGATGAGGGCTCACAAGGGCCAACTAGCAGCGACGATGCAGAACACAGTGCTTAGAAATTATGCCTGACAATCCTCTTGGTGTGTCAAAGCCCTTAGGTATATCATTGTTAACCTTTCACCTTCCCAGATATACATTAAAGACGTGTAATGAAACCGCTCCAAAGAGCAACTTTCTGAGAGTTTTGGTCTAAAATAGAGAACGATCAAAGCTATTTCTTTTGAAATCTCACTTCCATCTGGCCATCATTAGTGCCTCTGACACACTGTGGCCAAGTGTCATGTAACTACTTCCTCTTGACATTTCTAACCCTTGAAACAGACAGTACAGAGAATACAGTGCAGCCGAACAGGAAGTACATACTTGAGACTGCAGCACACACACACCTAGGAAGGTACAGATAGCTCTTCCCTAGGCCATAATTAATTAATCAGACTGCTAGCTAATGCTAACAAGCAATGTATCACTGTTGTATGCCTGAATAATAAATGACTGGGGAAAGTGAGGTCCTTTGGCTGAGACAAATCTGGTGCACCTGGGCAGAAAATCACATCTGTTACTCTGAGACTGCAGGCCATGAATCAGCTCCACCTTCACTGAGGTCTTCTCCAGCCCCATCTCTATTACTCTTACATGCTCTTATCAGAGTGACACTGTTCACAGGCTCACAAATACACCAAAATTCAATGTTTAAAGAGTTGGTGCACACTTTGGTCACCATCCCCTAGGTTCAGCTTCTACATGACGTAATTACAGCTTCTTAAAGTTGAATGCACTAAATCGTATTTAAGTTAAAGTGCTATATGTTTGCTCTGTAAGTTATTCACTTTGCGCGAAAGTTTTGTGGAAATGCATATCAGTTGGTGAACGTATGCTAACTAGTTAACTGACTAAATAAATAAATAAATAATAAATGAATACAGCGGAGCCTCTGGGCACAAACGCTTCCGAAGACGAACAAATCGGTTCCCGACCACAAAATCCGTCCAAATTTTCCATCTGGTCATGACCACATAATTGGATGCCAAACAAACCCTGCCTCTGGCATTTTCCCCTTCCGCTTTGTATGTGCCAATGTTTTCCCAATTTCTGTTTGTGTATTGCACGATTGTGCATTGCGCACCTAACAAAGACGCACATGTCCCTTTAATTGGTCAGACGTGCGTTCATTCACTGTACAGTAACCTCCTCCGCGCCCATCTTCCTCCTTACTTCCTTAACACCAGAAGTCGACTCATGCAAGCTTAGTTTTCTTGGTTGTTTACAGTAAATTTTGTATAATTAAGGATTGTTCAAGCTTTGATTTTTTTTCTGTGCTTAAAACTCGTGAAAAAATGTTCACAGCATTTTTTCAATGTGTTTCTCTGCATTTTTGCTCTATAAGCCTTCATTATGGGTCCCAAGAAAGTGGAAATGGTAGTGAGAGTAAGAAGCCATATCCCTCTGCCACCACTTCACACATGTTCCGCGGCACAAACATTCAGATAAAGACTCATAATCTATGTCTAAGGGCATTTGTTCAGTTAAACTTTCCTTATGATTTGGTGGTATCAGGTGGAAGCTGAGGGTCTCCTGTGTGAATCTTCAAATGCAACACAAATTCCTTTCTTTAAAAAAGTAATCCCATCTCTTAAAAGAAGATTAACACAGGTTTACAGCTTATTGAGCAAACATCGGGTCACGAACAAATCAGGTCACGAACAGAGTCTCGGAACGGATCAAGTCCGTGACCAGAGGTTCCACTGTATAAAAACAATCCCAAACAAACAAATAAATACACTTATAGTAAGGCTAACAATGTGATTATTTGTCAGTTAATATTTTCTAAATCCCAACTGTCATAAATGTCAAGGAGAAGTAACATAAATTCTCTCTGATTAAACAACGATGTAGCTGAAAGTGAGCACATTTTTCAAAATGGATACAAATACAGATATAAATACGTGGTGCATTATTTTTTCATTCATTCATTAATTCATTCATTAACTCATTCATTCATTCATTCATTTTGTTTATTAGTATTGTGTTTCACATGCATCTGGTTGAGACTAGAGGTGTACATCAGGATTGGGATCCTGCAGTCAACATGAAACAAACAAAACAATCGTGGGATTTTTTTTCTTTCTTGTAGGTGTGAGATATAAAGCTTAAAGATAGGCAATGTTGATTAAAACGAACAAGCATCAGTTCGAAGTAACTGCCAAGATTCAGCTTGTGGGACTATAAATTAGACTCTTAATTTGTTTATCATTGTTGTATTGTCGAATTTACGTGTTGTAAATACATTTGTAAAGGATGCAGGTATAAAGAAAAGAATAAGAATTGCTTGAGTAGGATGAAAAAAAAAGTCCGATGAGGATCTGAGGATGAGGAATTGTCAGTGCCAGAATTCGCAGAACATGCTGACAGTGCTTCTACCTGTGGGCTTTTCCCCCAATTTATTGCAAGGTACAATGGTAGTGATCATATTTAATTCGTCTTTATTATCTTTATTCGTCTTTTTAATCCTGTACAGGGTCGCGGGTAACATCGGGTGAGAGGCGGGACACACCCTGGGCAGGTCGCCAATCCTCCGCATATTTAATTAACAACCAAAAACCAAAACAAAGAACAACAACGACAAAAAAAACCCACCCATCTAATTTAAGCCATGCAAACATTTGGAGCACTACAGAGATTCGGATACAGATCCAGGCATTGTGTTACACCTGTAGTTTAACCTATAATCCTTACCAATTGGCTTCCTTAAAAGCAGGCCCTGAAGAGTAGCTCTGCTTCCCCCGCTACAAAGCAAATTTCACTGCAAGATTCAATGCAAGGAAACTTTGTAAACCTTTCTAAGGTATTTCTGAAATTGCATGATTACTATACCTCTAGAAGAAAAATTTAAAAAGTGCAATCTGTGGGTTCTTGAGTGGCAACAGAAAAAAATGTCACCGAGTCGTCGGGAGATTGAGAGTTCTGTATACTGTCTGGGAGAGAGGGGTGGCATGCACTCATTCCCGTGTCTATTTCAGTGACACTATCCAATCTTGGGCCTCTCTGAGGTCACATATGCAGAAGTGGGTTGACAGAACTTTCCTCCGAGTGTTTTGGCGTTCACGGTCCTGTGATGCAGCATGAACAGCTGTTGGCTGGCTTCATAAGGAAACAGTGTTAGACTTCACCCTTCCGTGTTGGTGACTGTTGTATGATAGGGGACAGTTGGTCAATGGGTGGGAACTGACAGATCATACTGGAAAGAAAATATCCAAACTGCACTTTAGCGTTACTGGAAGCTCGTGCAGCACTTGATGGTTCTTCCTCTTTACTGAATAACTGTTCTAAATGAATAGACTTAGGAAAAGAAAACATTGCGCGCAATGTGAATCCTTCAATTCCCTTGAGTCAGCGTCTTAACTGAGAAGTGGGTTGAGAAGTCAGCAGCAGACTCAAAATGTGCCATCTGTCCTGAAGAACATAACGTCTCCTTCTATTTGACTGGATTTGTTTCGCAAGTATCTCCTTTCCAAAAGGACTGCATTCAGTAGCTTGATTTTGTTTAGGAATGGAAAGTGATCGGAACAGAAGGAACATGTACAGTACAATGTGAAAGAAGTGATGAAAAGGTGAACTGATGAAGGAATGCGTCATCATGATGTCATGGTGACGAAAGGCCATGCTCGGCGCTGTAAAAGCATGCATGGACAGCACGTGTCATCATGACACATACACACACACGTCAGGGCACAAATCATCCCTTTTAGGTGGGACACAGTGAGCATCCAGTGTGGTGATGCTATCTCTGCCCAGTATGGGGTGATCTGACTCTTTAGCCAACCACAACGCATGGTCTGGTTTATAAAAGAAGAAATGATAAATGATTGTTCAAACCTATGACTCAGATGATGATGCATTGCTCAGTGCATAGCTCATCTGCCTTCAGTGCCTTCGTTGATAAGGCATTTAGTTTTCCTCTTTCCTAGGCCTGGGGCGAGGATTTAGTAGACTTATTTAAATGATTTACTTTGGCATGACTGCATTATCATAAGATCATATATAGTGAGGCATTTAGTGAGTATTAAAGAGTGTTGGCCTTCTATAAAAATAAATAAATAAATAAAAAAATTCATATATAAATGCCAATTTGTTATGGAAAGTGACATACACTTGAGAGAAGATACAGTCAGTTAAGAGTTTTCAAAAGCATTATTCCAGGGAGAAGTTACTGTAGTGGTCATGTGTTGCACTGACGTCACAGGGAGAGAGACATTGCTAGCGCAGTTACAATGGTGATTAACAGGATGAAAGTTTTCAAGTTTCAATGTTAGCACCTAAAAAAAAAATAAAAGAAAGGTTCAAGAGCTTTTCTCACTCACCATTTTCAATGTGTTCAATGTTGTATTTATGAGAAAACCAATGTTGTGTAGACAGCAAATGTTGGACGCAAAGTTCTTGAATGTAATGCAGCAATTAGATGCAGTTGTGCTGAGCTTCTGCAGAGACACTCCTTGGCTAGGTGGTGGTCTACGAGATGACAAACTCAATTTCCTCCCACAATGGGAATAGTTTGAGTTAAAACTCTGGAACCTGATCAGTTTGACATAGACTTTACCGATAAATCATTTTAAATTGAAATGAAGCAAGGCCCAAAGCCGACCGGTGGCACTATCTATCAGTAATAAAATGGAGTTTAAACTAAAAATGTCAACTTGGAATTTCGTTGTATATTAAACCTTAGACATTTGCCCATTAACGATCACATGTTAATTATAAAGACTGGCTTTTTCCTTTAACCACTGGACTAGTGCTGCATTTAACGCAAATACCCTCTCTGTACGCTCTCCAAATCTGAGACACAGAATCAATTAGGAACATTAGCAGGAAGAAGGAAGTTTAGCATATTGTTGCCACATCTTGGCGAGGCAAGAGACCTTAAAGGAAGACAGACACAGGGAGAGAAATATCACATCACACCACTGAAAGCAAGAAAGCTCCAAAATGCTATTTTTCTACCACAAACCAGTAGGAGAGACAGCGATCAAGCCAAGCTCTGAAACGGCCCAGCCATGCTGTGCTATTATAAGAAGCAATAAAAAGAGAAGGATTATGTACAGATGTGAGTTCCACAATGGATTTTACAGTACTTCCTCTGCTTGTGTTTGAATAGGCTGGGATAGGTTTGAGAAGGTCTACAGCTCATATACATTAACATGCATACTTCAATGCAAGGGATTCAAATTTCCACCAGAAATGTGATTATCATATATTTACCAAGCATAATACCTAGTATAATTGACTATAATTAAATTTTTTTTCAATTGGGAGATGCATTTATATGACTTACAATTGAGTTGAGCAGAGGCGGTGCAGGATCTGAACTCTTAACCTTCCAATTAGTAGCTCAGAGCAAAGGAAAAGTCCACCTTGAAAAACTTTAAATATGTTTATATTGTTCTGTTTGTGACGTCTTTAGTGATTTGGGTGCTAATTTGTTTGGTTAATGCTGTATTTTTGGCTGTTTTTCCCTACATCGCTAGCACAGGTACAATGGGGTTTATTAGAGAAGAAAATTCACTGATATCCAGCATACTGTACATGTACAGATGAGAATGTAAGAGAACCAGATAAAAATAAAGGACTAAAGTCCTGCTGCATTGCTCTCTTTAGGTAGAGATGAAGCAAGGGCTAAATCCCACCGGCACTTCTGTCAGCAGGTAGTCAGACAGCATTGTGGACAATCTAGGAAATTATTAAAGAAGGTGAAAACACACCAAAGCGTTGACGAAAGATGTTTAAACCGAAAACTCATTGGTTTTTAAATCATAAAATAAATCTTGAGCACAATTGAAGATCGCATATTGTTTATCAATAATGAGATGCATGACAGCATGTAAAGGAGCTACTGACCCAAAAATGTCATTAGAAAACAGACAGCAGTCACAGACCATGTAAATGTGGGTCACATAATATGCATATTGGAACATGACTGGCTTTTATATTTCATGATGCATCAACACTATCACTTGTTTAATCATGACTAAAGAAATGTGACAAACCTTCTGTAATGCCAATTCTCACATTTAGATTAAATTCCCTGAGACTATTGCACACTGTATAAACTTTAGGCAGACTTAAAAAGTATCTAACTAAATATTGTTTAATATAAAAAAAATGAAAGAGTTAAATGCAGTGATTGTAAATAATCCCCAAAATTGTATTTAGATGACTATGTATTAATTGTTACAATCCTAGTCGTAGAATCAAAAGCCAAAAAACATGTGATATGCATTACCCTGCTTCCTGTTCTCTCTCTCTCTCTCTCTCTCTCCATCCCTACCCCTGCATGTGCAATGCTTGCTGGGTGACCAGTGAAATGGCATTTGGTTCTCTGATTGAAAGCTGCTCCATTCCAGCAGCTTTGATGAGTGAGCTCAAACTTCAAGCCGCATGCTCTCGAGTGAAGGTTGCAATCAGGTCGGTTTGGATGAGAGGCTGTGGGCTAATCAAGAACCTGCTCAGCTTCGTTTGGGATCATGGGGGATAAGTGGAGTCTTACTCGCACAGCTACTTACTTACTTGCAGCTAACGCTCTAGATCTGCCTGTTGATGTTGGCAGAGGCCCTCTGCGAGCCGGATTCCTGAGGCCCGCAGCATGCTCAGAGCAGACTCTATATCTGTTCTTAATCACAGCTGCAGAGGAAAGCCCCTGCTTGGTAAAACTCATGTCAGTGCAAAATCCTTCTCTGATCTGAGCATCTCAGATGACCTCAGAGAGACAAATGAGAAACATGTCAGTACAGCTGCATTGAAAGGAGTGTCTTTTCTCCGCTACTTTCTCCTATGTCCCCACATAGCGTATGGAAATAGAAAGCAATAGGTACACAGGTACGACCCGAATTCCAGAAAAGTTGGGACGTTTTTTTTAAAGTTGAATAAAATGAAAACCAAAAGACTTTCAAATCACATGAGCCAATATTTTATTCACAACAGAACAGATAACACAACAAATGTTCAACCTGGGAAATTGTACACCTTTAGCCACTAAATGAGCACATTTCAAATTTGATGCCTGCTACAGGTCCCAAAAAAGTTGGGACGGGGGCAACAAATGGCTG
>JAQLOM010000020.1:7301501-7324790 GCA_030068315.1 Chrysichthys thysi
ATCTATCTATCTATCTATCTATCTATCTATCTATCTATCTATCTATCTATCTATCTATCTATCTATCTATCATCATTTGAGAATTCAGTTCAGAAATGGTGCTAATGAAATAGATTTTGCCCTAGTTAAACTGAAATATGTATAACGTACAGGGCTTCGGGGGTGGAGTGCGAGGCTTTAAGGGTATGCTTTTTAAGAATTCTTATTGGCACATTAAGTGTCTCCTGCTGCACACCTACCCCCCATCAATTACAACCTCCTTCTCTGTATAGCCTCCACCACTGAGTACTGGTGTGTTACAGTAAATTAGATGGCACTTTTCGAACACACTTATCAGAGAAAGCGAGGGAGAGAGAGAGGAAAGAAAGAGTCAGACAGAAAGAGAGAAAGTGTGAGAAAGAAAAGGAGACAGACACTGAAAGAAAGAGAGCCCTCCAGATGGGAATGACTCATCTTCTGGCTGGTGCTTATCAACCAAAGACTGGGCTCTGTTGCCCCCCCCCACAGCAGCACAAAAGGAAAGGATCGATAGGCAGCCCTGACTATCTACTATCTGATATTGAAGATGAAGGAATGTATTCCTTCTGAATGGCCCCCAGACTGGTGTGTTCGATATTCCTTCAATCTCGTCAGCTGAGAAAAGGCCAAATTTGGATTAGGTAACTGCAGGGCCCAAGTACCATGGCAGCCACGCTCAGGAATAAAAATTCTCATTTCAAATTTCTCATCTCTGATTATTCTACTGAAGGATGGATTGCTTTGGAATGTCGTTTTCATCTCTGTTCTTTTTTTGTATCTTTTACCTTCAAGTGCAAACGGTGGAAAACAAATGTCACACTTTCAGAAGTAGCCATTCAGTTCGGGTGGAGAGACACATTCACATAAATGAGTTAACTTGAGCTACATCCTGGCCATTGATTAGGAATGCGCAAGACAGCTTTGGTCTGGGGGGACATGGCTAAGCTAATGGCCACCGTTAGACGTGTGAACTCAAAGCACAGTTCGGCAAACGGCCCGTTGTGAGTGTTATGTCACACTTTTGTTTCAGGGGGGCTGTAAAGCTGTGTGAATGGGGTTAGCTTAAAGATGTCATCTGCTTAACAACTGCAGTGCTTTTAAAATGTGTAAGTGGAAAGTAAACCATAGTTGGGTTCTTCTCATAAAGAAATTTGTGTTTTAAAAGTATTTCATGAAAAAGAAAAAGAAAAGAATGTAATTCCAAAACCGCATTGCATATATAAACTCTCAACAAAATGTGTCTTTAGTTTTGAACCCCTCTGTTTTTCCATTACTTCACTTCCTCTATTTGGAATAGCATGCAGTGGAGAAGAGCGTTGTTATCAAGGTTAGATAAGCAGCTTCAGAAGTGCAATACATTCTGTAATGATTCCACATCCCTCAACTTTAAAGATCTGAATCCCTGCTGCCTCCTGACGAGAACGTATACAAGGTGTCTTTAACACCGTGGTAAGTGTTTGTCTGCACACACTTGGTTGTGCTGGTTATCTACCACTATGCTGTGAAACCACACAGACACCTCTGCGTATGTAATACATTGAGTTCAGTAAGCTCTTTGCCTCATTTAAAAAAAAACAAAAAACTGTGGTTACTTTGTAGGTACTGATGACTGATCACTTCACATATATTACAAGAGGCTATGACATCTGTATTTCATATAAACCTAACAATGACAAGTATTTATCATTGGCTTGAAAAGATCTGAGGTTCACTTTAGTAAAAGGAACAGTCCCGGCTGAAAAGAAAGCTTTTGCAGAAATAATCTAAACCCCACTTAACAGGAAATGTTATCAGATCATTCAGTGAGGCGACTGGTTATAAGAAGAAGATTAGGCTGTAACATTGCAAAAATAATGTTTACACAGTGGTCTGAAATATGCTTGAAAAGGGAGATGCGTTACAATGTTGCTCACACACTTGCTTTAACACATAGTTAAACAAAAATGGACATGGTGCTAAATTATTTACAACTAAAATGTTGCAGCAGTGTTGTAGATCCATTCATAACCTTGACAGATTAAAAGTTCTGGCTACTAAACATGCCCCAGAACCAGAACCTTCTGCTAACCTAAAGTTTGTTAGTTGAGCAAAAAATGTTCAATGTTACTGAATGCATATCTGGTTTTGTAGCCATGTCTCCAGCTCATTTACGGTCTTTCCTGAAGTACATATAATCTTTGTTTTTGCTAAATAGTGCTAATGCTTCAGGGTAAACCCTGAACAATAATGTCTATGTTCACACTAATACATTTCAGTTTTAAAATGGCGAACTGTTTTAAAGTGAAAACGATCTCTGTCAAGATGAACATTTTTGCTCTGTATCAGAAATGATCTCCATCCGTCCATACATCACATGACCGTTTATGTACATTTGGCATGTACATGCTGGTATAAACAGGAAGCAGATTGTCTAGACTAGGGGTCCCCAACCACCGGGCCGCAGACCAGTACCGGTCCGTGGGTCTTTTGGTACCGGCCCGCGAAACAATAATAATATTTTTGATATTTTTAGTTATTTTATTTTCATTAGTTTCCTGGGTCTCTTATTTTGCAAAATCTCGCACTACTGCAAAAGTCGCACTACTGCAGAGTGACTCAGAGAATGTAGCGGTTCCATCGCAACACTTTGCGCCCCCCTGGTCCGTCCGTTTACATCGCAATCCAAACACCCCCCCTCCCCACTGGTCCGTGCAAAATATTCTGACATAAAACCGGTCCATGGCGCAAAAAAGGTTGGGGACCCCTAGTCTAGACTGCAGTTGATTGCCTAGTTGCTGATTGCTTGAATAAAAGCTTGCGTCCTGTGCATGTAGGCAGTTTTGCATTATAGCATGCCGAATTTCACTGCACAACAGGCGTTAACAATGACAACAAGGTCAGCAACACCGTTATCCATGTTCTGTTCACCACTGGTATTCGAGACTCATGCTATTTGTTTACTTTGGAAAAAGGGTCACGTGATAGGAGCATGATGAATTGGGGAAGGATACGTCCTGACTAGGAATGCAAACGATTAATCGACTATCGATTAATTGTCGATAAGAAATTGGTCGAATAAATTAAATTAATTGTCAGTTAATCGGCCGTATGCACAGAGTGGTGCTGACATAGTTGTCATGGATCCGCCCACGCGGACGCGCACCCGCTTCGAGGACTCCCATTAGCGGTGCAATCTAAAGGATTCGCACCGCTCATCTACGGCGCTGTGTGCGCATGCGCGAGGTGTCTCCCACTGTCTGTGTTGTTAGCCCATCGTTAACCCTGCTCGTTTTGTCCACAATTTTTGCTTGCCACTGTGTACTTCCACCTGGATTCTTAATAAAACTCCACTCGGGGATTTTATACGAGACTTCAGCCTGTGTTTGCGTCCTCACTTGTGCCCTCGTCTCGTGACAGTAGTTCCGATAAAATTTCCGCCAGCTCAAGTCATTTCCGGTCCCCTATTTGTTTACTGTGTTTAGCTTGTATTTCCATCGTTACCACCACCATCATGCCACTGTGTTCCTAATGGTACAGTTAATACTTCATTAAGGAATATAACATTTTTTGAATTCAGTATTTGAACTAAATTTACCTTGTATTCTTATAGACCCTATTGAAACGGAAATTCAGGGGAAAAATTCGGCGCTTATCAATTAATCAATAATCGATCGATAAGGTCAGCCAACTATCGATTAATGAATTAATCGATAATTTGCATCCCTAGTCCTGACTTATAGGACCCAATCAAGAAGCGAACTCGGGTATCTTTGTCATCGTTTTCAAACGCCTCCGTTTTTCCTCATCCGCACTGAAATGTTTTCAAACTAAAACGGGGCCAGCTGCATTTCCAAAACGCTCCGTTCTCATGACTCGGAAACTCCGGAGTAGTATGATGCCAGCTTTAAACGTAGCAAAAGTGGTTCATTTTAAGACTAAAACATATTACTGTGGACCTAGCCTGTGTATAGTGCCTGTCTAAGAAATACCTAATGTACTGTATTTCTTTTACATCAACCAACTTAGATATAACTGGACATCACTGCATTAGTTGAACTACCACAAAGCATGCGTTCAGGACGGTGGTTGTCTTCCTGTTACGGCACACTTGTTTAGTCATTTGTGTGGTAATAGTAAACCTGTATGTAGAGGCTTTCGGAGGCCCTGACCTGCTATAATGAGAGTGTGTTTAGTCTGAAGGCCAGGTCCTGTGTTGATGGATTGCCCTGCCTGAGGGAGGGAGCTCTTTTTTCAGCTCTCTGACACGGGCAGAAAGAGCAGAGTGGACATCGACTTGTGTGCTTATGTGCCCTTTTCAAAATTATCGATTTGCTAAAGCCTGTTGGGTGCCATATCACTACATTTTATATGTATGGGTTGGCAAAGGGCAAGATGGAAGATCCACAACAGTGTTCTTGTTATATTAATGTACATGCCATTTACATAAATGGCAAGCAAAAGTAGTCTTTATTTTTTATCATCTGTATGGCCTGTCCTGTTTTGTGGACTACATAGATGGTTTTTATTGCCGCGGTGGTATGGTCTCAGCTGCCGCTATAGTAGGTTTGGGCTTAATGACTGAGTCCAGTATGATTCGGCTGCAGAAAAATGTGATGGCAGAAGATAAGATGAAAGACTTGGCATAATGTTCATATTTTTTGGATAGTCATCTTGCAGGAATAAGGAAAAAAAACAAACAAAAAAACAAGTGAGTTCAGTCATACCATGGCAGATGCAGGAGTGTAACTACATGAAAAAGCTTTTCAGAGCAGATTGCTAGCAAGCCAGCCTGGTAATGGAATGTCCAAAGACATAACAATATTAAATGTTGAGAACAATAATAAAAAATTATGTCTACTATGTAAGTATGAAATAAAACATGAACGTGCATACTGTTATAGAAAAACAATCAAATACAGGGTGGTGAGAAGCTCATTATTTCACAATAATAGCATGTCCTGAAGTGTATCATTTCTCTTATAACAACAATAATTTGCCAAGAATTATTGAATTTATTAAAGAACACCATCATACGTTTTTTTAATCTACTGATGGAATACATTTAAATGTTTTGGAATGTCAGTAAAACAAGTTAGTTCCTGTTATCCCTTATGTGATAGCAGTTAACTGTTGTTTCTCTCTCTCTCTGTGTCTCTATCTGTCTTTGCAGCTTGTCCACTTACAGAGTAACTAGAATGCACAAATATAACTTGTGCAACGAGTACTGACTTCCAACACTGGTGACTTTTCACATAAATGTTATATGACTACTTCTTACCGAAAGTTTCCCAATATCATATTATTATATGCATTCTTTTTTTTACATAACATTTTTATGTCTCTTATTAGCCTTAAATGATGGGAAGCATTGTCCATATCAGTCCCTGAGAGTTAGTTGTTCATATAAAACCATATCATGTTTGAATGAGTGCAGTAACATAAAGCTGTGATTTGCCTTGCTGCTGGAACTACTGTCAGACCCATGAGCTTACAGAAAACGAATCCACACCTGCTGATAAACTTTAAAGAAAAAGAAAAAGCCTCCAGCTCTTGTTGAAGCTCTAGAGTGTTTGCTTCACATGCTGCACTGTTAAACATTTCGCTTCATTATTCATGAAGAATATGCATTAATGCATGACTACCACTAAAGCAGGTGTACTTAGCACGGCTCCCAAGTGTGGTTAGATTTGAACGCTGATATGTCCAAAACAGCTAACTGGGGGACTCTTACACATGGATGCAATTTAAAAATTGACATAGCATCTCACAAAGGGGTGATTTGTTTTTGTAACATTGTTTACAATGTAGATGACATCCACTTGCAGCCTCTTTAAATCATGCACTGTGATGGTTAACCAGTATCTTCAATGTAATGTTTAAAACATTCATTTTTAGTCGAAACCCCTGGTAAGTCTACTGTACACCAGCAAAGGCATTTTAACCCAGAACCGCTACTGTGTAAAAGTAGAACTAAATTGTGTTTTCTTATAGTTTTACTACCACCCCCCTACCGCTCTCATCCATCGCAACACAAATGATGGCTGAAATGTGATTGGTTAATACGAAAGTACATGTCTGGAAGCAGCACAACTATCGGAAAAACTCTGAAAGGAAGGAGAGACTATTTGGAATTATTTAATAAGTATTCATGGACAAAATATTATTAACATCAGTTTGTGATTCAGATTTTTTTTTAGGCCAGCAGAGGAGGCCTTGAAGGCCCTGACGGTCCGCCACTGATTTTACTTATATATATATATATATATAGCGATGGGAGGGCAGTGTGGAGAGGCGTATAGAGAAGCGTATACAATAATACAGATATTTTTCATGTTGAAGTGTGTATACATTTTTTTGGCCCCTTTGTATATATATTTTTATAGCTAAATTCCTCTTAAGAAATTGGAAAATAAGGTCACGTAGGCACCGAAAGTTTCACAAAACATCTAACTTCTAATGTAAGAGCCTTTTTCCCCCTCTCCAGACAGTATTTACAGTGCACTGATTTGAACTCATCCCTTCCTGAAGTGTTGAATTAGTAAGCTGTCAGGGGCTTACTCACAAATTGCTCTTTGCTACTTGAAAATTGAAGTTCTCTCTCCTCCGCAAGGCTCTTCAGAGCACTCCACCCTTAGGGCAGGCTAATTTAAAGGTAAGTAGAGGATGTCATCAATTTTGAACAAATAAGACAATGGTGTGGAGAGCGCAGGCAGTGGGAGGAAGCAGCGGAGATGGGTAGAAAAAGAAAAATACAAAGATAATGATCACAGCTTGTAGATAAAAGAAGCTATTATTTCACCCCAGTTCATCTCGTGTTGACATTCCAGTTAATTACCTGGTGCCTGGAGAGAGGAAGGAGCTCGAACAGGAGCACGCCAAACACGCAGCCCACTCCTTCAGAGCAACCTGCAGGTAACTCTATCCACAGCTCTGAGTTTATCAGAGGCATCTCTCAGCATCCAACCAGAACATTCACACTTTTTCAGTTTAGTGTACACGTGTGCAAATGTGCTCGCAAAGTGAAATATAGTGGAATACTTTGAAATGTAGCATGGTGGCTAAGTGGTTAGCACTGTCACCTCTCAGCAAGAAGGTCCTGGGTTCGATCCTTGGGGTCGACACGGGCACCTTTCTCTGTGGAGTTTGCATGTTCTCCCCGTGGGTTTCCTCCGGGTACTCCGGTTTCCTCCCACAGTCCAAAGACATGCACAGAGGGGATTAGGCTAATTGGCTGCTCTAAATTGCCCGTAGGTGTGAATGTGAGGGTGAATGGTTCTCTATCTCTGTGTGTCGCCCTGCAGTGGATTGGCGACCCGCCCAGGGTGTGTCCTGCCTCTTGCCTGAAGTCAGCTGAGATTGGCACCGGCTTCCCCCCACAACCCTAGAACAGGAGTAAGCGACAGAAGACGAATAATCAAATCATAAAAACAATCAGTTTATTAATTTATCAGAACATAGCATTTATTCAACTCCTATTCATTTAGCTGGATTCATTTCCACCATTAAACCCTCGGAAGGATTTTTGTAGATAGGACATTAGAACATTAGATAGATAGATAGATAGATGGATGGATGGATGGATGGATGGATAGATATTTGGTTAGGAAGTCACTGTGTATGATATCTTCCACCATACCGCCACTACAGTCAGCTGGACACTGCATATGAACATACACACATAAAAAGAGGCAGCAGCAGGACATTCCTCCCCCAACGTACGCTCCCGTCGACTGGCTCTAATGAGCCTGAATTGAACCTGATGAACCAGACTGAGGCTCAGTGTTGAGGGTAGGGGGAGGGGAAGGCAAAGGAGGGGCATAAGGGGGAGATCTGACTACCATGGGTTTTTTTCTTCATAAGGATACTAACATATTACAATTATGCAAAAGGGGTAATGTCTACACACATGCCATCCATTAGTGATATTCTGTACTGCTCTAACCATTTAATTTGTATAGATGTTGGTCATGTTAAGCTGACACAGTTATTGCGTGGAGTGTTGTTTTGATGTTGACGCAGTATATTATATATCCTGTTGTAAAATTGGTGCATGAATTCAATACAGTCAGTACTGATATCGGTACACTATTGTTAAACTGAAACTGGATTGTTCATGGTCTGGATATCTTATGACCATAATTCACATTCAGTGACTTAATTTTTATAGTGACCTTTGTCTAAGTTTTACTTTGTATTGAAATTCTGAGGGTTTTTTTTCTCTCACCAAACATTTGCTCAGTTTTCACCTTGGTTAAAGGTTTCCTACATTACCCAAAATGCCATTCACTACATTACAAATATTTCAGTCTAAACATATTTAATATTTTAGAGAGTTTTCCCATAAACATGCTTTAATGTACAGAGGTGGGAAAGGTAGGGGGAAAAAATATAATTTAAAGGGAAAGCATTGTAATCTTAATTAAAAGCAGACAAAGCGTACACTTAAACGTACCGCTTTAAACTTCAAATCTTTCTTAACCAGCTCTCAAATTGCAAAATTGTCTCAATTTGTACAGTGAATTCATATGAACTATAATGTATTGTATGTTCAGATTGGGGTGAAGTTTTGAAGGCTGTAAATTGGTAGGAAATCAGACAGAAGGCAAAAGCAGCACTTTTGTCTGTTTAAATTTGTTCACATTTTTTATCAGCGCAGCAGAATCGTGTTGGAAATTATGAATTTGAATACCAACAATGTCTCTCTCTCTCTCTCTCTCTCTCTCTCCTGTTAATCACAGTATTGCTAGCCAATCGTGGGCTTCTGTGAGCTTTTGTATGCTGAAGAAGGTCAACAGCTGTTTCCTCTGAGCATGTTATGTTGGCTTCGCATGTTCAGAGGAATCACGTGTTAACCTTCACTCTCCCCAGTTGGTAGCTGTTATGTGATGGAGAAAGCTGACAAGTTGACAGGAATTGGCAGTAGACCAAATTGGAGAGATAATGGTGGAAAAATAGCACTTGTAACATGATTGAATGATACATAAATGTTACGTTAGGGGCCTTTAAGATGTTAGTGTCATTTGGCAGACGCTCTTATCAAGAGCGACTCACATTTATCTCATTTATACAACTGAGCAGTTGAGGGTTAAGGGCCTTGCTCAAGGGCCCAGCAGTGGCAGCTTGGTGGTGCTTGGATCTGAACCCCCGACCTTCCGATCAGTAGTCCAACGTCGTAACCCCCTGCGATACCACTGCCCCCAGATGTGATTGGAATACTCATAAAGTCTAAGATACATAGTTTTCTTGGCATTCCCCATAGATGCTCTTCATGGAGAACATTCCACAGGTTTTTTTGTTGTTGTTGTTGTTGTTGTTGTTGTTGTTGTTGTTGTTTTTTAAGCTGGTTATATGCCTCACCCGAAGCTTTAAATCGTTGATTGTCCTACGGAAAAGGGAAAACCAATCCAACATGGTATCATAAGCAGCACATGTGAAGAAAAAAAAAACATCTTAAGTAGATACTCAGTCAAATTCCAGTTCTTCTTCAGTTATAATGATATAACAGGTCATCAGGAAATGCTGATAAACTGAAATAGAATATTGGTTTTCTAGTTCATATTCTGGTCAAGGCTGTAAAATATGCACATATAGACCACTATTTTCCCGCTCTCCATATCAGAGAGTCGTCTTTGCCTTTTAAGTGCCTCCTCCCAATTTTACTCAAATGTCAGTCATTCGCTCCTTTTGTGTTATCTCCAAATGGTATTTAAATGGGAAAAGTAAATTTTACCAGTCTCTGTTATTTATGTTTCATAGTTAGAAGTAGACCCCTTTCTGCAATGCATAGAAGCTTCTGTTCATCTAACCGCCTGTTATTTCCCGGTGAATCTTATCCTGAAGGAAGGGGGGAAAAACAGCTAGTGACTTCCTTTGCACGTTATTCCTATGGTTTGCATGTCATAAAATCAACCATAGCAAGCCTGTAATCCAATTTCCTGTTTCCTGATCTCCAACAGAATATATTTTTAACCTTCCTGTGCAGCACATGTTTTCAGGCAAAGGAGATTTTTGGCATCAGGACTATTTCAGAGCCGCATCAAAGCGTAGTCTGTGGTTGTTTAACATCAGGATGAAGAAACATGCAAAGAACATGCAAGGATGTTGTTCGTGCTCTGGGCATGCAAACGATGTTGCTTATTTTTTATTTAACATATCCAAGTGTGAGGCAAATCAAGTAGCCTTGCTCACTTTAATGTGGGGGGGAAAAAGAATATGTGAATGTACATTCAGTTTCTTCTCTTCAGGCCAGTTCACCCAAATCACCCAGTGTTTGTGTCACGGTGCTCTCGGTGCCAGTTCCAATTGTGGTAACAGTAGCATTACCTCACAGCCATTGGCAAGAAGCACACACCTAAATGATGGACGGCAGCCATTATATGGCAAAATCCCTCCACCCGTCTGTAGTGGCAAGGAGGCAAGGATTAATCTTACCCATTATAGAAAGGCTCTTATTAGAAGTACAGAGGAACCTACAGAAATCGAAACCTTCAGGAGAATCTAGATGACACCAGCCTTTGCCTAAAGCATCATTTGTGGAGTACTGCATTCTCTGGTGTTTGTTCTTTAAACACCTGCCTAAGAAAAAAATGACCCAAAAGCAAAAAAAAAAAAAGGCACTTCAGCCTTGTAGACTGTTTCAGAATGATACTGAAAAAGTAACTCAGATAGTGATACAGAGAATTTATACATGTCCCAAAGTCATGATGGTTTAGGTGTCTCTTAAGTTTAGGGCTAGTGAATGATTTCCTAAGTAGAGATTTTATTAAATATTTAGATCATTTAGTAATGTACTTGTCAATGGTCTAAATATATTTGGTGTAGTAATGTTTAGCTTTATAATGGCACTTGCATGGACATGAGCACATATTTGATTGCACATAATAACATACAAACAGTCTTGTGACTAACTCAGGAATTGTTGTATGACATTTAAACAAGCAGCGGTTTTAGTGCAATTGATGAGTCAACTTCAGCTGTGTGCATGCAGCCTCCCACCCACGAGTCCCTTATGCATATGACAAGCCCCAGTTTACCCTTACAGTGCATATAAAAATCTGCACAGTTTGCAGATTTTTGCGAGGTCCAAAATATGATAAACCAACCAGTAAAATTCAAATGAAAGACAAAAGAAATGTTTTAGGGGAAAAAAGGAAAAATGAGAGAAAACGTATGATAACTTGGTTACACACGTTTTGAACACAACTTAAAAAATATTTTGTTACAGCAAACTGTCCTTGTAATACATCATTTTGGGTAGGAATCTACCAATGTAGCACATCTTGAGTAGGTTGCTTTGTTCCACTCTTCCTAGCAAAAGTGCTCCAGATCTGTGCATTTGCGAGGGGACCTCTGATGCACAGCCCTCTTCAAGACATTCCACAGGTTTTCAATAGGATTTAGAACTGGCCTCTGACTGGGCTAAAACTTCGGCCTTCTTTTGAAGCCATTCCTTTGTTGACTTGGATTTATGCTTTAGGTTGTTAATGCTGGAAGGTCAAATTTTTCTTCATCTTCAGCTGTCTAGCAGAGACCTGCAGGTTAAACAGTACACTGTGTGAAAAAGGAATGGTATTTGGAGCCATCCGTGATTTCCCCCCTACTAGACTCGAGCCCCAATGAAAGAGCCCCATAGCATAATGCTGCCACCACCATGCTTCACTATGGGTACGTTGTTCTTTGGGGGATAAGCTGTCTTGTTTTTGCGCCAAACATATCTTTTAGAATTCAGAACATAAGACACTTTGCCACATGGTTTGAGGTGATTTAGGCAGGTTTAGATGCCCTTTCTTTTTTCCCGTTAAAATGTTTCTGTTTGTTTTTCCACTTGAACCTTGTTGGTTGCTATGTCACATTAAAGGTGGGGAAAGAGCTGTCATGATATATCTTGATTTAAATTTTTTTTTCCCCATCCCAAAAATGTGTATGAGGCAACAAGGCAAGCATTCACTAGGCTATCCAAGATCTGAAGAAGATCTGAAAGAGTTGTCCAACATCTGAGAAAAGTGGTAAACATGGAGAAGGGAAAAAAGAAAAAAGAATTTCAGTGAAGTTGCAAGAGCTACTACTGTGTGAGGTTGCTGCAACTAAAAAGACAGATGTTATAAAGCTGTTTAGGTCACAGTCAGATACAAACATCAAGTATAGTTGCATAATCACTATACATAGCACAGTTTTTACTCATTTCATTGCACAAATAGGTCAGACGTAATTAAAGCTTTATATATAAATGCATGTGAGTCAAGTTTTCATCCAGAACATTTAAACAAGATGCTAAAAGAAGTGGCATACTGAAAAGCAGCCCGTTAAAATGAATAAAACTGTGCATGGCATGCTTTAGTGTTTCTATGAAATTACGCAATAACCTAAAAAAAATGTGTGATACTGTCAAAGCGCCTTTGAATATCCAGTCTGGCCGAGACTCTGAATCCAGGGCAGGTCTTGATGGTGCCTCTTGTATGTACCTATTACTCAACTAAAGGACTAATGAGCTGATAAAGATCCTCATTCAGAGCCTCTGATTCACACACACACAACCCCATTATCTGCATTGTAGTGCAATGTTCCTGTGTGTGCAGTTGTGATGATCTACTTTATTTAGTATTTTAATAGTTATTACTTATATTAGTCTACTGTTTGCTATACTTATTGATGATACTGGTTTTGCTTATTTTGCTGCAAATCAAGCAGTTTCAAAAAACTTTGCTCAAATTTAAATACTTTGCTCAC
This sequence comes from Chrysichthys thysi, assembly GCA_030068315.1. Classification (NCBI taxonomy): domain Eukaryota; kingdom Metazoa; phylum Chordata; class Actinopteri; order Siluriformes; family Claroteidae; genus Chrysichthys; species Chrysichthys thysi. The sequence goes on from JAQLOM010000020.1 coordinate 7,314,225, forward strand.
ACACGCCACCATGAATTTGACTGTACAGAGGAAATTGATGGCTAAGTAAAGTGTTGGTGGAAATCGCATACGTTTGTTTTACAATCAGATTTGACATACACAACGAGAAATCATTCCAAGCTAGTGGAACCCAAACATTACGTAAATGCTTCTGTTGACACAGATCAATGAACGTTTAAGGAGCTACTGTATGAAAACAACCTGCTAGTGAAAAAAAATGTTAGAGAAGTATATTTATGAAGCATGTTTACGTAATGTTAATAAGTGTTTCTTAGAAATATGGCAACCTAATCAAACCAGATAGGAACCACTGCTCAGTACTCATTTTTAAAAAGTTGGGCTTAACGTCTAAAATCCAGCACTACGTATTATTAATGCTTGAATGACACAAGACAAATGTAGAATGCACTGCATTAGTGGCGAGGTGAAATGTGAATGTCCTGAACCACACAAAAATATCATATGTATTTTATGGTACGGACTAAAAAGTAATGATTGTAAGAAAATATTCCAAGGCCATCTGAAGTGTGCCTCAAGTGTAAATATCCAAACTTGTGCTTTTTAGCAAGAAATCCTCTTGAAGATGCAATGATTCATAACAGATAAATAAGGAAAGGAGCGCTCATAATAATTTACCCACACTATTTGTGCTGGCTTATTTTCAATTTTCATGCACAGAGGGAAGAGAGAGTGGGGGACTGCTTAATAAGAAGTCGTGCCCAATGTTGGCTAGATTGATGGTTGAGTCGGAGTGCTTGACAAATCTATGTTAAACCAGCAGTATTACTTCTGCATGAATGGGTAGAGGGAGGTTTTAGGGAGGGATGGGGGGGGGGGGTTTCAATGTACAGTACATCATCTTATCGACCAGTCGATTAGAGACGATTAATTCCCTTGGACAGTGCTGTTAAATTATTACACGGGAGATTAGGGAAGAGAAGTGGATAGTGAAGAAGCTGAATATGGAGGACAACATCATTGACTTCTGTATGAACCCGTGCTTTATGTTTTCTTAGCTGAAACAACATAAGAGCTTTTTCTGTTACTTTGGAAATGTCTGATTTCTTTGCTCCACCAAAACTTTTTCAGTCTGCAATAAATAATGAGTGAGGTCAGAGAGTTTGTAGCTGTACATATGTACGGCTCCTTTATACAAATACCGTACAGGCATTCTAAAACGAACTCGGATGCTAACTCCGAAGCAGCAGATTGGCAGCAGGATTCGCCAGGCTTAATTGAAATGAAAGTATACCGCCTTTTAAATGGGATTTTTAAGCCAGTTGACCCCTCAGGCCCTGGGTGTTGGAGAGCTATTTTAAAAAATAACTCTCTTTGGCATTATAATGAGGAGGCTTCTTTTCCCACGTACTGAGGACTCAAGATAGTCGAGAAGACAGAACACATGATCTCTTTGCATCTCTCCAAACCACCTGTTACTGTTTAGAAAGATAATTAAAAGCATGCATTTGAAGATAAAAGACAAGATTGTTCTCTCTGATCACGTTTTGTAGCTAGGTCAGATGGGGGAAAAAAGATTAAAAAAGATGAAATAAGCCTGGTTTTCTCATGTCTTCCACTTACTAGGTCACAGGTATTAACATGTATAAATTTAAAATAAATAAATAAGTAAATAATAATAATAATTATAATAATAATAATAATACATTTAGGTTTTAATCAATGTGGGGCCAATGTTCTAGCTAGAATGCCACCCTGGGCCATAAAAATCATTAAAACGTGTAGAGTCATGTTGAGCACCCAGTGCTCTTTAGCCTGTGGCATGCCATACAGAGGTAGGGTAAAATTATCCACAAGGGCTAAACCCGAGAATGTGTCTGCCACCGACCCGATGAGAGACAGGGAATTCTGCAACTGTCTGAGATTCTCAGCTGTATTGCTACTATTTGTGGAATGTGTTCTTGTTCATAACTGAGCTGCCCATCTCTTCATCAGCTGATCTCAGAGCAGTAGGAACATGAACAAATAACATCCACAAACGAGAGACACCCAAGCAGAAACACAGGTTATTCCTGGGTGGGCTGGACACAAAACTGGAATATCTGACATGGTGAAAACATAACATGCTTGGAAGCGTCGGAGATTTTTCCATAAACAACATACCACTATAGCTGCAAAATGTAGTTGTAATGAACCTTGGATGAACTCCTGCATTATACGTTACACTGAATTAATGTACTCGGTGCTTATGTGGCCATCAATATAAAACTTGTGTGAAACTTGAACTAGCCAGACAGAGCATGTCTCGAAAGGTTCCTTGCATTTTAAAGAACACACACACCAACATACAGAGTCCTGTCTCTTTGAAAGCTTCCAGCTGCTGATATGTATTGAATATCCCCCTATTCCTCGAGTGGAATGCATTCCAGTTGTTGTGCCCCCTCTGAGCTAAACCCCTGCCATTTTGTTTTTCCGTCCTCGGCTGGAAGGATGTGGGTGACAATTTATAGAGCATGTCCAATTGCTTTGTATGTGTGCCAGCGTGGGGCTTGGTGTAACAAGTGTGCTGGTACAGTAGGTACATGGCCAGGGAATGCAGGGGGCTCGGCTCTCAGTGGGGGCCAAATCCAGCTGAGTTAAGAAGGAAAAAAAGAAGCAGGAAATCAAGATCCCCATCAAAGAGGTTTTTTTTTTATATGTACTTTAGTACTCTAATGACTGAAAGGTGTCTGGGCAGTACTGTATTCGAGACAGGATGAAGGAGGCAGTGAAACAGAAGACATGTCAGCTGCATAAGCTGTATCCATTGCCAGCTTGTCTGCTCCACATGCAGATGATTTTTGCTTCAAGGTGCACAACAGATGCATTTTAGTCACACTCTGTTTTTTGCTTTAAAAGATCTAAGATAATGAAGACGTGAGGAGACAAAAAAAAATAGCCCTAGCAAAAGGCTTACACTAAGCAGCCTTAAGAATTAGGAACAGCTTTTTTTTCTCTCTCTCTCTCAGTAGAAGTGAATGGGGCTTTGGGCAGCTGCTGGAGGCCCTGATCTGCTCCCATGCTGGCTGGCTGTTTGAAGAGGTTCTGCTGCTTTACACTCAGTATTTGCCTCCATTGTCCTTGGATTGCAGCCCTCAAGGACCATGATGGATAGATGAGGGCTATAGCTGTACAGAGGTATAGGTTAAAGACGGGGCAGTGGAGTTTTCTTGTGTAAATTCCCCTGGCCCTAACCTTTTATTTTACTGAATCCAAAATGAAGAGCGCTAGCTTGGAAGAATCCATGCTGGTCCTTGCTTCACTCTTGAACATTTGTAAATCTGTACCCCTAAGCAATGACCCCACACTAAATTGGACATTTGGGGGGAAATGCAGGACGCAAAAATCAGGTAAAAAGATCCCAGTGTCCTGCGGTTTTAAATTCAGAGAGGAGGCCGGATGTCATATCTCCAAGTGTTTGAGGGAATTTCAAATTCTCTTAACTTCAAAACTGTCTTCTGTGATGCTCGGAATACTTGGAGTAGAATTAGCTTCCATTAGTCAGGAACTGAAAGAAGGCTTTGTTAAACACTACTTTTTGCTAGGCTATTTTTTCCTGTGTAAGTAAACAGAAATATATTGAAATGTATAGACTATCTAGTAGGGAATAAGCTATTCGTTGTTGTGGCTCACCGAATGGCAAGCCAAAGGCTCGAATGTTTAAACTACTCATCTAAAATTAACATGCAAGACAGTCTCACACTACACTGAATTATTAACTGAATGGTAACAGCAATATTGGAATCTGCAAAATGCAAACATGAATAAGAAATTACATTTTCTTGCACGAGTGGGTGTTGAGAAACACAATATTCATTTCAGTTATCAATTTTACCTCAGTAACACTGAGATGTTAGCTGGTCCAGGTCTAGAACACAATGAAATGGTTATCTAACCTCAAGGAATAACAGTAAAAAAAAGAAGAAGAAGGAGAAGAAGCATAGGAGAATGGAAAGATTCATGTCAAAAAAAAGAGAAAAACGATGAAGCAACATACAGCTTGATGTAAGAGATTTAGCAGCAACAAGCGGAATGAAGTTTAGTCTGCCTACACAGAGTGCAAAAGAATTTAACGTTTTAACAGTTAGTTTCCATTTGACAAGGCTGTTAAAACGCCAGGTTTGGTCAGTGCTGGTCTCATTAACTGTGTAGGCTCAACTGCAATGGTGTGCTCATCCCTTCTGGATAAGTAGCATTTGGATGCAAACATTAAGCCTTATTGACCCTTTGGAAAACAAGAGTTAGAGGTGGGAGGCATCTATTCTGCTCGATCCTGCTAATCTGAACTTCAGCACATGTGAGACAGAGCAGGCACCGTGGAGAATAATAGGCCTATTGATTTCTGCTGTGCCCCAATGTGCCTCTTTTTAACTTCCCTCCTTTGCCATAGAATATATCTGGATCACAATACAAACCCACTGCAAACCTGAGGCACTGTTAAACGTCCACGTCTGAAGGGAGGGCCTGGTATAGTGCAACGATCGCTGGTGAACCACCAAGCAAAACCTGGAGAGAAAGCAAACATGTTTAGACTCTATTTTAGGCAGGACTAACTGGGTGGATTGGCGTTATAGATTGGACCTAGCCTTGTTGCTCTACAGTAACCAAAATGAGCATGGTGTGAAGATTTCCTAGAGAGAATTGACTGGAAAAGTGTGTGGGTGTAGTTCCCAAGAAGACGAGCAAGACATATTGTTCTATGTGGTGCTCTATGCCAAGCATAGTGTTGGCCAAGAACGTACTCAGTCCTATAAAACTGTATAAAGTTTCAAATAATTTCTTCCATCTCTTCTGATCGGCACATGCTTCCCAACTCATCAGTGTAACTTATAGGAAACGTGTTCCTTGGAAAAGCCATAGGGTTAATAATACGTTTGAAGAAGTGCGTACAAAGCCAGCGGTGCCATGCTTGAGCAGGTGATTTGAGGTGAAAGTAAATGTACCACATCATGCCAAAGCTACTGTCAGTTAGAAGGGAGGCGCAGGCCGTTTACATATCCATTTATAGCTCACCTCAAGCACCCTTCTCCCTGCATTTGTCTTTGCCGGGGCCGTTGTCGGACAACATTAAATCAGGTAGACAACCGAGACAATTTCATTATGTGTTTAGATGAAGGTGGCAGACAAGTGTGAGAGGAGTAGATGAGATCTACTTGCTGCTATGCAAATGACGCCTGGAGAAGCCTCAGCAGGGGGCCACCACAGTAGAGCATTTGGAGATATGGTGGAGAAAATGAATTTTCTGGCATTTGGAAAAATGAAGAAATTTATTTCGAATGTGTGGACGCTGAGTTACAGCTTTGCGTGTGTGACCGAGAAACTGTAGGGGTGGAATTTTTATCATCATAAACCTAATTCATGCATTAAACTGTAGGATTGTGTCATTTCTTGCTATAGGGTTTTTCTGTGCAGATGCTTTAAGGAACGTATAAAGGAATACTCCTCCATGGTGCATGGTTCTCAGAGGAACACTGTACTGAGGACAGTTGTTGAAGCAGCCAAAGTTCTTTGTGAAACAGGTATTTTTTCTAGCACAGTTTCAAGAATCGAAAGGCATCAATGAAAGGTATTTGTCTGATTCTGTATAATTTCTTCTTTCAGAGATAAGACTGTTTTTTCAATGCGAAGAAATTGTTGCCAGCGTCATTGTATATTCATGAACAGTTACCACAAAACCTTAGAGAACGTGTAAGCGGAATTACATTTGGGATTCATTGATCTAGCTGGATAAACATTTATACGCACAGCTTTTTTTCATAATTATCATTACAGTTGTAACAGTTGTAACACATAACAGTTGTACTTTTAATTTTGTTCATATGTTTTAAATGTTTATTGATGGAGTTCAACAACTGCCCAAAGAAAAGTCCTGGTCTGTGCTCAGGGACACAGATAAGGTCAAAAATGAGTATTTCTTTAAAAGTGACTTTTAAGAACCTCACCATAAAAGGGCTTTACTGCTGTCTGGTGTCTCTATAAAACCCAGTCTTATAAAAGTCATCACATTGACTAGAGAGTACAAAATGACTGGATCTTCATCCTTGCAGACTGCAAGAAACACATATACTATAGGACTAACTATCCACTATAAGATCAAAATATTGGAAAAACAGCTTTCCTAGTTTTTTTTTTCCCCCAGTCCTCTCGTTCATTTTCCTCTCTTCCTTATTACACAGCCCTGGCCGCTCCCTAGGATCACTATAATTGGGCCCTAATTTCCTGAGCGGGAATCGTCTGGGGTACTTTAATTGACTCAGTTCTCGCAGTGCAACGAGACATTTAAATAGGAACCAAATGTGAATGGCCAAAAAGTCATGGCCACCTGATAAGATCTGCACACACAGAACAACAGAAGCCCAGCAATGTGAAAACAAGGAGCCATTGCATTATTGTGCGACTGTGTGTTTAAGTGACACAGATCATTGGACATGTTTCCTAAAAAGTAGTTGGCCAAGAACAGTTTCTTGCATGTGAATAATAAATGACTGGATGATTTCGTGCCTGATCATTCTTGTTGCTAGCATGTTTCCTTAGCACGGCTCTTTGCCGTAACCTGTGTTTTATGAACTCTGTCCGTTGTAAAGTTTGATGACTTTTCAACAGCTGCTCCTTTGTAAAAACCTGCATGGGAATGTGATTGCTCTGTGCTATGGATACTGCTTTGCTGTTCTTGATTCTATTGATAACATGCCAATTCCCGTTTATTTTGGCTGTTTGCATTTGAACCACTTCCAGTCTGGCTACAAAAGGTCGCCCCCTCCAGCCAGGGGTTTTGTCTTTCCAAAATTAGCATACGATGAAAAGACTATAATGAGCGCACAGAAACAAAGTGCTTATCTCAGGAAATGAAATAATCACTGATTTTTAAATCAGATAATTTCAGAGCAGTTTATAAAAAAAACAACATTTGGCCTGCTGTTCTGCCCAACATATGGGTGACTTTCTGTTGTTTTTAGTTTCCCTTAGGAAACCACAAAGTATATCGGTCTTCCTAAAAAAAACCTCTTTGTACAAATAATTATAATTTACTCTCTGTCTGTTATCTGAATCGATGAACAGAACATTAACCCAAAAACTACATCGGGCTTCAATGTATAATTGCTTTATTTGCCATAAGGCACAATAGAGGATGATATAACTAACTTACATGGGATGTTTGTATGAGAAAAAGCAGACGTTACACTATATTTATCCTTATACAGAGTGATCCTGTAGAAGAGAAAGGTAAAATCAAATGTGATATTAAGCAATGTTTGGTTCAGATGACAGCCTGTGCATTCTTCATAAAACATCCAGAGCTCTTTGGGGAAATATTTGGTAGTAGTATCTCCCGGTACATTATTAAGCTGTGCTATTATAGAAACCGCGCTCTGGATTCATTATAAAAGGGATAAATCTGCGCCATTGCTTGTCAACAGTAAAACAGTACAGATTTTGTTCCTTTGCTACACAGTTTTCACCTTAGAGTGTTTAGAACGTTTTTAAAGGTACACTTTCTAAGGTCGAATTATCTTATTTAAGTACCTTCAGTGAGCTTTCTAGACAAAGTACAATGACTTTATCAGACAAAGAAAGAGAAGATGTGTCCAAACTTTTGACTAGCTTCGTACGTAGCAATAGATAGATTGATGTCATGAGGATTGAGTCTCGTTCTTGCAGTCATATTTGTTGTTTTGCCAAACTATGGATCGTTATACAGTTGATCCTCGCGTTAACGGACTAATGGGGGAGAGGTTGTCCGTTGACTTGAATAGTCTGATGATGTGAAGTGTTTTAGTGTGGTGGCTTAAAATAATGAAAATCCAAGGAAAAACATCACTAAGGTCCATAAAAGTGCTACCCAAGTACTGCACACATGACATGCAGCATAATGACCAGCATAAACAGGTAAGTACACTGAGAAAACATTTGAGGTGAAAAACACCAAATAATCGCTGAAAAAAACAGTATAGCTTCACAACGACCACAGCTCAACCGACACTTGTAAACAACTAGTAGCACGCACGCCACCGCCACCTAGCAGTCAATTGCTGAACTACAGGACTCAGATGCAACACCCGGGATTTTTAAACTTTCGTAGCGGACATCCTGGCCAATGGATTATGTATTCAGACCAGCAGATTTTGTCTGTTGCATCCGATATCCGTTAATGCGGTATTCGTAGATGAGAGGATCGACTGTATACATATCAAAGCTACTTTTCACAGTGATTTCCACACAGATATCAGATTTTAGATCAAATTTAGCTCCATTAACCAGCCTCAAGTCAGCTGGAATTGAGGCTTGTGTGCAGAATATGACAGTGTATATAGTTGTTAATAGTCCTCCAGGCAAAAGAAATAAAAAGCTTGTTTGAAAAAGTCTGATCAGCTATAATCACATGCCTATGCCAGTGTTACAGAATGTGTAAATAATTTTTGAAGGATTTCCTTCATCCTCAGAGCCCTTATGCCTTATTTTCCTTCAACCACAGGATCCATCAGCACATCTTAAGTGCTGAACATGTATGTCATCAACATGACTGTCTCTGTGGTGGCTTTCTGTGAGAGTGTGGCCATAACATACTTGCACATCTTTACATCAAGGGGCGTTTGTTCTTCAAGGAGAGAGAACGAGAGAGAGAATGAGAGAGAGAGACTGACTGACTGACTGAGTGACTGGCCATATCCATACTATTGTAGGATTCGCTTAAACAAAACAACCTGTTCTCAGTGAAAGTGAGCCCAGAAATGTTGGCTACGTCTACAACCAACCTTTAAAAAGCATTGCAAAACTCTTAAAAGTTGTTAAAGGAACATTAAAATCTGTTAAGCACCAGGCCTTTGATGCCTCTGGCTTATTACTGTGCACGAGAGCCATAAAGAAGGAGATGTGAGGAAGGTGAGGCTGAGGCCTTTTAGGTGATTTGGTTTCTCATTGCTGAGCCTGAAAGCAAGTCAATGCTCTTAGCTTTCTGCTTTGACCTTCCCTAAGTCTGACCGTCATTAATTAACACATAGACTGTTCCAAAATGGAGCAAGGTTACGGATTTACCCCAGTTTTAAAGCTCATTAATATTGTACGTATATGTTTAAACTGATAAGGCCAGGAGTCATTATTAAAGCATTACGACAATGCCTCCTACATGTGTTTATATCCAGTGTAGGTAATGTCAATTGTTTTCCGAGGTCAATGAAATGCTTTTGCCACTGGCTGGAACAAGCTGCTGCAGTAACATGTTTGTTGAGAGAGAGAGAGAGAGAGAGTTTTGCATGTGTCCACACCTGAGGCCAGCCATCTGCTTCAGTAGCTGAGAAAAGGAGAAGGGGGAGGCATGTCTTGACCATTCTCTTTTCTCCATTTCCACACTCCATCTATCAGAATGCATCCACCATCAACAGCTGGATGTTCCCCCAGGCTGAATTTCTGCTTCGTTAAAGCTGTGGACTCGAGCTTCTGGGGCTAGAGTGTTCTTCAGGCCTCAAGTGAGACGCTGCTGTTGAACTCTTTGGCTGTGTAATTTGATTTACTTCAGGTGTTTTGGGCGAAACAAACTTGAAATGAGTCTCCACTCGGGGTAGGTCAGCATAACTGCCAGAAACGTTTCTTTAATCTATTAAAGTAAGAACTATGTGGCACAAATCCATTTTATTTACCAAGCACCAATGGAGTCACAGACAGCGGTACCAGGACTTGAGCTTATTAAACTGCAGGTGTTCAACTGGAACTCGAAATATAATGGGAACTGGTAGAACTGTACTTAGCAATACTAATGACTGCCATTATATGAGTATAATACGCTGACCTGCATGGAGCAGCGAGTGAAAGATGGGGGTGGAAGCTTTCTGAATTAGTCTAGGCTGTCCTGGAGGCCTTCCGGGGTGCATTCATTTGCAAAACACTCAGGGAATGGGCCATCCATTTCACCCCTGGCCACCACCAAACCCCCCACTGGAGAGATGCTATCTTATCAACTCAATAATGGCTGTGCATACAAAAAGAGACTTAAACACGGCGGGTGCTTCATTTCGAATCTGAGGGGTGTGAGTGGGGCTCAGGTTGGGGGCAGCAAAGATAAGTGCTGAAAAGGTTGACTTGAATGATAGCACCAAAGGCCAAAGCTTTGCCTTGGGATTTACTTATCTGCCTGGCAATAAGAAATGCAAACAGCATTCAGTGTGCAGATAAAATAGCACTGTCTTCATTACTCATCTGAAATAATAGAGAGGGCAAAGAAAAGAAAGGAGATGGGAGGAATGTTCTAAAGGCAAACGACACGCCTTAACTACAACTAAAGTGTGCTTAGAGTGAAAAATAAAAACAACAGCAAAAAAAAAAAAACAAAACCTAAACTGTATCTCTGACCTAGGACCAGCAAGGAAGTTAAACAGTTGACTAAAAAAACAAAAAAAACAAAAAACAACCTTGTTACTTTATATTTCATATTTAGCCACGCAGGTGGGGAAAAAGCAAGAAGGTGTATTGAAAACTTATTTTAATCACACATACACAATACTGAGGGCGGCACGGTGGCTGAGTGGTTAGCACTGTCGCCTCACAGCGAGAAGGTCCTGGGTTCGAGCCCCGGGT
>JAQLOM010000020.1:7340347-7353298 GCA_030068315.1 Chrysichthys thysi
CTTTTGCTCCAAGTTAAGAAAAGGAGGTGGGTAAGGAGGGGCTGAGGGAGGGAGGGAGGGAGGGAGGGAGAGACAGCACAAGAGAAAACCACAAGGCGTCCTTTTTCTGTGTCTTACTCGTACAAACACGGCTTGCTCCCACCGAGTCCCCACTCTTCTGGGTGTGGTTAACCTCTCGGGTTAGCGACCACTCTCTAATAAGCAGCCTCCTTACAAAAGCTTGGCCTGGCCCGAGGGAGAAAAGGGGGAGGAGAGAGAGAGGGAGAGAGAGAGAGAGAGAGAGAGAGAGAGAGAGAGAGAGAGAGAGAGAGAAGTGCAGACAAAGAGAAAACGCTATACAGGAGGGAGGGGGGCTGAGAATGAGGGGTAGATGGGCAGATGCTAGACATGGAGAGAGGAGCAGATGGGGCTTGATGAATCCTGAAAGGGAGGAATTGAAACCCGCTGAAGTTGCCAAAACGGCCAGCCACAATTATCGCCGCGCCTTTGGGTTCATTGTCAATTAGAGTGGCGGTTGAGGCAAGCAGCAGCTGTGGCAGATGGCAAGCTTCCAGAAGGAGGTAGAGGAGGGGGGTGAAAGGAGACGGGGACCGAGGTCATCGCCATCAAGCACCCTCCAGCCGTACTGCTCTCTGTTCTCAGAACACAGTACTAGGACTCTCTCATAGTGTAGCCATAGGCCCAATATCACACCAGTACATGCCTGTTTACAGAGAGCTGCAGAATGGCTCCTCTCACCTGACTCACATGACGCAAGGCGTGTGTTTGTACTGAGGAGACGGCATAAGATTGTTTCAAATAAATTGGTTGTGAGTGTGTGTGTGTGTGTGTGTGTGTGTGTGTGTGTGTGTGTGTGTGTGATCTACCAGTCAGCTGACATCGTGCCCACTCTGTGTGCCCCTTGCCCCCTGTGTGCACATGGGAGCGTGCCCTGCTGTGGTTTCTTACACACACCCTCCTTCCTAAACACATATGTTTCCACAGTGACACTTGCATTCTGCCTACATCCAGCTCTCTCCCTCTCTCTCCCTCTCTTTCTCGCTTTCCTTTCTCTCCCTCTTGTGCTTTGTCATTCTGTTTCTCTGGGAGATGGGCAGCTGATATAGGAGAATGGGTGGAGGTGTAGAGGGCAGTGAGCGATGGAGCAGCACTAAGGCTGGGTGGGGGTCAGACCCTCCATCTGCTCACAAGAGCCTCACAGGTCAGGGAGCCCAACAATAGCCATTAGCAAGGCTGACAGGCATGGCCAGGAGGCCTCGTCACTATGAAGAGCAAGCCAGCGTGGGCCACCGAACCTGCTCTTGCACACCCATCACCCTAGTCCTTTCGTTAGAAGCCTGTGCTGAGAATGAAACTTTTTTTTTAAACAAATAAGACTGAAGATTGTCCACAATAATCTACCATATTGTCCATGTGATGCATTGACTGGATGCAAATTAATCAAATCTTGTGTCCACTTATGGAAATACTGTAATTCTTTTTGCACTTAGGCAAATAGTTATAGAAAACGTCTGTAAAAATACCCAACTTCAGACTTGTTGAAGAACAGTTAGATACAGCTGGTCTTAGACTTTCATTAGAATTGATGAGCTTCAACTACACAAGTTTTCTGTTCTTTTCACAGGTAAGGATCATACAAACATAAGTGCAAGTTAATGATAAGACAGATTATTCTGTCTTACGAAGATGTGTATGCACTGATAATCTGTATATAATAAAAGCTTTGAAATGTTGAACTATTCCCTTAAAGTTACGGGTTGGTCGAGGGGTAAGTTGCTCTGGATAAAGGCGTCTGCTAAATGCTGCAAATGGTTAACGGATATACACAGGACAATCTGAAAGTCTACCTGTCTAGTGAATATACCCTCTGTCTTCCTGAAATGCCAGTGAGACATATGGGTACACTATGATCAAGGACCCTCATTAGAAGTCAGAACCTCATGTGGGCATAGTCACAAATGCAGCAGTTCATAAGGAGCTGAGTTCATAAACAAACCCACATGCAAGTACTTACACCTGCAACTGGGAAGACTTAGAGATAATGTTGTAGTGCGAATGTAAAATGTTTACATACAGGCCCAAGATGTTCATGAAGACAAAAAGCACACTTGTCAATCAAATGATCCTATAACAAAGGCACCTGTACCTGACTAGTTTTTTTTTTTTTTTATCAAAGAACAGGTGCTTTCCTGTATAAACATCCTATACAACAGCCACCGACATTTCCAATTATCATACAGAAACTCCTCCTATCTCCACCCGAATCCTGCATCTAGCTTTTATGTGTTGAATGAGAAGAAGGAAGAAAGAAAAAAGCGCCAAAAGAAACCTCTAAAGCCTGTGTTTTACGTTAGCATAGGCCGTAATTAGATTAATCAGTACTTCATTAGACAACGGAGGTATGAATCACATGCAGTGTGAATGCTCCTGTTTGCTTGTTTCTCAAGCCGGGTTGGCTAACCAGAGTTTGAGTCACTTGGAAAAAAAATGGTGCTCAAAGATAGTGAACAAAATCTAATATAATAAACATGTAAATTCAAGAAAAGAATTAACTAGCGAATTCAAAATCTCTTTGATAATTTTCAGATTTTGAGGTGGGTCAATTAAAATTTCGTCAAGACACCGAGAGAAAGAGAAGTAATGCTATGCTATCATATCTGCTGATCGGGTGCGTGCATTTTGCCAAACCAAACAAGGAGAGAATTTGATTAAGTAACATTTTATTCCTTTTGTCCCTGCTGGCACAAACACACCAAGTGTTTTATGGTTTTGTGCTCTGATGGCCAGTTTGAGTCTCACTCTAAATGCATTGCATATGTTGAAGTAGTAAAAGTGCCACTGGGGTGCTCTCTCTCTCTCTCTCTCTCTCTCTCTCTCTCTCTCGCACACACGCACACACACACACACACACACACACTATAAACAACAAAACATGATTTTCACTCAGAGAAATGGTGCAGTATGAATGCTACAATGGTAATATTTTAAGTGCTTGCTATACACCACACCTTTAATGCTTCTCATAGCTCCAGCCCCCTTCCGTCCTTTCCCTGGATGGTTTTGCTATAGTTGAAGTGACAAATCGAAACAAAATGTTTAATTTAGCACACCTAAGTAGATAAACCACGCAACTGTATGTATGTATGCATATATACAGTGGTACCTCGGTTTTCGTTGACCTCGGTTTTCGTCGGTTTCGGTTTTCTGTGATTTTCTTCCATGAAAAATTTGTCTCGGTTTTCGTCGGTTGCCTTGGATTCCGTCGGATTTCAATGCTGATTTTGTCATAAATATAATAATAAATATAATAATAAACAAAGGGCGTTCTCCTGCTCAGTGTGGTGTTGTTTCTCATTGTGTGAGCATCACCCCGCGCGTCTAGTCAAACAATCCCCTTGCTTTCCAGTGTTTTTGTGCTTTTTTTATTGATTGCGAGTGCTAATACTACAATTACATGTAAGTGATTACTGCGTATACAGGACATATTCGGTGTAATGTGTTTATTTTGTGTTTATTTTGGGATGTATTTTGGAGTGTCTAGAATTAATTAATTGGATTTACATTGATTCTTATGGAAATAACTGCCTCGGTTTTCAATGATTGTTTTCGGATGGATTACCGAAGAGATCTATGCATCCATTGTCCTCACTGCTCATCCATCAGGATCGCAGGGAAGCTGGAGCCAATCTGAGCTGACTTCAGGTGAAAGGTGGGGTAAATCCTGGGCAGGTCACCAACCTGTCACGGGATTAACACAGAAGAGAGATGAACACCCACTGACACTCACATTCACACATACAGAGTAACCAGTTGACCTAATATGCATATCTTTGGCCTGTGTGAGAAAACCCATGCAGACACAGGGAGAACATACAGAAAGAAACCTTTTCATTATTAATGTCCAGGAGTGTAAAGATAAGAAAGTATGCTTGCTCAGTACAATCCTAAAGTACATGGATCTCCGTAACAGAGCATTAAATCATAATTATAAATCATTTTTATTTATTTTTTTTTTAAAGATAAAATATCCAACATTACTACATTTCGTTGTGATTAATATTACTGAGTAAAAGAATGAACTTAACCCCGTAAACCAACTAAAAGACAATTATCTGCAAATTTGAAATAACACAAAATGCCAAATCTACATGGCGTTTCCAGAATGCTTAATCGTCAGCAGCAATGTCTGAGACAGTAGAGACAGATAAGCATCCTTGACCCAGTTTATCAAGCATCTTCAGTTTAAAATGCTTCAATGGAATGATAATGGTTAGGACTTTATGTAACCCAAAACCTGGGGAGATATCAGCATTCACAGATCAACATTCAACCTACACAAACATGTACAGGTAAACCTTTAGCTCGCTGAGTGAGTTAAATTAGCTAGCCAGGTCTTTGGAGGTTCTGCAGTTGCTTTAATGTTCGGTAGCGATTGTCTCTTAGGATATACAGAGGGGCCCAAAAATGTGTACACACTTAAACAGTGGGTATATATATGCCCATTTTTAAAATCCAAATTGAATTATGGCATCAGTTTGTAGAGACGTGACAGCAGTGTATAGAGTGTGGAGAGGCGTATATACAGTAATACAGCTTTTGTGCAGATATTTGTCATGTTGAAGTGTGTATACACTTTCGGCCACTTTGTATATATATGAGTGCTGCTAATTTAATGTTCAGGATATTATTTAAAGGACGTACTTTGCTATATAGCTATCTGTGTAGCTAGAAGCATACATGACATAACATGAGCTGGCTAATTAGCTAGCTAACAAGCTTAGCAAGCTACTAAACCTGCTGAGGTTATCTTACTGTCTAGCCTATTTTGACTTTTCTTTATATACTGTTAATAGTTGAGGTGGTGCTCAATACAAAATCTTGTATTGTAGTAGTAGTTTTTCACCTGATGATTTATGACTCATACTTGAGTAATTTTCTTGGTCATGACATAGAAGTACAGGAGCAGTACTTTTCCTATCAGTCTGTTTTGTGCTCTTTTCACAACTGATAATCATGCAGGACTGGGTTAATGTACAGTATATGCTTCATTATTTCTTGCTGGGCTAAGGAAGAGTGCATGGATGAATCAATTATTATGAAAGCATTAACGTAGCATTAACTTTGTTAGCATATGGCTCATTGGTGGGCCAGATAGTAAAGTCAACTGGTTCAAACTTATCTTCATGTGGTTGAAGGATATCATGTTGTTAGCACATAATGTGTGAATCTGACAATAGTGTGATTAGTTGGGGATTAAGTTCCACCCAAATGATCTTGATTTTAGAGCCAACAGATTAGATTTTAGACTGTTGTCTATATAAATATTTGAGGATCTTCCACACAATCTGTTATCAGTCAGTACATTTTAGCTTAGGTTTCGAACAGAATATTTGTAAGTGAAATATGTTTCAAAAGAATCTTGCTTTTTAGCAGGAGCTTATAATCACCAGACTTTCAGTCATCCTCCATTTGCTGTCTTGTACTTTTTGTTCTCTTTCTTGCAGTCTTTCAGCCTTGCCCATTAAATATTTGCCCACCTGCTGGCATGCAGCCTACTGGTAGATAGACCTGTATTTCTGTTTCTGCGGGACATAATCGCTTTGGTGTGCAGACGATGAGTCACTGAGGACATATCGATCCACAAAAGAGAGAAGAAAAGCTCTCTCAGCACAGCCAGACAGCCTGAATGTGACTAGCCAGTTCATACATAACACAGCAAGTCACTGACCTATTTACGAAGTTACTTTCAGAAAGCACTTAAGACCAAGGTCTTATAAGGACCCGTTTGGTCTGTTTAGGTTTTAGTTACTGACAAGACAGTTTCCCAGCAGGTAATTTGTTCTTTCTGACCTTGCATATAATCAGATCCTAATAAGCATTTTAAAAGTGTATTTAATATTCTAGTATTGTCTTCCCCAGCATTAATGCACACATTTGAAGTGATTAAGAGAATTAATTCTGAGCCATTCACAGATGCTGTACTGCTCATTATGTCCTGTTTGGGATTTTCACCTCTCTTATGCCCAGTAAGATTTACCCAGTCAGCAACCACTGCTGATGAGATCAGGATATGGGGGGAAAAATCCTATAAAAACACTTGACATGCCACATTTATGAAGCGTAACTTAGTGGAAGAAAAAATTCTGCTTAACAATGGATTTCTGCATTATTTAATGCCAGCATATACAATTATATCTAATAGATTTTGAAATGTTGGGATTTTAGTCCCCCCCCCACCCCCTTCCTTTTTTTTAATCATATCAATGTTCAAACACTTGTATGGAATCGTATCCGAGAGCTCACTGATGAAGAAAAATTACATTAATGAATATTACAAAATTATTACCAAATCAGATCTAACTTCAGGAGCAGCTGTGGCTGTCTCTTCAATCAGTTTGCTTTCTCAGTTGTGGCCTTTATAAAGCAGCCCCGTGCAGCCGGCTGCAGACCTGGGCTGGGTCACGTCTTGATAATGACGGAGTTTTAGAGGCCCGGATAAATCCTGGGCTTCTTAACCTGATTATCAGGCCTGTGCACACATGCAGACATAGAAATATTCATTAGGGACCCACTGAGAGAGCAGATAAAACAGGAGACAGCTGCAGCACGGAGTCTGCACCACGGCTACGTGCGTGAAATGCAGACATTAGCATGTGAAAGAAGGAGCTTTCTTTAGGCCTTCAGCTTTAATGCTCAGCTTTAGAATCTGGCTCAGGCACACACATATACATTGATGGGGCTTCCTGCATGTTGTAAAGAGTCCATTGGCTGGTTCTTTTCTTTTTACTGTAAATGATCTACTTTGTTACGACCTAGAAATGGTGTAGATCCTCATCAATGGGTTACAGTGTTATGCTGCGGGTAGATCATTTAGTTAGCAGAATTTAAATAGACAGCATAGTGTAAAAAGATGTATTATATTACATCATTTATTACTTTAGAACTTAAGCAACTTTATCGCATCAAGTTCAGAGACAATGTTGTCGAGTGTGTACTGCTTGTTAGAATGTCTAAAACCTTCACACCTCTATGTCATTTTCTCAAGACTGTTGTTTTCTAATTCAGTTCGTCGTGTTCTAATCAAAGGAATTCAATCCAATTTAGTGTGTTCTAATTAAAATATAACATTGTTTGCTTTTCTTTGTATGTAAAATGAAATACAGTCTGTCAATTTACACTGAGAGATTTGTATGAAATTGCCTTTGACACAAATGCACATACTGCTGATGCACATTAAAGGGAAGAAAAAAAACAAACACTGTTATCCATTTTGGTTGATAAATTACATTCCTCCGTCATTTACGGAGCCTTTTCCCAGTGGAAATATTACTCTAAAGCTCTCAACTAATGAACCTGCGAGCAAGCTTATTTTGTTATTTTTCATAATTCACTAAGAACTTATCTAATTTCAGTGACGTAATGGTACATAGATGTAAATCAGGCTTTTAGGGGAAGGTAGAGGTTTGTTTTTATTTGGTGACATTGCATTCATCATGGGTTTGCTTAGCTTTTGTGAGCTTTTGTGACTGGTTAAGTCAGAAGGCAGGATTCATGTGAAGCAATGAAATGCTTTTTTTTGTCTTTCGCATCTGTAAATGTCATAAAACATTGATTATAACCAGCAGCGGTAAGAGAGCTCTTGACATTTCACGCCACTTGGAGTTCTTGGCAGAAGCCATGACATCCATGACATCGCTGTGCTATTTTCTGCTTCTTTAGCATGTAGCCCTGTGGCTTTCACTTGGTTTTTTTAGTGCTTGTATAAGGGATGGCAGACAGTTGTCATCTCTTTTAAGCCTTTGAGAAGCTGCAAAGGATTTGATGATTATGAATGTAATTATGGCTCTGATGATATCTTATGAGCTACTGGGCTATTAGGACTGTCTTTTTCCCTGAAACTTATTAATGTATGTAAAACGATTAAGGCCTCGTATACTCATTTCGTCAACCACGGGGGGGGGGGGGGGGTACATTCAGGTTGCTACACTTTAGTACTAATACTAAGATAGATTACTGTGTGTCAACAGCAGCAGCATCTGCTTTGGAGCTTGAAGCATGCAGCAGGAAGCTGGCGAGGTTAGCGGAGGGTCATTGCTGTCACTAGGCATGTGGTTTCTTTACACATCAAGCAAGTGAACTGGGACTATTTGAAAAACACTGCATGTATTCATATGATCCGTGTGAGTCATAGGAGGGTGCTAGCATTTAATTTCTGCATTCACTCAACGTACTTCTCAATGGAGCTTGACATTTTTATGCAAATAAATTCTTGAAATGTGAAGTCTTGTAATATCCTCCATTAACACTCTAAGGTGGCAATTTTGAATTTCCAAGGATTCTAATTAGCATAAAGGGTTAAAATGAATAATGTTTTGATTCTGTCGTACCTCCAGTTTTCATGTGCCTGGTATGTATTATGATAATACTACTAATAAACCCGGTTGTACTATCTGGCAAGAAGCATGATGCAATGTAAGTGTTTGATATTTATTCGTCTTTATTCATCTTCTGCCGCTTAATTTTGTTCAGGGTTGCGGACCAATCCCAGCTGACATTGGGTGAGAGGCGGGACACACCCTGGGCGGGTCGCCAATCCACCGCAGGTCGACACACAGAGACAGACAACCATTCACACTCACATTCACACCTACGGGCAATTCAGAGTCACCAATTAGCCTAATCCCCACTGTGCATGTCTTTGGACTGTGGGAGGAAACTGGAGTACCCGGAGGAAACCCACACGAACACGGGGAGAACATGCAATCTCCACACAGAAAGGCACCTGTGCCGAACCCGAACTTCTTGCTGTGAGGCGACAGTGCTAACCACTCAACCACAGTGCCGCCCGTGTTTGATATTTTTGGTTTGTAAATACAGACTCATTAGTTTAAAAAACCCAAATACTGTAACACTGTTGAATTCTCGATTGTATTTTTTTTATGTTGCGGGTCATGTTTCATGTCCCCGCCTATTCGCGGATTTGTATTTAGAAATCTCTTTTTTTTGCGGGTTTCCCCAGTATTTGGTGGCATCCCGAAACCTACAGTGAATTATTTTTATGGATTTTTCGACGGCAGAATTCATCAAACATCTGTTCCTCAATTCAGTTGCTTATGTCGGTACAGTACCATCTGTTGTTTATGACAACCATAGCGGTTCTGAAATCCAGTCTGTAGCAAGAGGTTGTTAATTGCAGTATTATACTGTATAGAAAAAAGTGTAGGCTAGGCTAGTGTACTACACACATAAAGGACCTAAAATATAAGTCTAGGCTATGCTAGTATAGTATACAGCACATTACAGTACTCGCTATAAATGTGATGTCTCTGCGAATTCAACACAAAATTCACCTCGCTATATGCTCACAAATGTTTTCTTTATGTGTTTAATTGTGTCTAGAATGTGTTTAAAGAGTATTGGAGGATCATTTAGGGCTTAAACTATAAAAAAAAAGTGGATTTTTGGGGATTTTTGTTGTTTCACAGGATGTTTTGGAACGCAACCCCCGTGCAAGATGAGGGACCACTGTACGCTTGTCTAATATGTTATTGTTTCTAAAGCTATTTCATAAAGATTTGTATCGCTTTTATTCAACACTTACATCAGGGGTCCCCAACCACCAGGCTGCGGACCGGTACTGGTCCGTGGGTCTTTTGGTATTGGGCCGTGCCGCTGTCTTCCATCGCAACATTTTGCCACTTTTGCCACCTTTGCCTCCTCCATTGCAGCATTCTAAACACCCCCCCCAACCATGAAAATATCGTCTGAAATTAAACCAGTCCGTGGCGCAAAAAAGGTTGGGGACCGCTGACTTACATAATCTAAACCTATTGGAAGTAGTCTCCAGTGTCAGTAAATTCTCCATAACAGGACCCGCTTTTCCGTTTCACATTAACATGAAAGGCTGATGAGAGAACGACTGTTTATAGCTGCTATAATGTAAGCGCTAACAGGAACTAATCTGTCTCATGGACATTCCACAACATTACATTTAACTATAACTCCAAGGCTTGTGTTTTATCAAGTCGCTGATTACATATTCTGACACTTGTCAGTTTGGAATAGTTACATAACAGGGCTTACATTTTTGGTTGCTATTTTTGTTTGTTCGTCCTGCACATAGTACACTGCAAATAGAGATATTTAGGTTCCCTTATATTGTGTTCTCATGCTGTGTAGCGTCTTCTTCTTGTTTTTATAACCTGCTGCTGGTGGAACCTTGTAATTTCTCTTTGTGGTGTCAGTAAAGTCTTATCTCATCTCATCTCATCTTAAACAGATCAAATTATTAAATTATGACACGCCATACTTTACATCATAAAAGAAAGTATTGTATTTACATGCAAATTGCTGTGGTATAAGAGCAAGTATTGGAAAATAATCATATTTGGTGCAGGGGCATCACAGCACCACCACCACATTGCTGCTTATTTGGCTATAAAAGTATTTTATTCATGACATAAAACAGGTTTTCTCCTAGTTTCAGCTAAAATGTTTGGCTAAAATGACTGCCAAGCAGATGAGCCTAATATTATTATTCCTAATAATAGCTTGGATTATTGGACTTGTCTGCTGAACAACAGCAACAACAACAGAAAAATGTCCGAATTGTGATCCATACGGAAAATAGATCTAAATTGTAATTACATTCATGTGATAAATGGACGAATCATTGACACCTCAATAGCAGCAGGGGTTCAGATTTACTAAGAATTTTCCCGTCATTGGATTTTTTTTTTTTTTTCTTCTATTCAGCTGCCTCTGTGAGTGACCCTTTCAAACCCCGGGTGAATGACAGCAGCAGAAAGAAAAAGGGAGGAGAGACCAGTGTGGTAAAGAGGCTGAGGAAGAGTGATGGAGATGAGGGAAGAAAGGTAGGAAATGAGAAGAGGAAAAGAGAATGCAGGCTGAATGGGGAATGGAGAAAAGCAGCAGGGTTGTGGGAGCGGCGTGTGGGCCAGTGTAGAGATGGCAGCACATGTCTCAGCCATGGCAGAGTGATGGATGGGGGCCGAATCACTGCTATTCCCTCTTCACTCTTGCTGAGGCCTGACAGCATGGTGCATCAGGCATTATGTAAACTATAGAGTCAGAGTCGTTTAGGAGGTCAGAACAGAGGCTCTTGGGAGCTGCAACACATTTAGAAACCAAAGATCAGATCTCTCTCTCTCTCTCTGTCTGTCGTTCTCTCTCTCTCTCTCATTTTAAAACCATTTAAAACCAGCATACGGTTGCACTGAAATGGAAAAATCTTTCAGCAACAATAATTAGATATAACACTTATCTTTTTCTGTTAAAGCTAACCTGTCTGGAAATGCTGTTAAAAAAAAACAGCTTCATTTACCTAAATATTAGGTTCAACAGTCCACACTATCCAGTGTCAGAACTTGTATAATATAAAAATCGTTTTAAGGGACCAATGAATAAGAGAAGATTTATTGAGGTTTTTTTTTGTTTTGTTTTTTTTTTTTAAATCGTGGTGTGTCCCAACAAGTGAAGTTTAAATTGAAAATGTGTAGCATGTAAATGTAAAGCCTGACATGAGTGTTGATATTTCTTGCATTTACATAAACATATATTATATATGCAAATCTCGAGGACCGCAAACAACAATCACATCAGAAATAGCATTTCTTTGAGATAATTCCATTTCGGTTGTCCAGATAAATGTCAGACATGCAGTATTGGGAGACTGTGGAGGAAATGTAGTTAATACTAATTTCTTGCTTATTAGTGAAAAGGAAAAGCATATATATGTCTTTCTTCATAGAACAGTTATGTAACAGCTTGGGCTTTCATTTAGCAATGATTTTTCCAGCTGTCCTACCCTCATATAGGAGCTCCTCTATATGCTCCCATTTCTGCTATAAGAGGTTGGCTGGGTTGAACAGATTTAATGCAAGAAAGCACGTTCTCACATTATTACTGTTCATGCAGTTTATGAACACACACAGTAAATTATTGCTACGAAATCTAAAAGAGCGGGGCATAAAACAAGAGTGATTCGACGACTGGGGTGTCACTTAGCTGTTGTAACTCTTAAATATGAAACTTTATTTATTTTATTTATTTATTTGTTATCATTAAAATAATAAATGATGCAATTAAATATGAAATGCTGGACAAGTTTTATATTCAGTGCTTGGAGCATGCTCTGTGTAAAAAAAAAGAGCGGCGTTTGTTGCTGTGGATGCTGTAAAAAGACATGCGATTTTACTGCCCTACAAAAGCAGATAACGGATATCAAAAATAGTGCGTCATCTGAGCCAAAAGATTCCTTACACCAAGCACTCTTGTGATTTCCTGGGATACTACAGAGTCTAAAATAGTGTCTAAAATAAAACAGAATCCACCAGAATGTGTCTGTGTGGTTTGGGATGCTAATTTTGGAAGGTGTTTTAGCTGCTGTAGGTGAGATGTTTGTCTCATAGCAGGCCAAACGAGAGGCAACCCACGCTCAGGCAGAGTTGGAGGCATCTTTGAAATGTTTATTTCAGTGGACAAGGCAAAAATGGACATTATTCATGAGATTCCCAGGCATTATACATTAAATTTTAATCACTGGTTTTTCATAAGCTTTGTGTGAGTCGCATGTCATTATAGTATACACACTGTTCTTCCGAAAGATATTCCCTGTGTTGGTGTTTTGATGATGGTGATGGAGAGTGCTATCTAAGACTAAGACCAGAATTTCCTCTAGGTGTTTAATTGGGCTGAAATCTGGATCAAATAAAGTTTATTGAGGATTACGACCCGAATTCCAGAAAAGTTGGGATGTTCTTTAAAGTTCAATAAAATGAAAACTAAAAGACTTTCAAATCACATGAGCCAATATTTTATTCACAAGAGAGCATAGATAACATGACAAATGTTGAAACTGGGAAATTGTACACCTTTATCCACTAAATGAGCACATTTCAAATTTGATGACTGCTACAGGTCCCAAAAAAG
>JAQLOM010000020.1:7476325-7488694 GCA_030068315.1 Chrysichthys thysi
ACTTACCTATTTATGTTGGTCGTTATGCTGCTTGTCATGTGTACAGTACTTGGGTAGCACTTTTATGGACCTTAGTGATGTTTTTCCTTGTATTTCTTTTATTTTAACCCCCCACACTAAAACGCTTCACATCATGTAGTTGTATTTTAAATACTTTTGACTAGTCTGTTCCGTGTTCACATACTTGTTCCACTGAAATGGGCCAGAACTGGCCTCGGCTGGCTCATGTCTCAAAACAGAAAAAATTCAAGATGGCTTTTGAAGGGATCACTATCAGTAAATTAGAAAAATGTTTGCTGCAGTCATGTGCTTTCAAAACACTGTATGTAAACGAAAACAACAAATTGGATTCTGGGAAAGGTGAGCTAGCCCCTTCAAGATCCTGGTTTTGTTAAAAATTATGTACCACTCAACCATTGTTGGTATAAAATCCATTCTCAGTAAGTTTGTGCATCAGCAATGAAGAGTGGGGGGTGTTTTAAGGCAGATGTTTATACAAAAATATTTTGGACAATGCAGATTTTTATTGGTTGCTACATACGAACTTGTGTTTTTTCTGTTTGTTCTGTTTCTCTTCATTTTCTGTTTCTGGATCAGGCAGCCTGCAGGGCGCTAGAGCAAGCCAGAGATATGGACATCAAAAAGTTGGTCGTCTACACAGACAGCAAGTTCACTATTAACGGTATATTTTACCTGCTATCTGAGTTCATACTGCAAAAAGACATTTGAAAGTCCTCTTTCAGTCTTTTGCTCAAGTTCCCATATGTTCATGATGAAACATGATATGGATATTTACATATTGAGTGTAGTTCGTGAAATCCTGCATGTTTTTGCTTCTTAAAGGGATTACCAGCTGGATAAAGAGCTGGAAAACCAACGGCTGGAGGCTCAAAGCAGGAGGCAAGGTGGTCAATAAAGAGGACTTCCAAAAGCTTGATGAACTAAATGAGGAACTTGATGTTAAATGGGTATGTTTCCAGATACAGTAGGTGTGCTCTCAGAACTCATGAAGATGTAGGATTTTATTATTCTATTTGATTTTATTCAGTTGCAAAAGTCTGGTGGGTTTTTTTTTTTTTTTTTTTTTTTTTTTTTTTTTTTTTTTTAAATGACTATCATTTGGTTGGGTTGGTTTCACATTTAAGTGCAGTGGATTCGGCTGATCTCGTTATTCTTTGACTGGTCAATAATTTGGCAGGATGTGTTTTGCGTTACACTTTCTATTGTGTCTCATGAAGGTTGTTTTCCTCCAAGGGGGGGAAAGAAAGAAGGATAGATAGACAGATAGATAGGTAGATAGAGTTTGTTTTTTTGTTTTTTTTTAAGTTGTTAAAGCATGTATCCATATTAAATGTAATTTGAGGTCAATAAAACACTTTTACCTTTCTAAGAGCTATATTTAGATCAATTTATTTATTAGGATAAGATATCTCTTGAGCTGTATTAAACTCCTGAGTGACGCAGCTGAAAAATAGTTTTTCACTCTGTTCAATGAGATTCGATTTTGACATCTGACGGTGCCACGCTCACTCCAGGCTAGGGGTCCAAGAGAGCAAAATGACTCATGCTGTCTAGGTGAGAGGGACAACATTACTTTCAATCAGAGCACCACTTGCCAGCTGAGGGCATCCTGTATGTGGAAGAGGGTAGACAGTGGCAAATGGCCAAACTGAGAGAAAATCGGCCGGGGGAAAATAAACCTATTGAACAAAAGAAACCTTGTTCCTAAAAGGGCTTTCTTATTTTTTCTATGTCTATTACCTTTTGCTACTATTTTAGCATTCACACTATGATAATCGCATGTATAGAATTATGCAAAGAAAAGTGTTGACCAAAAACTATTGACATTGAAAATCAATAATATTGATATTAACAGTATTCCTCAATTGTATGCTCTTGGTATCTTCTCAGTTGGCCCCTGGCGTGCTCTCTCTCTTTCTCTCTTTCTCTCTCTCTATCACTCTATCACTCATTTCCCAATTCTCACATACTGGCTAGCTGTGTTATAACACAGCAGCTAACAGCCAGTGAAGGTCAATGCATACTTCTTACTGCATCTTTAATTTTAATTTAAAAAAAAAAAAGTTACTCGTATGTTTATACACAGGCATTAACTTCACTGTCTACATTTGTTGTCGAAACATACATCACTCATAAACTTACTACAACATCTATATTCAGTCTAGTATGTCCAGACTATTGACTGACAGCGAATGTGTGCTCCTGGAATAAGATGTGTTGGGTTTTATAGTGAGAGATGCCAATTCACAATGCAGCCACCATTGTTCTTTCTCTGAGACTGCAGAATATTTCATGTGCTTCGCTCTGTCTGCTCGCTCTCTTCCATATAATCCCGTGTTGGCTTCCAGAAGCCTAATGTTTTTACAGATGAGTAGGTAAATGCTGAAAACAAGACCAAGTTTGCTACGGTGATAAAAGAGCTCACTCCATTTCATGTTGTCATCGTGATGTGGTCCATCGAACAGCTGTGTTCGTACCCGTAACTAACTGTACTGTTATTCACTGGGGTGATGTTCCAGGGCTCATTTGTTCAGTTGTTGAATTCTTTAAATTGCTAATTTTGTCTGTTCGGCTTTTAGACGTGCTGCTTAAAAGCATTTTATTTGTTATTACAGTAAATTAGAAGTACTAATGTACTGTTCATCTATCTATCGTCAAGCCTTCTGCATTCTTTATTTTTTCAGATGCACATCCCAGGTCATGCTGGCTATTTAGGAAACGAGGAGGCAGACAGGCTCTCTCGAGAAGGAGCAGCAAAACCTCAAGGGTAACCGGTGTTGGCTAACGAAGGCTGCTGCTGTGTTAACGCATGAGCTCAGGTTATTATTAGTGTTTGTGTTGTCATTGTGAAACAAGCTCTTGCACTTTTATTTTTACATTTTTGATTTTACTTTTTTTTTTTTTCCTGTAAATAAATATCATGGATCTGAATTTGGATGCTTTTTTTTTTTTTTTGTGGACACAAGCCTTTACAGGCATAGAAAATGAAGCAAGCTGTATTTTTTTTAAGGGTTTGTGGATGCATAACAAGGTAGTTAATAACCAGTAGTAAAATGTTAGTGGGTTGTTATGTAATTATTCAAATCAATGTACGTATATGTGTTTTGTAATGACCCACCCATACTGTAATATTGTAGTCTAACACCAGATGGCACTATAGGTTTTTTGTGCCTTGGTACTAGTTGAGACTGGAGGCATAATGTGTTCTACAATGGTGAAAGGAAATGCAAATAACGGAGAGACATTTTCAACTATTTCTGCATTGGATAATGACTTGCACTGTGCATCACTAGCTTTCACCACAAACACTATTTTTGTCCAGAAAATATATTAAACACAGGAATTTTAGTTTATTAAATATGTTGTACCGAACGTTCGAGACAACTGACACGTTTAGATTGTTTTTGCATGTTTGATTACTAATTCTAAGCTGTATAAGATTTTATGGATATTTTTTTTTAATCTGTATATCGCCAGTAAGATGTGCATATTATGACACAATGGTTTGAGTTATCTGGAGAAGCATGGCCTCTCAGGTACATGCTCAGCAGTGAGGTGGTGTCCTCTGAGCATCGGATGTTTGTTTCCAGTCTGGCTGGATGAGTGCTCTCTTCAGCTCTCTGCAGTAAGCCTGTGTCTAGACAGCCATGCTACACGATAAAATTCTGATAAGCCCCGCAGCAAAGAGGGAGAGTGAGAACATATTCTCCTTCATGAGAAGAAGACAGGTGTGAATCCCAACATAGCTCCCAGCATGCTCTGCTCTGATCTCCACTGCAGCACCTCAACTCCTCTGGAGGCCTGTGGAGACGTGCATCATTGACGCAGGGATATGAAGACGATACCTTTGGGCGAGACCGAGGATTCATATAGCTAGCAGGGTGTTGAGTGGGTATCGCCTCACACAGCTTCAAGTTGTCAGTGGAGCCTTTTCGGTTTCTACAGAACTCCACCGTGTGTGTCGAACACACCCAGATGACATTAGTATACAGTGCTGCAGTCTTTTTGATGGAGCTGAAAGCCGAGAACTTGAGTTAGAACTGCAGCAAAGCACTTCAAGCTCAGCTTCTTCTGACAGACTGGTGCATGGCCCATTCTGGCACGACACGGGCACGCAAGCAAATAGCTTCCAAAGAGTACACGATCTGAATCAGAGATCCTTCCACCTTTCTCAGTTTGATCGTCAGACACGGGGCTAATTCGTCGAAGATGAAGGGAGTGAAGGAGGGGCAGCAAACACACTGTCATTAGCGCGCATCTGGTCTCGCCACTCTTCAAACAGTGCCTCACAGCTGACTCGGCTCCTCCAACCTGGGAGCAGAAAGTGTAGGGGAATTTCTGATAATGAATCCAGCGCGAGGTCTCGTTTTTTTTTTGCCGTAACATCAATGGCGGCGCCACGCTGTGCAAGCACGGGGAGTCACAATCAAACACATTGGCACATCATAACCGAGCAGACATCTGTTTCCATGACAGCTGTCTCGAGCAACATCAGCATAAGTAACTCCCGCCTCAGAACTTAGCCTGACTGTTTGATATCTCTCGTGAAAAAGAGAGAAGATTCTGTTCAGAAAGGCTGGCTGGTTTGTTGTGTGGTTGTGCTAATGTAGAAGAGGAAGTTTGGAGCCTGTGAAGCTGATGGGATCAGAAATCCTTAGTAGTAAGTAAACCACCTCTGATGAGCTGTGGAGAAGCTCCTTGATTGGAGAGACCGAGAGTGAGTGAGAGAGAGAAAGAAGTAATACAGACACTAGTGAGGGTTCTGAAGTTGTGCCAAAGAGCAGGCAGAGAACTTGGTGGGAACAAATCTGGGATGAAACAATCTGAGTGGCTCTTCAGCATCACTGAGTGAAACATGAAACATGAGGTTGAGCTACTATTTCATCCTCAGTCTTCCTGTCATCCATCTCTGTCCACTCAGACTGTGTAGGCGTTTCACTCTGGGCCTGTTCTGTCAGAGGTCGGAGCCCATCTTGCCTGACATGCTGCACATGGTTGTGAGAGGGACTGTTACACTGCAAGGTTAGCACTGACACTGCGGCATTGTCCTGCTCCCCAATTACCCTCAGTTCCCCAAGCCGGGCTTCCATAGCAAGCACAAAGAAGTGTGGTGTTTAAAATGGATAAACTGCAGTATCTTACTTCCCCAACTGTTTAATTTGTTCTGGTAATATATCTAATCAAAAGTTTGTGGACACCTGACTATTATACCCATATGTGTTTTTTTAAAAACCCAGTTCCAGATCTAGTCCCCATTTGCTGTCCTAAAATGCTTCGCTCTTCTGGGTAGCATTTCCGCTAGATTTTGGAGCATGCCTGTGGGGAAATTGAAGTGAAATCGAAATGCTACGGCATACAAAGACGTCATGTACAATTGTCTGCTCCCAACTTTCTGGCCATAATGATGGTCATGTGTCCACAAGTAGAAATTAGGTTGAAATTCCTATTTAAAACACAAAAAAAAAGAGTTCCGAATACCTATACTGACCAAAAAAAGAAAGCAGTCTTAATATACTGTGCCAATTTTCGTAGCACAGATTGACTGTCTTTTTGTGCACTATTTAGCTTTTTAGGGTGAATAATAACTTGTCAGATGTTGATTGCGCATGTTATGGTGACTGCAAACACCCGAAATGTAAAATTTCTAGTCCAAGTTTTGGTACGAGTTTGTACAGGGGCCTGTGAAAGTCAGACTGATAGTTAGGCAAAATCGGTGTGTTAACGCCGTGATTAATGGCAGTCCTGTGAGAATTTATGATTGGCATGCTACAGGCTGGGGTGGAGCAGATGGAGAGAAAATGTACAAGTCCTTCCTGGGTAGTGTTTTCTTTACACGTCTCGCCCATTAAACCCTTCTGGGACATTTCTAGATCGCACGAACTGGAGATGTCATCCACTGCCACCTATCTTAAAAGCATGATAACACATCTAGTGAAGTCTCTGAGGCAAGTTATCTTGTTGATGAAGGAATACATAGTGATTCGGTGACATCGTTGGTTACTTTACTTTTTCTTGTTCTTGGGTGTGTCGTCTTCCGGTTGATACCAATCAAGTGTCGATTTGATAAAATTCTTACTTATTAAAAAAAAAAAAAGATGGATCGTGTAATCCCATGTCATTTTTTTTTTTTTTTTTTTTTTGGTTGGCATGTTTTATTTAGTGAATCTTTATTTCGTTTCATTTATTTAATCAATCAGTCGTGTTCAAAGACAAGTGATGCATCTCGGCAGTGCCTTGAAGGAAATTCTCAATGCGTGCTTGTCTCTGGCCATCCACGACTGTAATTAATACCCCTAACCCTGTATGTGTGTTTATTACATTACATTCATCGTCCAAAATATCTGAATTTTCAGTTCTATTCTGTTCAATTGCCACTTAATGTTCCTTTTCAAGTCTCCGCTTGTCCCAGCTCTAAAAAGTATTTCTGTAAATGTGAGCTCATCTGAAGATATATGTGCAATGAAAGCATTGTGTCCTTGACCTGAATAGTGCAGATGGCCAGGTAATGCACTTCCACTTAAGAGGAAGAGCATAGAAGAGTATGAACTGCTGTGTGGCCTCACATGGTTTGTGATTAGCTCATCAAATCACCATTCAGCTGAAGCCTGCTGCATCCACTTAAAGTAAGGAAATTATCACAAAATTTCTGTCTTTTGAAGAACTTTGGACACTGGCAACATAAGATTTCCAGGTAAGTTCAGTGTAAACTATCGAGGTGTGTGTGTGTGTGTGTGTGTGTGATTCCCAGGAGATCATCAATTTCTGAAATACTGAAACCAGCCCATATGGTATCAGCAACCATGCTGCTATTAGTCACTGAGCTTAAACTTTTTTTTGATCAGAACATTAACTGAAGCTCTTGACCTGCATCTGTGTGATTTTATACATTGCGCAGCTGCCACATGATTGAGTGGATAACTGCATAAATGCTCATGTGTTCCTATTTAAGTGGACAGTGAGTAGATGGTGAGAGAACCTGTAAAGTAGTGCGACTGAAAAATTTATGAAAATAAACTTATGCATTTTGTATTGTGAAAAGGCATGAGATGAGTAGTGAGTCGAGGAATCCTTCAGGAACCACGTTGGTGGTCTGGAATAAATCGTAAAGGCTCAGTCAATTTTACAGTCTATTAACCTGTTGACAAGCAGATAAACATTTACAGCACCTCTGAAAGGCTTTGGAACTATACTGGAGGGATAAACGCCATTCTTCCAAAAATTCCCTCAGTTGGTGTTTTGATGGTGGTGTAGAGCACTGTCACTGTACAACACATCATCATAAAGTCTTCAACTGGCATGAAAGCTGGTGACTGAATGCCATAGCGTATGATTTACCCCATTTTCATTTCCCTGAAGCCAACCAGCGAGCCCCCCATATCCTGTGGATGGGAAGGTAGTTGTCCTGGAACAGATCCTCTCCCATCAGGACAGAAATATTTAATCTCAAAAAGGTAATCAGTCAGAAAGACCTTGTAATGATTTAGCATGGCCTTTCTATCGAAGAACTAAATCATGCAGACAAGTAACCTTCCACGGCACAACAGAGCCACGGGTAAAGACATGGAAATAAGTTTTGATGAATGATACTTTATACAACAAATGTAAATGTATTAAAATTAACTACAGTAATGAAAAAAAATGCAAAATGCATTGGTTTTCCAAATGATTTTCTCCTTTCTCTTGATGTGTAAGTTTGCATCCTAATTTAATGTCCGTATCAAACACGGATTGTTTGTTAAATTTGCTTTCCATCTTCTCCCAATTGATACGTCCTCACCGCGTTCCACCCCTTTCCATGTTCGAATTCCACTTCAACCTCTATCAATCCCTTTCAGAGTGAATTCTTGCTTTGGGCCTGGTGTACTCGGCCTCCAGACTTACCTTAACCCTGACCGGGATAAAGCGGTTAGTGAAGATGGATGAATGAATTTCAAATAGATACGCTATTTCATAAAAAATTTAAATTGTCGGATCAGACGACCCGCAGACTTCAGAAGGCATTTGTTGTACGATCAATAATCACTTCTTACTGCGTTTTTCCCTTCCAAGACCCTGAGAAAAGGTGAATGCAGGGAAAGCTGCGAGGTCTGTAAAAAAGCATGTTCGAATACAGTCTGGCCACTATACAATGTTATCCTGGGCAGAGATCAGCGGTCAGCTTGGCAGACTCGCAGTTGCCCTTGACCATGAATCTAGGGAGAGAAATGGAGAGCAAGTCAGGACAAGGTGAAGAACAAATGGTGCCATTAAAGGAAGCAGCTGCTTACTGGAGCCATGGTTGCTCTGGCCGACCCTTCTATCCGTAATGATGACAAGGTCAGCTGGGCAGCTCTGCTCTCCACCACTCTGTGCAACTCAACCATCCATCAGCTCCCACACTTCTAATTATGCGGCGGCGCTCTAACCAGGCATGAGATATCATTACCCTGATGGGAGAGGCCTCTGTCTCTGGATCAGCGGCACACACGTGCACATGCTGGTTTGCCTGGTGGGGCACACGGACTGGAGCACTGAGCTGGATCCACTCTCTCTTTTGTGTGTGTGTGTGCGCGACCTTCCCATTCACTGTCTTCACTAAGGTGTGCAATGAAGCTGATCATAATAATAAAGAGAGAAGAGGAGGCAACCTGTAGAAACCTTTGGACCAAAAAATAGCTGCGATTGTTCATGCTGGCAGAGACCAACACTCGACTGCCTCGACTCTGATTGAGGCAAAAATGGCAGCGTGAGATTTTGTCTCTCCATGGTGCTTGGGTTTGAAGCAATTTGATTTTGTTAGCAAAAATACTGCTGGGTTGCATTAATGCGCTCAATTGTGGTAATGTTCATCCTCTGGCTCTTGTGAGGCTTCAAAAATAAACTCGTAATTGCCACAGTCCAATCCACATGTGAACATGGGTTCCTGGAGTTCCATTGTTGGGTCCAGCATGAACTAGTGCTTCGAGACTGAGTAAAAGAGATGAAGGAGGATAGCATGGAATAGAGTTGAAAAAAATGAAAGGGAGGTGTATAAAAATGAACCAGGCTGTGTAATTTTAAGACCTTCACTCAAACTATGGATGCTCCCCTGCTTACGATGGCCCAACTTAAAATTTTACAAAGTTATGATGATTGTGATACACTAAAAATTGTAAAATATTTAGAATATATTTAACATTCGCAGGCAGGCATTGCTGGCAGGTCAGCGTAACACAGTATGATGTACAATACGTTTGGACAATGCCCAGATCTCTCGCCTTGCGTGATGCCTCACTCTCTCCCGCAACTCACGGAATTACCTTGTGTATCGGTATACTGTACGGTGCATTTACCACGTGTTATTTTTGTGTGTTTCAAGAGCTAATTTTAATTCCAAAGCATGTCTTCTTAACACCCCAGCATGTCTCCTACAGGAAAAGACTCCTGGGTAGGCTAGGCTAAGATATGGTTCAACATATGATATTTTCCACTTACAATGGGGATCTCAGAACGCGTCTCCATCGTAACCTGAGGAATACCTGTAAAACAAGGGGAAAGGACTGCTTATAATGGTGCTGCCGTTGATGGAAAAAGAGGAATGTTTTCTGAAAAATGTCGAGAGAACGAACCAAGGAAAGAAACAACATAAGACAATCGCAATGGGTAGTTAAGATCTGATAGAGGCCGACGTGAGCTGCTCTACGGTGCCCCCTGTCCACTGTCTGGAGAATTTCCTGCTATTTGAACTGAGTCATCCATCAACTGTCTCTCTCCATCATCCTTTCTTTCTTTCTACTTCTCCTCTCCTCTGTTCCTCCCCAGAAAACAATAAAGCTTCCCCTTGACGAGCTGTCTATGAAGGCTCTGCTTCCATACCATAAGCTGGCTTTGAGGATGCAGACACAGAGAGTAGCCAGAGAACGCTGCATCTCATCAGCAAACAGCAGGGGCTGCCTTCAATTTAATTAGCCTCCCACGAGATCCTCGCCTGACGGCATCAGCCCGAATGGCTGCGTGTATACATCGTGCACGTTATTGAATATTTGTAGTGGAGATCAAACGGGCGTCCGCAATTGATTTAAGGTTACGAGGAATGAAGGATTGTCCCTTTTTTGTTGACTGTGTGTCTCTGAAGGAGGCAGAGGGTGAGACAAGGAGGAAAAAATAAGAGAGACAGGCAGAGAGAAGGGGAGAGACTGCTTTCAGCTCAAATCTGACTGCATCACGGGGTTGACGTCTCTCTCGCTCTCCCGCTCCCTCTCCCTTGCACTCAAATTCCATCTCTTTTGTGAGATGAGTCAGACTAGGCGAAGGTTTGTTGTGCCACATTTTCTGTCTCGTTGGAGCATGGCCTTCTGGAACTGCAGATGCCCTCTGAATGTTCACACACACACACACACACACACACACACACACACACACACAGAGGGAGAGGGAGAGGGAGAGAGAGCACAACAGCAAGGCTGGATACAAAATGGAGCAGTCGAGGAGCACGGCAGAGACAAATTCACCAGCAGCCCCTAAAAAAGACCTAGTGGGACTATTAGAATGAACTGTGCCTTTGTGCATCATCCCCATTCACACAAGCATACATCATACCACTGTGAATACAAACTGTGTGTGTGTGTGTGTGTGTGCGCTCAGAGTCTGACCTAGTGAGAGCCAAAGCTCCAGATTTTGGTTACACTGAAAATTCTGCTCACCCATCCCCCACCCCACCCCCCCACCCCAGCTGAGAAATGGCTTGATGGTGCCTGCATGGCCTCTGGAGCCACAGTACCCACCACTGCTTAATCATAAGAGGGAGCGAGCGAGAAAATAGGGTGGATTCATGAGACACATCTCTCCACACTGCGCCTGTGCCATCTGCTGAGCTTGGCAGCTTGTAGTGCCCGTGGGTGAAGCACAGCACTGTCCATTTCTTTCTTTATCACCTACTGCCATGAGAGTAGGTGCACACAAAGTGTCTCCATGTACAGTAAGGTGGGGACAAGTATTTATATATTTTTCTTTTTGTTATTTAATATACTTCCGGTGTATATATCCACACACACAGTGTCTTTTGACTTTGTACTTATGAGTATGAATGAACAAAAAGTATGTATTTGTAGGTTTAAACAAAGACAAATAATGGAGAAAAAAAGTGTTTGGTCACCACGTATGGCCAAAGTTAGTGGTTTGTCACAAAGCTGGTAGTTGTTACAGCATGAAGTGTTTCACTTTTTGTAGCACTCTGATTTCTTTTTTTGGCTCATTCCTCTTGGGGAATCGTCTCTCATTCCTCCAGATTCCTGGGGTCCTTCTGAAGGACTCCCAGATTTTACAATCCTCCATATATTTTCCATGGGAATCAAGTCCGGAGATTGGCTTAGACCATCAAGGCTTTCTAGAGATGTTCTGGCTGTATGTTTGGAATTCCATTTTTTCCCAATGAGACAAAATTGTCCTAAAATTGTGACTAATATGTCCAGCATCCTCTCTCCATTCCTGTTTGTTTTGATGACGTGAAATGCACCAGCATCTTGTGTATGCAGAGAAACAGCCCCATATCATGCTTCTGCTACTTCTGTGTTTGACCGTGGCAGTCGTGTTGGATGGATCACACACACAACCGTTATTTCTCCAACCAGAACATGCTGAATTGTTCCGTTTTGTTTCATCTGACCAGAATATATGGTTTTAAGAGTTCTAATTTGTCTAAATGCTTTTAGCTTTCAGGATAACCTGCAACTCTTTCAAGTGACTGCAGGCACTTAAGATCTTGCATGTTGTGTCTGTCCTGGAACAATTTGTTGTAATTCCATGAATCTCTTATTTGCATATATGTTATCAATTGTACTGAAACAAATGTTTAAGGTTTTTGCTGTGGCTCTGTAGTTTTTTTTCCTCAAGTGTTCTTTTATAATCTTGTCCCTGAGAACTCCTTGGAGGTGGAGAAAGCCCCTTCACCTTCACCATATTGCTGTTTGTGTGAAATCTTGCCAGCAGTGGCAATGCCTTTTATATTAACACCAAGTGCAATTTGCAAAAGAACTTTTTTTTTTTTGCAGCGGTTCTCTTTGGAACATA
The DNA here is from genome assembly GCA_030068315.1 of Chrysichthys thysi. Classification (NCBI taxonomy): domain Eukaryota; kingdom Metazoa; phylum Chordata; class Actinopteri; order Siluriformes; family Claroteidae; genus Chrysichthys; species Chrysichthys thysi. Next base: position 7,488,374 of record JAQLOM010000020.1, read on the forward strand.
ATTAGTTTTTATGTTCTAGATATTTTTCCCCTAACAAGTTAGTCTTGTACAACCTGAATTCCAGAAAAGTTGGGACGCTATTTAAAGTTGAATAAAATGAAAACTAGTCCTCCGTGCTAAAGAGGAGGGAGACTTTCCAGTGTATTATGAGAGTTCAGTTCAGAGGTCAGCATCTCTGATGGTACGGGGGGCATAAGTGCATACGGTTTGGGCAGCTTGCATGTTTTGGAAGGACCTATGAATGCTGAAAGGTATATAAAGGTTTTAGAGCAACATCTGCTCCCTTCCAGACGACGTCTATTTCAGGGAAGGCCTTGTGTA
>JAQLOM010000020.1:7545576-7559578 GCA_030068315.1 Chrysichthys thysi
ATATACCTGTACTAAGTACCTATTATACCTGCACTAATATACCTAATATACCTGGACTAATATACCTAATATACCTGATATACCTGTACTAAGTACCTAATATACCTGTACTAATGTACCTAATATACCTGCACTAATATACCTATTATACCTGTACTAAGTACCTAATATACCTGCACTAATATACCTAATATACCTGGACTAATATACCTAATATACCTGATATACCTGTACTAAGTACCTATTATGCCTGCACTAATATACCTAATATACCTGTACTAATATACCTAATATACCTGTACTACTATTCCTAATATACCTGTACTGATATACCTAATATACCTGTACTACTATTCCTAATATACCTGTGCTAATATACCTAATATACCTGTACTAATATACCTAATATACCTGTGCTACGTACCTAATATACCTGTACTAAGTACCTGTGGGCCAGATGCATAACTGCACAGTAATGAGCTTGATGCCCAGCGTCACTCCCCTACAGTGTCCTACCTAGTGTAGGTTACTAAACACTAAATATTCAAATGATTTTTTTCTATATAGTACTAACATAATATTTCAAGATTTTTTCTATACGGCCACTTCAAATATTATGTTAGTACTATATAGGGAAAAAATCATTTGAGTTATAACTATATAGACTTAATATTTAAACGTGTTCAGTAGTCAGCTAGTTATATATTATAGAGCTTTTTATAGCAGATGTAAGTTTGACTGGTTGTAAGTTTGGTTGAAGTGATCAGTTAAACTGGCTAATAAGTAGGTATAAGAGCTCGATGATAAATATAATAAGTTTGAGAATGATGGGTTGTGATTTTCACCACAGTAAAAACAAAAGAACCTCCTGTTTCCAGTGATGGATCCATGTTGAGAACTACAGTGGACTAAGGGTTTTAATCTGGAAAAGATGAGCCTAGGCTTTAACTCCTCCCATTTCCAGAGTCTTAGTCGATTGCTCATTCACCACCGAGGGAGCGGAACCTTCAACCCTCTTGGCAAGCCACAAACAAGTCCTCTCAGACAGAAATGGGATAATTAATTTTATGAATTCCACTTTTAAGCCACACATAATTGCACGTGCTGTTTTGGGGCAATTAAAGTGGAATTTCTCGACAGCTAACGATAATTAAGGGATTTGTGTAATTGAGGGTGGTTTGGATGATTCTAGCTTTCTCCATTTTGGTTTTGCAAATGCAGCTGGACAGATTCACAAAAGTAGCATCTTGGGGCAACAGACTTCACGTGGCGTTTGTGTTATTATGTATGAATGTCTGCGGTTAACTTCGGGCCAGACAGTGCAAAACGTGTTGCATTAAAATGAACCCTTGTGTTGTTGTTGTTGTTTTATGATGACTCGGTAGAAAAACCTTATCCTCCCTCATTTTTCCATACCCTTTGCAGTGTTTATGGATGCCCTTTGGCTAAGAAGAGGAAAGGCCAGGAGAAACCTCCGCAGGAGCCAGCTACCAAACGGCAGCCATTTTTAACCATGGCTGACGGAGAGCCGGTGATATACGACAACTACGAAACTATGGAAGAGAGCGAGGAGAGAGAACAGGAGGAGTTAGATGAAGACGTGGAAGAAGAGGAGGAGGAAGGCGAAGAAGGAGACGAAGAAGAGGAGGAGTGCTCCGAGGACAACGATGAGGCCGGAGAGGAGGAAGACGAGGAAGACGAGGAGGAGGAAGACGAAGGAGAGGCCGAAAGGGAGGAGGGAGACGAGGTAGAGCAGATGGAGGAAGATGAGGAGGTGGTGGAACAGGATGGAGATGATGAACAAGAGGAGGAGGGAGAACAGGAAGAGGAAGATGAAGATGAGCATGAGGAAGAGGAGGAATATGACGAACAGGCTCATCAGCAAGGTAAGGCGTTTCTGCTGGTGTGCAAAAAAAAATCGTTATGTAAATCTTATTTTAATTTAACATTTAAATTCAGGAACAGACAGCTATATATTTTTCACTGTTTCAACATTGCATTTCAACATGATTGATTTTAAATTAAACAACGTCTATGAGGTTAAACTCAGCTTTAATTTGAGCATATTTACGTCTTGGAATAACATATGCAGAGTCAGGAACTTGGCTGCTTGTTTGGTTTTTGGCTGGCTGTGCTGCATTGCATAATTAAGTCATGCAGAATCGAGAAAATTAAAGGTCCAGAGTTGATTTCAGATAAAATATTTACATCTGGAAAGTGTTGCTACTGTCTCTCAACATGTCAGTCATAGACGTGTCAGTGCCAGTAAAGCAAAAACACTCAGTCACACTGTCACCCAGCTAGCTTCAACATGCTATTAATTGACATGTCATTCAAGAAATCCAAATCCAACGTTTACATTTATTCAATATCCTTCTTTTATAATTCATTTTCCTGAACGAGAAAGTTTTTGTTCCAATCCACATAATTGACTGAAGTACAGTTGAATCGTTCCACAGTCTGCACCGGTTGAGCAGCACTTAGCATTCTGACCACAGCGCGGCTGAGAGCTGAGAACATCCCTTTGCTCCCCTCTTGAACTTGTGAAGCCGCCGATTGCTTAGTATGCATCTCGGCCTCATACTCAGACTTCCTCGATTGTTTTTGACAGCGTCTTCCCAAGCAGCAGAGAAAGGGAAGCTCTCTGAGTTATTAACTTTGGCCCCTTTCTCATGCACACTGCCATTTTACAGGTGTCAGACACATTCAGCTTCTCCTCGCCCGTGGTAACGGGCTCCTCCTGAGGTTATTTCTGGCTCTAGAAGCAGAGCATCGCATCCTCCACTTATCCCTGCAGTCTCATCCTCCCGTGTCCCAAATACAAGCAATACTAAAATCCCTAAAGGAGAAATGGGAGATTTCCGGCACTGCTTTCCTTTCGGTTTCTTGAGCAGTTTTGGACCTTTTCGATTTTCATCTCTGATCAATTTGTTGAAAATAAGGATTAATGTAAACTGCGTTCAACTCAGATATTGCATTTCTGTTGCATCGTGTAGTAAGTCCAACACAGCAATAACGGTCATTTCCATTCAGACAAATTTGGACTGTGCAGCTGTTTCAAACCAGTCGCTTCCCTTGTTTATGCAACAAGCTCAGCCACTGCAATAGAAAGAGTCTTGACATTTAATTGTGAAACTCCAGAGACAAAAGAAGTTCTGTTCCATTTTTAGAATAATGTCCTCATGAATCTGTCTGAATTCATGTGAAACATACACAACACATAGCCCTAATATGCTGGTAAATTGTTTCTCCCCTCACCTTAGAGAATACTTATTCCAGCTGTGGACAATCAAAGCCCAGCCAGATGTTTGAAAAAGACAACAACAACAATAACAACACAACCACTGAAGAATATGAGAACTATGATGAGCTGGTAGCCAAGTCCTTGCTGAACCTGGGCAAAATAGCTGAGGACGCCGCATACCAGGCTATGACGGAGTCTGAGATGAACAGCAGCTCGTCCAACAGTGCTGGTGAGGACGACGATGAGGATGAGGAGGATGGTCCCGGGCACGGAGGACGGAAGGGCGAGTTGAGTGTGGACCTGGACAGCGACGTGGTGCGGGAGACGGTGGACTCACTGAAGCTGCTGGCACAGGGTCACGGAGCTGTGCTGCCAGACGACGGCTACGCTGATTCTGCTCCTGGCCAGGAACACCATAACGGCCAGCCTGAAGAGAACGAGGAGGGCGTGTGCCTTAGCAGTCTGGAATGTCTGAGGAACCAGTGCTTCGATCTGGCACGCAAGCTAAGCGAGACGCAGCCACTCGAGCAGACGATGTTGCAGCACCATGCCGAGCAGCAGCACCTACAGGCCCAGATGCACCACCACATGCCTCGCTATGAGAGTTGCCAGCAAGCCCCGATGGAGCCTCAGAGACCGATGGAAAGGAGCTACTCGGACATGGTGAACCTGATGAAGCTCGAAGCACAGCTCAGCCCAGCTTCCAGGGGTTACCCCTCCAGCTGCGCCCAAGAAGGGGACGAAGACACAACATCTGTGGCATCAGAGCATTCGGACGAGGCCTTCGACATCACCAAGGGCAACCTGTCGCTGCTGGAGAAGGCCATTGCTTTGGAGTCAGAGCGTGCCAAGGTCATGCGTGATAGGATGGCCTCGGAGCAGGCAGTGGCTCGGAGGGACCATCAGCGGCTACATGGGGAGCACAGCCCCAGACAGAGTAGTGGAGCTGAGGAGCGTAAAGCCCGACTACATCATGATGGGGCAAGAAGAGCATATTACCCTAAAGGTAAAAATAATGCTGATGCCAAAATGAAGTTCTGCGTCTCTTGTCCATCACTGTTATGTGGGGCAGGAAAAAAATTCTCCTGTAAAATGTATTATTTGAGATTCGCCAAGAAAGTGCGGAATATAAATAAAGAAAAAAACCTTAAGGTCTTAAATCGTACGGAAATTTAGATATAAAACATTTCAGATTCGTGTTGAATTTACACTGGGGGAAAAAATGTACACAGACTTCATTGGAAGTGTGAGACCATGCTGAAGTTCAGTTAAAATGATTTGCTCCATAAATATTTCAGTACACTCGAGTGTGGACACTTTAAAAGTTTCGCTCAAGTATGATTTTGGCCAGCTATTTCAGCTATTTTAAGATTAAATGTGTAATTTGGACACAGTAGCCATAATGGCACTTTTACTGACATGAGGACAAAACCGTTCTTGGTTTGATTGGCTGCTGGTTAGCCTCTAACAACCAATTACGAGCAATCAATGGACTTTAAGCTTAGGCTTTTTAGTGAACAAAAATGCCTCAATCAGGGTCTATAGGGGCTATGGAGCAGCATATTTTTATCCCTCCTTTTCCGGTTTCAGTAAGCGTCTTTGCATAAAGTCCTAGCTACTTTACCCCAGTGGCGTATGTACTAGCTGTAGGACTCCTTTAATGAGACAGACACATTATTCTGGTCGATCTCCGACGCTCAGATTGCAGTGGCAGTGACAGCAGTTGCGGCAGCAGCTTACGTTGTTAAAATAGGCCTGCACAGTAACATCAGAGGCTTGCCTTGTCAGGCATGAGTAATGGCAATCTGCACGGCCCGTTAGGACAGCAATTCTGTCCATGGCCTATTTCTCCAAAACTACTTTGATTCACACCCACCTCCTCTGGGAGAGACACAGCTATGCTATGTGCTCTTATTATTATCCGTAAGAATCTGCCAGACTGTATCAGCATAACATTTTTCAAAGGGTCGTTGTGGTGTTCTCATCCTCTGCTCACCTCTGTGTGCTGCCCATCGTAATACATGTCACGACTTTAGCTCCATCACCAGGTCTGCGACGCTTTGCAGCATTAACGGAACCCTATACATTTCAGTCATGTTGCAGCTGTTCATAGAAAATAATCAGCTAGGTGTTGTTATTGCACATGCATGGCCAGAGCTGCTAATGGAGCTTTGTGAAGAACTGGGAATATCCAATGAGTCCTCCTTCATCTCTAGGCTGAAAATGTTAAAGCGAAAGCCATGACTAGTGCTTGGACCTACAGCAGCAAGTAAGTACTGTGTGCAGAGATGACGCATGACATCAGACCCTTTTCAATAAGATATTTACTATTATTAGGGAATAAAGGTTTGGTAATAAACTATAAAGCAAGTAATATATAGTTCACTAATTAAAGCGTGATTGTAAATCTTTGTTAAGAGAATAGTAAGAATCAGTCATTTCAATATCATTTGCAAATATTGATAGTGAGCGTCAGAAATTTTAAAATAAACGCTTAAAGCTTTGCTAGGGTTCCTCAAACTTTTTACTCTGATCCCTACTCACCTGATCTAGGACTCAGTTTGAGGTCTGCTGGTGGAAAAAATTCATTCCTTCATAAATAAAAATAACATTTAAATGTGTAAACTTTAGTTACAAATGTTTTATTGCTAAGTATCGTATAAATGAAACGCATTTTAATACCATTATAAGCAGATAGCCTAACCATGTATAAGTCATATTGAAAGGATTTATGCAATAATGACATTAATTAATCCTTAACTAATCATTAGTACACTATGAATTACTTACGTATATATTTATACACCAAATTTTAGATGAAATTGCTGCCGGTTTCGCTGAATCTTTTTTTTTTTTTTTTTTTTTTTTTAGCTGATTAAAAAAGAATTAGTCCGTGAACAAGGCAGAATTTATTATTCAATTATTACTGTGTTAGTTTTGAAAAAAAAATCCTGATTCTTGTTGTAATGAATGTTATTTTAAAAGCATAAATATGTAACTCAACACCCACATGAAAAGACTTGATTGCAGTACCTGATTAGAGTTGCCTGCTCTGTAAACCTGAATGCAGACCCAGCTCGTGGTGAAACGTGTCCATCGCCAGAGGCCGATGGTGCCGGTGACGTTGTGAACAAAGATATAGTTCAGCAGTCACAGTCAGGATGATCAGGAAGCATTTCCAGGCCATACATTAACAAACCAAAGCAAACACTGTTATCATCCAGTGAAGCATGGATGCTTGCACACTCATAAACTTTATATTAGTGTAATTGTTTTGCACGGTTGTCCATGTAGTCATTGCATAATAAGCATTATGAGTTCATATAGGAGCATAAGAAGTTAATGGTTTAGAAAACTGTTGTTCGTGCAAGAAGTAAAATGCATCCTATAGTGCATATGGGGAAAAATCTTAAGCGCACCTTTTGAATTTTGTCCTTGTAACATATCTGCCTACATAAGGATGGTACTAATTGCTGAACATATTTGATCTGGCATTAGCAAGAATAACAAATACAGCTTGGAGTAGTCTTTGGCCAAGAAACAAAACCCTTACAATTTTAGTCCATTAGCCAGGGTAGCTAATGAGAGAGTTTTGTACATGATGATAATAATAATAATAATAATAATAATAATAATAATAATAATAATAATAATAATAATAATAATAAAATAATTCGTCTTGCTAAAGAAAAACTTTGGTATTTTTTTTAGATGATTAATTGAAACAGTGATCAGCGGATTAGTTGATCATCAAAACAGTTGTTGGGATCAAAGTGAGAGAGCACTCATGAGAGTCATCATAATTAATCATGAAAAAGCAATTAACAAAACTTTTTAACAAAAAGGGATCAAAGTGCCTAAGACAACAGAAACAACAGACAATTTTATTTCTTCTATTAAAAAAAGGGCCTGCCATGAAACATTTTTTGCAAATGCTAGTCATTATAATCAGGATAAACCGGTGTGTGTGTGTGTGTGTGTGTGTGTGTGTGTGTGTGTGTGTGTGTGTGTGTGTGTGTGTGTGTGTGTGTGTGTATATATATATAAAAAAAATTTCTGACAAAATTGGGCATCTAGGTCATAATCACCATGAACACTGGCACACTGGCCTACGGGATAAACCTTTGTTTTCCTCTCTTCAGATTTAACTTCCACCTTTACAAGGTATTACAAGCATAAATGCTTTCTCATTCATCCTTACCCCCAGTTTTCTTGATAAATATTAATAAATGTGGTATTATTAACTTAATTTAGGTGTAAGTATTTCAACCATAGCAGATTTCATGAAATCCGCGTGGTGTCTGCATTTACAACAGTAAATGAAAAAAGTCACCTGCAGCATTTAAAAGCATAAGCCTCCTCATCATCTTGTCTTACATCAGTGGTGAAATCTCCCCTCATTATTTCAGCTAAAAGAATTTTCACTGAATTTCCTTTTATTATTCATTAAGTAATTTATTCTTTAAAAAAAAAACAAAAAAAAAAACATGCTCCTCTATTGTGTCCGTGTTTATCTATGTGTGAGCACTCTTCAGTGTTTTGATGTTGATGTGATGATGCAGGAGTATCATGGGCATTTTGAAATACTATCACTTTGCTATGGCATCTAACTATCCAACACCTTGAACAAAGCCTGACATTCACTGTATGAGCTCTGAACTAGCAAGGTCACAGACACCTTTAAGCATCTGCATTTTGAGGTTCAAGCTTCAAGAGAGGTTTATTGTCAGCCTGTCCATATAAAAGTATACAGTAAGGTTGAAATAGCATTTCTCCCAGACCCATGGTGCAACATATAACAGAGGAAGACAACCGTAAAGTGCAGAACAGACATCATAGTGCCTTTGACAGTCGACATAACACAACATAGCAGAAGCATAAACATCACAGTGATGGTAGCATTGGCTGTTCACTATGGATAACAGGTGGTATGACATGAAGCGGTAGGTATAAAGTGACTTGAAACAGTATGGAGAAGAGTATAGAGAGCTGTTCACTGAAATGGATCCTTACCTAACATGGACTTTGTAGACAGAAGGTCAGAATATAGAATAATCAATATATCAATCAATATATATATATATATATATATACCAATTTGTTTATACAGTGGACCCTTGGCTCACGAATTCATTGGATGGTGAACAAATTGACGTACGAACTGAATTTCCGAGCAGATTTTGTACCAACCGATGAACAAATCCTCCACTGGCGTACAGACAGCCAACCCACGCTTCACGGCACAAACCTTAAGTTCTGGTCAAGCACTCATGGTGTGAAGGTGTTCAGTACATTTTTTCATTGTGTTTCTCTGCATTTTTGCTCAATAAGCTTCATTATGGGTCCCAAGAAAGTGGAAATGGTAGTGAGAGTAAGAACCCTAAGCATATACAGTAATAGTTGAAATAAACAAATAATCGCAAAACATGAGAACCGCCACCATATCCCTCCGCCACCGTCCACCTACGCCAGCAACTACATTTCCACCGCAAAGGTAACGTGCATTAAAATCATCTGTTTATTTCATTTAGTTTTATTTTTTTTATAATTAAGGTTATTTTAATTTTATTCTATGTTTTATTGCCACACGTAAACCCATAATACACTTTAAAAACATGTTTTTGAGGACTGAAACACATTAATTGTATTTACATTCATTTCAGTGGGAAAAATAGATCGGGTCAAGGGTCCACTGTATGTACCCAATACCCAATTTCTTTATATATATATATATATATACCCAATTTCTCATCACTGTTGGCTGAATTCAGTCATTGGGTTTTTCCCAGTCCACCACATACAGATGTTGTTCCAGAGTGCTGAACATGGGCAAAAAATGGAACACCTTTTGGTTTATCGTAAAGATGTGATTTTGTTAGTGGCTTCGTGGAACCAGGTTCCACAATCCGACTCATGCGCTCAGTTTTAAGAGCATGCTTGGAGCCCTGTTTAGAGTGTAGAAGATGGCACATTCTTAAGAAGAAAAGCCTTATTAGCTTCTTTGACACAGGTCTGGTCATTATGCGTTATATCCGTGCATTTTTAATGAAAGATGAAATTCCTTGGGGAGTGAGAGTCAACAAATGTGAAGCTTTTATTCCTAGGAGTGTAACAAAAACAGTGTATGCTATATATTCACTAAGTATGCCACTGACTTAGCCACCTCTCTTTATGTCCTCCTGTTTGGAGAGTTAATAAGCATCACATAACAAGGCACTTTCATAAAACAATTGCAAAACAGTTCCAAAAGGAGCCTCTCTTCTCTCTAATGATTTGAAAGTTTGGGGACTTAGGAATGTAACAGTATGGTGAAATGTTCTCTTTATTTGGCAGATCCTTCACGAGGTGAGAAAAAAGAGAGCAAGTGCCCCACCCCAGGGTGTGACGGCACGGGCCACGTCACAGGCCTGTACCCACACCACAGAAGTCTGTCCGGCTGCCCTCACAAAGACCGCGTACCACCAGAAAGTAAGGACAATAAGGACACGCTATGGCTCGTTCGTGGACCTTTTTCACACTTGTGTGTTTAAGAACGCAGAAGCATAAGTAGCAGCAGTGAACAATAGTGAATAATGGCGGCAAATAGAACTGCAATTGCCATGGCGCCCTTCAGTGCACAAATAATTCAAGCAAACATCCATTCATCCGAACACTCACTCGTTTCCCACTCATGTGCTTGTGAGGAAGAAATGGCTTTGGGCAATTTGCTGAGATGAGAGCGAGTATTTCAAGAGGCATAAGACTGTACACATAAATCTGTAGCTAGCATTTCAAAGAATCGAACTGCATGAAAAACTTTTAGTTATAGCCCTTTGATCTGAATGGACAGATAAGACATCTGTTGTCTGACAAAGTCACAAAAGCCAGGAGTGTGTGTGGGATGAACTCAGAAGAGCTAGCAGAGTGTGGGATGTGCACATCACATCTGCTGACCCTGCACATGCCCTGATTGTTGCTAATGCTACTGTTTACTGGTGCTGTTTTTTATTAGCGACAGTGTCGCAAGATTGAAACAAACTACCTAGCTACCCAGGTGTGAAAAATGTAGCTAGCTATTTACTGCTTAATCCGGAATATATTATATTAAAATAATATTCACTGCCATTCATTTCAGTACCTAAACCCGGTTCAGAGAGGCAACCAGAACACTACTATTCATGAACTGATACATTGACACTTTCATTGTGAAAAAGGTCCATTGCAGTAATGGTCCTGGGTGTAGTTACACCTCCTCGTGGTACGGGGGTGCTCTTTTATTTGACATGCTTGTTGCTCGAAACGGTCAGTGCATGTGCTGCTGTTCCGTTCCTGGCAGTGCGTCTCGTCAAATGAGTGTGTGACTGCTAAGGAAGCAGCTTGTTTGTGTCTGTTTTACTTTGAGTTGGATAAATTTGCATGTCCTGGTGTTCTTGATGAATTCACCGGGGAGGGAAGTGAGGGAATTGCAGAACACATCACAAGCCACCTACAGACTAGAGTTAGATCATTCACTGAAAAAGAAAAGTTTGTTATGACTGCATGATTATAGCTTACTGACTTTGATTTATTTTTTTTATTTTTTTTTTTACAAATCAGTTTAAATGTGCAATTGTGCAAATTAACAGTATAGTTCAACCAATTCTTCAAAACTGTACACGAAGCTGATCTGATGAGGAATGAGAGTGATTATGGGACTTTGCTTAAGTACATTGAAAAAAAAAGGTACATAAGCTAATCTTGTCTCAAACCCTGAGCATATCCAGGATTGACCACATACAGGAACTTTCAGTTGGGGAAAACAGTTCACACCGACCTCCAAGTCATAATTCAAAGTGTGATTTTTGGGAACTTTCACCTCACGTACCCAAGAGGTGACACCAGTGGGTACAGTTGTGCAAGTTAAAGAGTTACCAATCTCCACATAATGCATACCCACTTAACAGGAAAACGCTCACCTAACAGCACAAAACAAACATGTCTACCTAAACGAAGCACAATTCCAAAAAAGAAGAGTCTCTTGAAGGTCTTGGTCTACCACCTCATCATTTTAAAGGTATTTTCACTCCAAGATTGTACATTTCTATTCGGCCGAAAAGAAATGTTCAATTTCCTGCTGTGTGCCATGTTTCTTTACTGCGACCAACTAACATATGATTCTCACACATCTACAGTAATCTCACAAGTGCTACCTTCATTATGGTACCAGTACAAATAAAAAATCATACAAGTCAACTTTGTAGTTGCTGAAATCTTCTCAGTTCATTTAGGGTATATTTTTGAGCAGGGGCCTAAAAAAAAGAGGCCTGGCAAATGGTAACATGTATCCAAGCAAATAATGCCTTAAATGTGCTGTTTTATTGTACATTTGATTTATAATGAATTACAAATGATCAAATAAACTTCCTGCTTTTGTAAAATACAGCTATATATGTGCTACGGCTAGTTCATGCTACGTGAAAACTACGTAGCAGGCAAAATAGCAACGCAGTAGAGCAGTGGTTCCCAAACTCATTCAGTACAGGGCTCAAAAGGGAAATTTGGTGTCACAGCGGGACCCAAACTTATAAAAATACATTAGGAATACTTGTAACATCTACATTTACTCATAACACAACAAACCTGCCAAATGGCGACCCAGTAAATAAAGATTGGCGACCCATTTTGGGTCGCGACCCTTAGTTTGGGAAACATTGCAGTCGAGTATCCAAATCAGAATAGTTGAAAGTTTTCCAATGCTGCAGTAATTTCACGTGAACTGAGCTGTGTGAATCTGCAAAAGAACTACCTTGTTCCTGGATTGGCTTTCCCCGAATAACTAGCCCTAGAAATAATATCGAACATCTTGAGCAAATTTGAGTCGTGAGCTTGATCGCAAACCTTTACGTATGCCTGGGTGAATTTTGAAAAATTGGTGAACTCGCACTTTAAATTTTTTATCTCAGCTAAAAATTCCTTATTAGCATGCATTGAGTTGACGTACTGTTAGCGTAAAGTAGCATGCTACTAACACGTCTCTGCATATGGGTGCATGCTTCTCCTCTCTGCATGGCCTGACCTTGTTATCTTTCACTGTTCTCACCATGAACATTATGCCAACTCTTTTCAACCAGCTAACTCAAACTGATTCAGTCTAATTCAAGGCTAATGAAGCTCTCGGTTCCACATTGAGTGCTCCTAACCTTCACTGTCTCTGGCCTTCTCCTGTCTTCTCCTGTCTTTCCAAAGTTCTTGCAATGCATGAGAATGTTCTAAAGTGCCCGACGCCTGGCTGCTCGGGACGCGGCCACGTTAATAGCAACAGGAACTCGCACCGCAGGTGAGTCAGTGCACCTGAAGAGCTGAAGGGCCTGGAAGTGCTGTTGGTTAAGTGCTGTTGCAGGCTCAGGCTGTTTGAAATGGTTTGTCTGGGCGTCAGGAAGGACTGCTGTGTGTGAATAAATGGATAGATTTGTTATGCGTCGGTGTCGTGGCGTCTGAGACTTGCCGAGAGACATGACATGGCATACCTACGTTTTAATGCTAGGTCACTGCATATAATTCACTTATTAACCTTCAGACATACTATGAATTATTGAGTAACAGCAACGAAGCCTGGACCGTATAAAAAAATTGTAACGAACGGTTGTAGGCAGTACAGAGGTAGAATAGGTTTCACAATCTCTAGTAAAATTGTCAGGCATGCATTTAGAAAAAAAAAATCTTTATGATGTTCTTAAACGTAATGATGTTCCAGTTATATTTTATGTCACTGTCATTAAACATTTATATCTTAATGCATGTAATGGTATTGTCGACTGTTTTCATGAACTCTTTAGCTATATTAACGGACACATAGAAGAAGAAGACACAATTGTACCGTCTCCTCATTGTACTGGCCCACACACCCACACACACAGCTCAGGTGCATGTCTCCTCATCATGTGTACAGCTGTGATCTCCCGATCTCGCAGACACAGGCTCACACTCGCAGCCGCTGCAGGCCATGTTATATGGAACAGGTCCTGTGGGACAGGCTCACACCCACAGTGCCGGCATTAAACAGGTTGAGATATGGAAAAATGAGGGGACAAGAAAACGTGAAAAGAAAATAACATGTATATGAGGCGCGTAGTATATGTATGTATCCGTATACCTGGCTGCCGTGCCTCGTCTCTCGGTTGTCATAGCAACTCGGCATATTGACGGCAATCCTTCTGTCTGCCACTCAACTTTTCTTTCCTTTTTTTTAATTCGGAAAGTGTGCAGAACTGTATATCTTATACGGCCTGTCCTCGTCTCTTTGACAGATGCTTATTTTTAAGAATGGCTCGTGTGTGTGTGTGTATGTGTGCGTGTGCGTGTGCGTGTGTGTGTGTGTGTGCGTGTGTGTGTGTGCTGTGCAAACAATGTGTTGTGATTTAAAAAAAAAACTGCCAGTACACACAGTAAAAACAGGCAGAGGGATGTACAGAGAGAAAAGAAGAAGTGAGGTGGGGAAGCAGAGGGAGAAAAGGATTGTTACTCATTTTATAGCTCTGTGTTGCAACGCTGCAGTTGGCAAGATCTCACTGAAGCCAGACAACCACAAAGGCCCGGATAACTGTAATGCTGAGCCTTTATGCTATAGATAGAACATGCATAATTCATACATGCATATTTTTTTTTATTGTTCACCCACACATTCAACGTTTGTGCATATACTGACTGGCAAAAGCCCTTCTAGTCATGTGGGTGTTGATGTGGATCTGTTTTCTGTGTGTGTGTGTGTGTGTGTGTGTGTGTGTGTGTGTGTGTGTGTGT
>JAQLOM010000020.1:7610611-7639662 GCA_030068315.1 Chrysichthys thysi
CCGTAAGTGTCAGTAGATAGAGGTAGATGGCAGTAGATGGAGCTAGGTGTAGTGAGATGGTGGTAGATGACCGTAAGTGTCAGTAGATAGAGGTAGATGGCACTGGGTGTTGGTAGGTGGAGGTAAATGGCGGTAGATGGCGCTGTCCGCACTCCTGCTGCTCTCCTCCTCTCTGAAGAAGAAGAAGAAGAAGAAGCAGAAATCCGGCAGCGCCGAGGCGGAAGTAAGTACGTGGCCGGACCAGCTGACGTTTCCGCACGATGGCGACTGAGGTGCAGAGCGGCGACCTCAACGGTGGAAATGCGAGCCGTCTCGAAGTTTCCATCGACGGCTTGACTCTCAGCCCGGACTCGGAGGGAGAAGCGGAGCAGGCGGACGCGCTCGGGCCGCACACAGACGAGCAGAGCGCCGCGGAGCCGAGCGCCACCGAGCGGGACGACGGCGAACAAACTGCCGAGAATTCCGTGGAGAGGATCTGGGGCTTTCCTTTAATGGAGCTCTACGGCCTGGCGCTCCGCTTCTTTAAAGGTACACCGTTAACCCGGAGCTTAACGTAGCGCCGAGAGCCCGGAGCGGGGCTGTGCCGAGTGGGGAAGCTTTGCGGCCGTTTTCCACCAGAGTCGGTTAGCATGCTAGCTAGCTAGGCTTCTTCAGCTGAGGCTAATCACCGGCTCGGCTTCGGTTTGTTTGTGATTAGCAGAGCTTGTACTGGTTTCCGTGTGGTTCAGGTCAAATGTCCTGTCAGTCCTTACTGTGTGTGTGAGTGTGAGTGTGTGTGTGAGTGAGTGAGTGAGTGAGGTACTGTACGCCCTGCGTGTACAGGCTCGGCTCAGCATGAAGAGGAGCTGGTTTGTCTGGTGCGACATGTCCTGTCTGTCCCCATCCTCCTACAGGATCAGTGTGCGGCTCTCTGTCCCTCACTGCAGGATACTCTGATTATAAACTCACGTGTCTCTTACTTCCTTTGGTTTGGTTAGATTTTGCTAACCATGTTAACATCTTAGAGAGTTAGTGATCAGAGTGAAGTGTGAGGAGCAGAGACCTCAGACTCGAACCGTGATCCAGTGGCCTCATGTCTAAACGCTGCTTTTGCACAAAAGTGACTGTTTTCACACACACAGCATGATTTATTAAAACTAAATCAATAAATACACAAACTCAGTTAGGTTGACATGGAAATGTGGTCACACACAGTCTCTCACTCTTTCAGTGGTGTAGGTTTTAGTGGTGTGTGGTGTGGTAGGGTGTCAGGTGGTGTGTTGTGTAGTTTGGTGACACTCGTGGCAAAGCAATGCGCTGAACCTGAGGCATCGAGAGCTACCCACTACAGAATAATGCCACCTTGCAGCAACGCTCAGCGTTATCTCCTAAATAAATATTTAGCTGTAACCGGAGAGGCTAATGGTTAGTCATTCATTGGGTTAACCCACCACCAATAAATAATAAACATGTAATAAGAACCGGAGAGCGTGTTTTCACCAAGAGTTATTTAAAAACTAGCAACGCAACTTCCTCGATCGTGAAGATTAATAAATCATCAGATTAATAGATTTTCTAGCAGAAATCAGACACCCTCCCCCAAGTCACAGAGTTCAGTGTTATCACTTTCCCATGCTATCATCCTCATAATGGGCTCATCTGAACTATCTACCCTTCCACTCAACCTCGTGTCATTTATCACATACTCGCCTCTGTACAGTACTGTCCTTAATGGATATATTACATAGCTATACTGTAGATTTATATTTTGCACCAGCAACATTGTATACACTGTAAAGTGTGTGTGTAAATGTGTGTGTATATATAATCTTTTGCAATGCATGAGACCAAATCCTTGTGTGTGACAGCGCAAGGTGAATAAAACCTGATTCTGATCACTTCACCTGAGTGCATGTAAGCGCAATCTTCACTTTTTTCCCCCTACATGTAAGCACATCCTCATGACCACCAGTGAGCGCCCCTTTTTTTCCTTCTTTTTTTTTTTAAATGAACTCTTTTTATTGTGTAGCAGACTGTCTTTCTGCACTCCCATCACACCCATTTGTTGTTCTTCCCTGAACTGTTGCTCCAAAGCTGAACGCTCCCAATAGTACAGAATGTCTTTTTGTGCTGTAGCATGACCGCTTACCTTCAGTGTAACTCCTAGGCCCAGCCCTGTTCCAGCATGACAATGGTCCTGAGCACAACATGAGCCTCGTGGAGGAACTCGCCGGTCCTGTACAGCCACTGACCTCAACCCCACTGAACACCTTTGGGATGAACTTGAACGCCAAGTGCACATCATCAGTGCCTGACCTCGCTAACGATCTTGTAGCTGAAAGAACCCAAATCCCCAGAGCCACGCTCTAAATCTAGGAGAAAGCCTCCCCAGAGGAGTGGAGCTTATTTTAACAACAGGGGGCAAGAAACAAGCGCATATGTGTGTTATAGTCAGGTGTACACAAACTTTTGGCAACGTAGTGTGTACCTGATTGTCGCAAATGTGAAAATCTTGGTGACGGGGTCATGTGTGGTTGATGTGAGTAAATAGCCATATTTTATCAACACGCAGGTATCGCGAACCCCATTTCCTCTAAAGTCAAATATATGATTCAGGCTGTGTTACTCATCGCAGGCTGAAGAGGTTGTTTTTAAGACCCGCACGACGGTTTTGGCTCGTGATTGTCATTAGTGAGCTGAACGGGAGCCAGCGTTGCAGAGATCATTTGGACAACACACACACACACACACACACACACCCCCACCCTGAGCCTCCATGCATTAACAGCTACTTAGAGCTGTGGGGTATCTGGCCAGTTTTTAGCCTGACCTCTGTCTTTCCTCTGTCCTTCATGTTAAGGCTTCTTTTCATTGAGGGTGAACCACGCAACATGAAGCCACCTTTTTTTGTTAACTTAATAAGGATCACCGATGTTCAGAAGGTGTTGGTTCATTTTCTACAACAGCAGAGAAATGGCAGTGAGCAACTGTTTATAGCTGTTTTAGTGACACTTGCATTGTATACAAATATAAAACAAGGGGAAAAAAGCGCAACGTGTCATTGATTTGTAAATCCTAAAACATGTGATTATTGGCAAATAGCTGTGAAGAAGTGCTGCTGTTGGAAAATAATTCACTTTTTGTTGCGATTCGTTTCTTGCTAAATATATTGAGTACAGTTAGAGGGAGCTGTTTCCATACATTTTATTTAGTGCTATAATAAATTGGTTTGCTCTTTTTCTTCATTATTTTTGTGTGAAAGCATTTGTTTCCGTTCTGAAATCCTAGGCTGCGTTCACATTACCAGACTGAAGTTATTTAAATCAGATTGGAAAAAAAAAACATTTTTTTTGCATTAATGTGAGTCAGATCTGATTTGATTTTTTTTTTCAGGGCTGTGTTGGACCCACGGATCCAGTCATTTCAAATCAGATTTGATTCACTTTCTTAAGTGGTCCTGAACCCAGTATGTATCTGATTTTGTGGCTGTGTGACGTGAATGAGCGTGGTCATCCTCCAGAACAAAATGTCATGCGTACAGTATATTAGCAACTAGTGCATCCATTTTGCTATCATGAGTGGTCCTGCCAGTGTTGTTGGTGATGTGTGTGCATGTGTGCCATTTCGGAGGCTGGGTGTGTTCTCATTACTGTTAGATTCAGGTCACATGTAATTATGAATGTGAACTGGCAAGATGGACAAATTTGATCTGCACAAAGAACTGGAATTGAACAAATGAGCCTTGTGAAGTGAAAGTAGCTCTAGACTTCCTCGTGTTTGACTTCCTGCAGTGCTCAATAGGACAGTCGTGTGATAAAACCTTCCTCCTGATCACTGTGGCTTAAAGCTTACGCTGGATTTGGTTTATAAAAGGACTTGTGCGGTGGTTTGATGGTGTGTTTTGTAGATTGAGCTGTTTGCATGTATCCAGAGTTTAGTAAGAGCACTGGAGAGGATGGGATGACCTAAGGTTCAAACAGCCCGGCTCTATCTGCTGGGTCATTGCACCCAAGTGCTTTTCCGCTCAGATCTCTCGACAGAAGTGAGCAAGTGTACACGCCACGCAAGATGGTCCAGATTCAGAGTAGCAGTGTCATCTTGGAGAAGATTTCATCACTCAGGTTTCAGCACACTGATGGGAAATTTAGACATGTTCGTTATTTGACTTTGGTCTAAAAAGTCACCACGAGAGATTCAATAGCTCATATGTTGTTTTTCCTTAAGCTGTTTGGAATCATGTACATGTGTACATATGTAACTGTAACACCGTCCATGTCTTTCGAAAATCATGACATAATGCCCGTCCCAAACGCACTTTAATACAAGCCTTGCTGTAATTTGTCTACCCACAGAAAAAGACGGAAAGGCCTTCCACCCAACGTACGAGGAGAAGCTGCGTCTGGTGGCTCTACATAAGCAGGTGTCTCAGGGGCCCTACAATCCAGATGCCTTCCCGGAAGTGGGCTTCTTCGACGTTCTGGGAAATGACCGCAGGTAAGCATCACGTTCTACTGCTGATCCTGTTACAAGCTTGGTCATTGCTTACTAATGGCTATCCCCGTTAACGATATTTATAGTGTCAAGAGGTTTACACTTTAAAGAGGGCAAAGAGCCGTTTTGGCAATTTTTAGATGAATGCTTTTGATGGCTTCCTGAGTAAATACAGTAAACTAATGTTAAATATGTACTCCTCCAAAGTTACTCAAACCTGCCCTGATTTTTGATTTCGCATAAATGAGCTCAAAACATTCTCTGTGCAAATCATTCCAGATCCCGATGTGTGTCATCTCCTGTTTTATTGCGGATATAAACACTGTTCTTTTGGTGTGTTTTGAAGTGTGATAACTTGTCCTAACATGCTCTGATGGTAAACTGTGGGGTTCCTATACAGAGTGAGTAGCAGGTTCGGTAATGTAATATAAAGTAATTGGGACATAAGTCAGTAAATCTCGGGGCAGTGTGATGTCGTGAAAGCACATTAGTTTTGTTAGATCACACATGTTATTGTGACAAGATCTAGTACAGAGTATCTAACTAGCATGGAAAAAAAAAAGTGCTGGCCATGTTGGATAAATGCAAATGTAATGCTGCGGCAAATGATCCTTAAGTACAGCGTGAAAAACTAAATCAGTATTTTATTTATTTTTTTTAGTTCATCAGTATTTTGTCCTTTCTTCACATGCGAGGATATTTGCCGACACGTCTGCAGTCGTCTGTGCTTGAAGTCCCCACACGTTCTCAGATTTGATGTTTGTGTAATGTGTTTGATGTATTTTATATACATATGCATAAATCAGAGTTTGCGATCAGTTTCATTTATTATTTAGCCCTGCTTAGCTCACTTCTACTCTCCAGAAATGTTTTTTTTATGATCAGCGCCGTGATTTTTCTGCAGCACGCTTGTGCTGGTCATGATTTTTCGACGTTATAACTATGATAATATAACTATGCAGCAGGTACCTCATGCCTTGCCTTGTAATGGGTTTCTTTTTCAGGAAAGAATGGGCAGCGTTGGGGAGCATGGGGAAGGACGAGTCCATGGTGGAGTTTGTCAAGCTGTTGAATAAATGCTGTACTTTATTCGCGCCGTTCGTGGCGTCTCACAAGATCGAAAAAGAGGAGCAGGAGAGGAAAAGGTGAGGCCTTGGTATAAATGCGTCGTTCTCTGGAGGTAGTAGCTGGGCACTGTTGTAGTAGCGTTGCAGTTTGTTCATTAACACGACGAGACCAGAAGCACTCCTGCCCTTTGGCCTGTAAACAAACTCCTACGTACAGCGTGTGTGGGTCAGAGGAATGAAAAAGAAATTCTTGACTCAGAGGGCATTGTTTTAACTTCTTTGAAAATGCAGTTTTGCTCTTAACTTCGTTGGTTTGCGTCATCATCCCAGTTATTTACATCACCACCACCTCACAGACCTTAGGAGTGTTTGCGATCACATCGTTCACGGTTCACCTAGGTTGCTTATTTTCTGGGACCAGACATTTAAACTGAATAGCAAATCAACCACAGTTTGTCCTCAGTTTAGACTTTTTTTTTTTTTGACCGCGCAAAGCTTTGCCTCATATATGCAGATACATTTCCCTTTTTTCTTTTTTCTTTTTCCCCCCTCCTTCCAAAAAAAGTTGTCACATTTCTGATGGAGGCTTCCTGTTGTGCTTCTGGCTGTCTCTGTTTTCCTGTCACATGTATGTGTTGCATGACTAAAAGAACAGGCTCAGTCTCGCACTGAAGTTGAGCTATTAGAATAATTCTGCATTTTCACACACACCAATAATAATGAGATGCAGAACAAACACCATCTTGGTTTAGTTTCTCACGTCTGACGTGCGTTTGTGTGCGGCAGGAGGGAGGAAGAGGAGCAGCGGCGTCAAGAGGAAGAGGAACGGGAGCGTCAGTTGCAGGAGGAGGAGCGGCGTCGGAGGGAGGAGGAGGAGAGGCTGAGGAGAGAAGAGGAACAGAGGAGGCAGGCTGAGGAGGAGAGACTCCGTGTGGAGCAGCAGAAGTGAGTGAGGGTGATTACGGACGCTCCCGATATCTCCTACTTCTTTAGTGCATGTCGGATAATCATGCCGTACCACGACTGATGTGTCTCTGAGAGACGGCTCCTACAGAGAAGTTGGTGTGTTTAGTACCACTGCTCCCCCGAACAATTAACAATAAACAATGGTTTTGGAGGCGTGTCCTCAGGTGAGAGTTCCAGCCATATAGTATTACATTGACCCAAAACACTGACTGCACAAAATGCAGTTCTTCAGGAGAAAGTTTTCAACCATGGCAGATTCAGTGTTCAAAGCTGTGTTGATTAAGTCCTGAAGTTACCTTGGTTGCGAAGTTGAGTGTGTGAAGATGGTGAAAAGGTTTCCATTTTGTGGAAGTGGAAGGTTCATGTAGTGCACACGTCCTTTTTTCTTTTTTGTTCACTAAAGAAAAAGGGCATTACATTTTGTCATTTTGAATTGAAAGATTTGTTTTATATCGATATTCGTTCATTTGTTTTTTTGGCATGTTTTGTTCATCTTTCAGCTCCAACAGGAAATGGTACTAGAGAAAATGCTGCTTCAAGGAATGGCGTCAGAGCAGACAATCAAAGTTTTAAGACCTTTAAATTAAAATTCAGGACATTTGAATGTTTACATGTCACTCGTCCTGAAATGAATCGGAAGCGGTTTACTCACAATATGAGTTTACGTGCACAGTGGACCCTCGGCTGACGAACTCGATCCGTTCCGAGACTCTGTTTGTGAGCTGATTTGTTCGCGACCCAAATCTATTTTTCCCATTGAAATGAATGTAAATGCAGTTAATGTGTTTCAGCCCTCAAAACCTGTTTTTAAAGTTTATTATGGGTTTATGCGTGGCAATAAAACATAGAATAAAATTAAAATAACCTTTAATTATAGAAAAATAAAACTAAATAAGATAAAATAAATGGATAATTTCACTGCACGTTACCGTTGCGGTGGATATGTAGTTGCTGGCGGAGGGATATGGTGGCGGTTCTTATGTTTTGTGATTATTTCTTGCATTGAACACGTTCACACCGCAAGTGCTTGACCGGAACGAAATGTTTGTGCCACGGAGCGTGTGTGAAGCGGTGGCAGAGGAATATGGTGGCTTACACTCACAACTATTTCCACTTTCTTGGGACCCATAATGAAGGCTTATAGAGCAAAAATGCGGAGAAACGCAACGACAACATCCTGTGAACATTATTTTAATGAGTTTTAAGCACAGAAAAAAAATCAAAGTTTGAACAATCCTTAATTATACAAAAATTTACTGCAAACAACCAAGAAAACGAACCTTGCATGAGTCGACTTCTGGCGTTCAGGAAGTGAGGAGGAAGATGGGCGGGGAGGAGGTTACTGTACAGCCAATGAACACACGTCTGACCGAGACCGATTAAAGGGACATGTGCATCTTTGTTAGGTACGCAATACACAATTGCACAATACGCAAACAGAAAATGGGAAAACAACGGCGCGCACAAAGCGGAAGGAAAATGGCCGGGGGCTGTGTTTGTTCGGCACTTGATTGTGCAAGATTTTGGCAAATTTTTTGGTCGGGAACCGATCTGTTTGTGACCAGAGGTTCCACTGTATTCAGATTTTTTTTTGTTGGTCCTGACACATGTTCAATACACGCATCGCGGACAGCATGACACAGTTGGGATCCTAATATATGTATTTATATACAGTGCAGGAAGCAGTAGCAGCTGGATGCCGTTCAGGATGCATTAAATTGAGTGGAACCATTGTGATATATGATAATAACAATATTGATATCTTTAATAAATACTAACAAGTAGTACTTACTTTACAAGTAGTACTGTTTAATACTTACCTTGTAAAATAATAATAATAATATGCAAGTATTGAGTGTATGCTGAAAGGATTAGTGGCGCTCAATATCCTTGTAAGAAGTATAATACTTTCGTAAGGAAGGCTTGTACATGTTAGCATTTCTTCAACACACACTCACTATTCGATGTCCTCTGGCACTCACAGGCAGCAGATCATGGCTGCGTTAAATGCGCAGACGGCCGTGCAGTTCCAGCAGTACGCGGCGCAGCAGTATCCGGACAGTCCCGAACAGCAGCTCATTCTCATCAGGCAGCTGCAGGAACAGCACTACCAGCAGTACATGCAGCAGCTCTACCAGGTGCAGCTGGCCCAGCAGCAGGTTCGATACCTTCCTCTCGACACACCACACACAGCATGCTCTTATAGAGAAACAATCAGCCTAGTAAGCAACACGTCTCCGTGCTTTATTCCTCTCGCACCACTGCCATTTGCCAGGCATCTCTTTACAGAAAACTTCAGCAAATCACCGAATCTTTGGTTTATTTACTAACCAAATCAATTTCTATTTTTTTTACTCTCTTATGAGTTTACTCTCTAATTGGGTGTCTGACGCTTGAGCTCATGTGAACGAGTTGTCTCTATAGAAACAAGTTAAGTCTGCAAGGTTCGTGGTTTATGGTACGCTCTTCTAAATTTTAAAAGGATTACCTACAGCCCCCCCCTCCCTTTTTTCCAAAGGTAGAGACATTTAAAGAGCGGCCCATGTTTATTGTGAGTGAACATGGAGATGGTCGAGATGTAGGCTTTTAATCTTTTACTATATGACTGAACCAATTCTGAAGAATGTTTATCGGCTAAGTGATCATATGATCCCCGCCGATAGAATCTGCATTTTTAACTTTTTCCAATAAAGGAGACATCTTAGTTTTGCATCACTCCCACTGAAGGCGGTGTGGCTTCTAGCTCCTTATCCCTTCTTGCTTACAGCCGAACACCCTGCACCATACCGAATCATATTACATGACATGACATGACATTACATTACACAGGTTTTAATTGTCCTGTATAATGATCGACCGCTTGAATAGCTTTTGTAAAACTAAACTGTTAATGTTATTTGACTCCAAATGTCCCTTCAGCTTTACCTACGAAGAGCCGGTGTGGCTGCACGTCATCATTCAGGATAAATGAGGCCACGACCGTTACCTCTTGTGATGGTTGGCTGGAATGAAAAGCTGCAGCTTCACTGGCTCATTGCAGAGAAGGCTGAAGATGGAGGTTGTTTATGACCAGACCATCTGTCATGTTTCCCTTTAGGCAGCCCTGCAGAAGCAGCAGGAGGATGCCATAGTTCTCTCCAAGTTAGAGGCCAGTGAGACGTCGGCGTCCCCCGTAGGAGACGAGGCTCCCACGGTGAACGGCCAGGCCGAGTCGTCCATCGACAGCGTAGATCGAGAGCCCGAGCTGGAGCCTGCAGAGGAAGTCACTGAGAACGGCCCAACAGGTCGGAGCACTCAGAGAGACCTGGACCTTAGTCAGGAATGATTTTATTTTTAGATGCGTTCACATCATGCACACATTTCTAGCCGTATGTATTACACAACTTGAAATGGATTCCGTCGCCCACTTTTATTTATTTTGTAGCCCCTTGTGTTTGGTTTCTTTCCCAAAATACCCACACGTTCTCTCTCGTGCTGCCTCGCCAGACTCTCCCCCGGTGATAGCAGCCCCCTCCATGTGGACGCGGCCGCAGATCAAAGACTTCAAGGAGAAGATCCGCCAGGACGTGGACTCCGTGATCACCGTAGGCCGAGGGGAAGTGGTTACAGTCAGGGTCCCCACCCACGAGGAGGGTTCCTACCTCTTCTGGGAATTTGCCACAGACCACTACGACATCGGCTTTGGCGTGTTCTTCGAATGGACCGACTCCACCAACGCCTCGGTCAGCGTGCACGTCAGCGAGTCCAGCGACGAAGATGAGGACGAGGACGGTGAGGAAACACTGGTTCAGTATCCACGCTGCATGGGACGTTATTACTACTTATTGTTTGTTTATGATAATTAAGCATTGCGTTAAGCATTTTATGGCAAAAGTAACCGATCTGTTAGGAAATACCATAATGAGATCTGTTCACGAGACTCTCACCTTCATAGGATTGGTGTAAGGCCTAGTTCTGCACTGATCTCTACAGCATTTCTTTGCTGTGTTTTCGATTACATAACCAAGCCTGATTAGCACTTCTTTTCTCTCTGTGTAGAGCCTCAGAGCGAGGAGGAAAAGGCCAAGAAGGAGGCAGGGAAGCCTCAGGTGGACGAGATCGTGCCGGTTTACCGGCGGGACTGCCATGAGGAGGTGTACGCAGGGAGTCACCAGTACCCCGGCCGTGGCATCTACCTACTCAAATTTGACAACTCGTACTCCCTCTGGAGGTCAAAGAGTGTCTATTACAGAGTCTACTACACCAGATAAGCCTGGGGTCAAGACTGTGACGCTAGAGAGAAAGTGTGTTTGTGTGTGTGTGTGTGTGTGTGCGCGCGCGAGAACGTACGTGTGCATGTGTGTGTGGGGTGCGTCTCATGCTGTTTGAGTTCAGGAGGTTTGGCGTCTGATGTATCCGTGCCACCTCTGTTTTGCACTCTGAAGGGCGTGCTCTAGGATTCTGTGCTTGTTGATAGTATTGTCTTCTGTTCACAGTGTGATTTTTCTCCTCACTCTCCATCTTCTAATGTCATCCAAAGAGGTGCTTTTGGCCACTAAGAGAGCTGTACGAGTTCGGTGAAATTGACCGATGTACTCGAGATGTTCAGATAAAGAGTCTAGGAAGTGTGACTAAACGTAAGGGAGTCACGCGTGGGGAAGAACTAATGCTGCTTTTCTGCCTTTTTTTTTGCTCTGACCCAGTGCTTTGGTTTCCACTACCGTATTTCTTAGAAGGTCAGTGTGAATTCCTGCACCGTCCTGCGGCCCCATGGCCATTTGGCTGTTTGAATATTCCTCACCGCGTAGTATTTTTCAGGCGCAAGCTCATCTTATCAGAGGAAAAATTCAGTTTTTATATCAATGCATATTCCTGACTATTCTTGTGCTCCATTAGTGAAAATGTAAAAATCCTGCACTGATGATGATGATTGCATCTTAATTAGTCACTGAACACTAGCAGTAAAAAGACAGACTTGTATCTTGTGCAAGTTCAACTCCGGAACAAAATATAGCTTTGCACAAAATATTAGTACGTTATTAATATTAATGTTAATTCACCCTGATAAATGCTGAGTAACAAAACTCTCTTGGCGGTTTTCATCCAAGAGGAGTTTGTCCTGGTGGACACTACAACTTGGGGCATAAAAACATCATACTATATAAGCAGGCATGATACTGAGCAGCAGTTGAACAGTTCATGTCTCGGAATAGTGCTAGACTAAGTTCATTTCTATTAATCTAATCATTCCCTTTTTTCGTTCACCGATTTTCTTTTTCAATTTTTCGATCGTGCACCAATATAGGTTAATTTATTTTTTTAATGATATTTTCGCAATCCTCATCATCGTGTGAAGGGTGTAAGTGAAACAGCAGCTCTTTTTAGTGAAAATAGATGAAGTCTGGCATTCCTAAACACTGGTCCAGGTGGTTGTAGAAAAGCAGCACTTCCTCCTTTAGGTAATCACTGGAATGTCGTCCAGGTGTTGACATCTGTAATAGTCATAGCGCTTCACAAATCAGAGTACAGTACAGGGTTGGTCCAGGAAAACGTGCACCCGGGGACTGACGGGACAAAAGAAACCAGTAACATATGACTTTTCTACTGACGCAAGGGTGGGGAGGATGACCAAGATTAAATGGGTGGAGAAGGAGAGAAAGAAAGAAATTAGCAGACATTTGTGGTTGGACTGTGTGTAAAGCATTTAAAAAATATATATTTATTAATCCGCCTGGTAGATTAGGGTCCTCGATGTGTGTCATATTACATGTAACTTCTCCCGCAAGTCTTCACTCTTCTGCTTCTGAATGAGCTTCTCATCTCTCGACTGATCCAGTCACCGGCATGAGGAGTTTTTTTTTGTTTTGTTTTGTTTTTTCTTTCTGATTTTGGGTTCTGGAAGTATTGACTTTATCTATCGTGGCATCTGTTCAAACTCTTCTTGGCTTTTTTTTTTTTTTGGTCTGTCGCTGTTACATTTTTCTGTATGTAGTTCTAGAAAGCCACATTAAAACAAAATCTAAGTAAATTCATGGTCTTCTATGTTACACAGCACTTCAGTATGTCTCTTACGAACTAACCGTCTTGTGTGTTTTTGTCATCTCGCTGTGGCTGCCAGACTAATTACCAAAAGCGACGGCTGGATCTGTGAGCGCTTTGAGAGTTTGCACGTTTTCTTGCTGTCTGGCAGGATTGAAAAGCATTTACAGACAGCACCGCTGTGAACTCGACCGTGATGGGCTCCGTTCAGAGTCGTCCGTTTAACGAAAGCTTCTTCATCGTCAGACCTTTTCACTTACCATAAGCACTCTAACGCATTTGTCACTGGTTGTTTGACGGCATTACTATAACACTTTGAGGTGAACTATGAAATGCGAGCTTTATTTCGCCCCTAAATGGTTTGTTATCCCACGACATATTTATATAATGGTTGTGGATGTGACCATGTGCACAGCACTGTCCGGAGCAGTGATGACAAGATCCCGACACCAAGCAGCAGCCCAACACCATCATTACAATTAATATGGAAATGTGTACAGAGATGGTGTTTTGTTTTTTTGTTCCCCCCGTTTTATTTTCCATGTGTTACCAATGCAAAGTCAGGCCTGTGCAAAGTGGAATGTAACAGAGGACCTGATCTTGGACTAAGGACTTGTGATGAAAGATGAAAATGTGGTAAATATCATATTGTAAATTTTCTCCCATTTGCAAAGTGAAAATCTATGTAACTTTTCTTACCATGAACACATGAAGTAACTCAAGCTTTTTGGGTTTTGTTTTGTTTGGGATTCTTTTTTTTTTGTTGTTGTTGTTTTTTGGGTGTTTTTTTTTCTTTTTTCTTTTTTCTTTTTCTTCTCAACACGAATGAGTTCAGGGATGACTTTCCCTGAGAATTATATTTAATCTTGATTAAACCCAAGTTCATCTGTACCTTTCTGACTGACTAGTGCATTTGGTGTGCTCCTGCTTTTGGACACCACCCGTGTTCTGCAGATCTCTCTTCATTTATGAACATTACCCGTGTGTAAAGTCAGGATTTTTCTGGTAACTCTTCGTTCATTGTTTCTATGGCACCCTGGTGAAATTGCAAATGATGTACACAGAGTAGATTCACCTATTGTCATTGAGCAGAGTGCAAGTACAAACCGAAGGACAGCAAAGTAGTCAGAAGCTATCCAGAGCAGCAAAACAGCAAGTAGCGTTAAGTGTGACGTGCCAAAGGGACCGTGAGCTGGGATAGCAGTGAAGTGCAAATGGCCTGGGATTAACAATGCATATGAAATCTAGACATGAAGTCCAGTGCGAATAGCGTGATGTGGGTAAACAAATCCAGAGAGATATGGATTAAAATCATTCAAACATTGCAGTGAGCAAAGATGGTTAACACTTGAATGTTTAAATGACAGTCCATATCCAAAACCATGATGAACTAATAACGATTGGTAAGACTGCTGTTCTTGACCATTTCTTAAAATGTTTGTATTTTGTCTATTTAAGAAGACTAAAGACTAAAGCATTGCTCACTAGCTGTGTAATCATGCCCTCCTGATCGTCTAATCATTGCCTTATGACTACGATTAGAGGGTCAGTTGGACATGATTATTGTTGGAGCTTCATGGAGGTAGAGCTCCGGGAACAGGGCTAGTGAGCACTGCAATCAAGCATATTGCATTTAACAGCATGTGTATGGTAATTCGTTTTCTTTTGTATTATAAACAACAGTATACTTTAGTTTCTTGATTTAAATCCTGTTGGATTTACTTTGTATTCATTTAGGAATAAAACATCTTGCTGTTTCTGAACAAACTTGCACGTCAGACAGGACTGGTGCTCCGAACAGAATGTTTCAAGAAAATGTGTAGGTAGCCAACATCTGGTAGGTTTAGGGTGTTAGTAATTAATTACTTTTAGAAGAAGTCATCTTCTCTGTCGTGTGTACAGTACAGTGAAATTCTCATCTAGTCTTGGCCTAGCTTATTAGGAAGTTGGGGTCTGAATGTAGATTCAGCCATGATATGGTGCCCCTGGGGCAGAAAGTGGTAAGGCCTTTGCTCAGGTGGGTAGTCCTGGGGCTTGAACCTCTGACCTTCTGCTCAGTAAAAACAGAGCCTGTGATTGATGTCAGCAAGTACATTATTAGATTTAGCAATTAGTCACTTTGAAAAATTAAGGGACAGGCTGTATTGTATTGTTTTTCTAATATTGTATTTGTTACAACCACAAGGGGGAGCTAGAGACTTGGTTGCACTTCGAGTACCACTGTTGTAGAAACATCTATAAAAACAAGTGGTTAATTATTCATTCACACTCGATATGCTTTAGAGAATTGAATTAAAGCTGAAAAGATGTACATTATAGTATTTAAATACATATGATGTTCAGTTTAAGGTACTGCTGTATCTTATTTATGCTAATATTAAGCATTAAATAGTCCTGCAGGTATGGATCTCACTGAGCTGAGTTCAGACATGAGGTAAATAATATGAAAAAACTAACCATTATTTATCAAGGAGATCCTTTTTTTAACCACTGTTTTCAGCCTTCTTCAGACAATGATGAAGCTTTACTGTACACATATCTCAAAATTAAATAGACCCTGGACGTAGACAGCGTATGTCGAAAACCTTGGGATTCTTCTTGCCACAGGCAACAGAGTGATTTATACAATTCAAAACAAAGCAAAGGAATCAACAGCATCCCGCTCAGGTCAACCTGGGCCCTCTGACAGGCGTCTTCAGAATGTCAAGTGGTTTGTTTTAAAAAAAAAAAAAAAATCCCCATTTTAAGGCCGCTGATGTTGCAGAGCGTCTCCAAGTGAGTTGGAGTCCTTCGGTGAGGGATCTCCAACAACTTGGCTATTATGGAAGAGCTGCTAGAAGGAAGGAAGCCTCTTTTTCTAGCAGCAAATATCCAAAAAGAAGAAAGGAGCAGGCAAATGAGACAAGAGAGAGACCCATAGGGTTCTGGCAGACTGTCACTCTCAGACAAATCAAGATTTTCATGATTTTCTGATGGTGGACATGATGTGGATGTGGAGACTGTGATCAAGAATTTGGTTTAAAGCGTGAACCACCTGTGGAACAAGGTGGTTTTTCAGTGACGGGGTGAGGAGCACTCTGGAGCACTGGTTGTTCAGAACTGGTGGAGTGTATTGGTAACATAAACGCCAAAAAAATATCTCAATCCTTCAGAAAGGACTCCTGCCGATTTTCTTCACTGGTCAGATGAAAAAATGACCCTTTATTTATGAAGGATGTGCTCTGTGTCACAAGGCCAAAAAGTCGAAGGACTGGCAGGAAACAAACAGGATCATAAGACTTCCTTGGCCAAGCCAGTCTCCTGATATGACCTCATATGAACCTCATTGAACACATTTGAGGCATACTGAACAGAATAGCATGAAAAAAGCCATGAAAACCAAAAGCAAAGGCAGATTTGTTGAACGTGTGTGTGCGGCCTGGGCCGAAGGCCACAAGGGACGATTTCTGAACTCCGTAGTGTGATGCCTACTTCCTGCCTAATGCATTAAAAACTATACAGGGATTGTGTACTAAACACTAGCTTAAATACTGAATTGCATCAAGTGACATCATTTTGTGTCAAGAAATAAATCCTTCAAAAATGTAGGTGTTTTTTTTTTTCCTTTTGAGACATCTGTGTCAAATTGTCTCAGGCTGTGATTACTAAAACATTTTATTAGACCTGTTATTGGCCTCACAAATCAGTGATTTAGAAGAGCTACTAAGGCTTAACAAGAAATAAAATAGGTCTTAAGCTTTACATCATCTTACTTTTGTACCAAGAAGCATTTCAAGTACACAAAACAAACACTTGAATGTTTTTTATTTGGGGACAGGGCAACATCCAGTCCATAGTTTAGCGACTCCCGGGTTGCCAGATTGTCCAGGTTAGGTCTGGTTAATTAAATCTCTTTCACACTGTAAAAAATAAAACAAGTAAAACAAACACAAACGAAAAATGTTATTATGTACAATAAAATGACATCTCTTTGGCATTGCAAAGTGTGTTCCTAGTGCATAGTGTTTATTTACCATATGCCTTTACCCCCGTTTTTTCACGCGATTTGGCAACCCGCACACTACGCCTCCTTTCCTACTCGGCAGTGTGGCCTGTGGTGCGGCTGCACGCCTGGGCTCTGTGTGTACACTGTTTAGTGTTGAAGTGCGCATTTCAGGAGCCCTTCATACTCCTGTTCCTGGAGCAGCTACAGGTGGTGCTCCTCTCACACTCTCCAGGGTTTCACACACTTTCCTTCACAGAGACTGCAGTGTGTGTGTGTTTCTCTTGTTGAACCTCACTGCATCTTTTGAACCTCATGGCGGGACTCTGTGCGAGCCGGACTCCTGACTTTTCTAACTGGAGCCGCTGAGAACTTCCCTCTGCTCCGCTTTAACAGAGTACAGCAGTAATAAAAACATGCCTTTTCATGAAAGGACGGTGGAGCCGCGGCGCTTGTGCCGGTTGAAGGAGGAGAAAGAGGCCGGTGACGGCGCGGTCCTGGTCGCGTCTCTGGATGAGGTGAGCGCGCGGGCGCTGATGGGGCTCCTGCTGCAGCTTGCCGATGTGTCCCGGCACGCCGGAGACATCTTCCGCGGTGTCCAGCTCCAGGCTGCGCTCGTGTTCCAGCGGAGCTCGCGCATCCAACAGCGCCTGGACGTCTTACACAGCACCGTGTCTCAGCTCAACCCCAAGCAGGTTCCGATCCGTAAGTGTGCACAGCTGCTCGGTTCACTGGTCGGTTCACTTCATTCAAATGTCGAATGTTGAAATGTTTTGCTGACTTTCGATGTAAATAAAGGCACTTTTGAGCCTCAGTCACTAAGTTTATCCCTTTTTATACTTTAGTTTATACTTTAAGACGTTAAACACCTTTTTAACGGTTTTTTTTAGTCGGTTTGTGCTCTTGGGCTTTTCTTAAGACCTGCATGAGGTGAGTGCTGTGTGTTTACACCCAAACAGTGTTACAGTAGTGCAGGTCGTCATGAAGGACCGAGCTGTCAGGCTCCTGCCACCAGTCCACACACCTGGACTTGACTTCCTACGACGAGACTAAGTTTATTCGGCTTATTTTACCGTGTATAAAAAGATAAACCAGCTTCTAGTGTGAGTGTTTTCCACTGTAACCTGAAGATAGTATTGTTGGAGTCGCTCTGAATCGTTTGTTTTGAACGACTCCTAGGCGAGTGTTTTTCTTCTCAGTGACTCTATGAACCGACTCTTCTTTTAAACGCTGGTTATATTTTTAGACTGTCTGTTTCTCAGCATTTGATTAACATTTACATCTTACTGGAATACCTTTTCTAAACCAGAAGCAAATGCCAGACTGTGTGTGTGTGTGTGTGCGTGTGTTTCCCCTTAACACTCCCCTCCTGGATGACTCTGTAAACAGAGAATCGGTTCACCTGTGTGTTTTTGGTTTTTTTCTTTTTCATTGAAGAGTCAGTATGATGCAGGTGGCTGCTGTTAGTGTGTGAAGTGAAGGTGTGTGTAAATGTGTTAAATGTGTCAGAAACACACGGTGAGCTGTGGGGCTGATTTGAGGTTATGCAAATGTGGTCATTGTGAAGGCAAAAGTCCTGTCAGGATTGATAGATCTACTGCAGCGTATTGACCATCTGTGTATGCAACACACACACACCCCTCTCACTGATTCGAAACTGGATTTTGACGTACATTTGTCATGCACACTAACCGGTTTGAATTTGAACCATTTATTTCTCCTGGTAGAATCACTGTGTTTAGGGGGAAACTGCCAAAGTGTTTCTCGTTAAAGTACACCTCAGTCCCAACTACACGCTGTGTAGCAGTGTAATGTCCTCATAGTCCATAATCCTCATGCTAACCTTACACTAGTCCTTAATCTTCATGCTAACCTTACACTAGTCTTTAATCCTCACGCCAGCCTTTCACTAGAAGACTTTGAAAAGTCTACCAGCCGCTTGCATCTAAATACAAGGTGTCGTTAGTCACGGAGTTGCTGTACCGGCCTTACACCAAATGATTTTTCAAGTGCTGAAGATTTTGCAAAGGTCAAGACGAGAAAAAGTCTGATTTAAGACGGGTATCCTGACCACCTTAGTTACATCAGGTGATTAATACGATGGGAAATCTCTAATAGAGCTCTCACAACCTTATTCCGACATTGGAAATTTGTCTGAAAGTCCTTTGGTGTGAGGCCAGTGTACCTGTGCACTCCAGATCCTGAGGTGTCCATTTCTCTAGTGCTGTTTTGTTCCTCTAAATATAAACCCCAGAGAAGGGAAGAGTCCCCTAGCCAGCAACTCTGCTCTCAGGCGTGGTTTATAACGTGGAAATCTGGCCCCGTGTTTGTCCTGGGACACAGCAAACAATGCCTTGTGTTCCAAAGTTGGCACACACACACGTGATGACCTTGGAATTACAGGTTCGACCCGACACTCATAGCTCTGATTTTAAAATCTTGAGACAAAAACTGTGATCTTTTTATTTTATTTTATTTTAACTGTCCACTTTATTAGGAACACGTGCAGACCTGCTTATTCTCATAGTTATTTAATCTGCTGATCATGTGGCAGGAGCGCAATACTAAAAACGCAGATACAACTCAAGAGCTTCAGTTAATGCTCATATCCAACATCACAGGGGGGGGGTGATCTTTGTGACTTTAACCATGGCATGATGGTTGTATTTCAGAAACTGCTGATTTCCTGGGAATTTCCCACCTAACAGTTTCTAGAGTTGACACTGGGTTCCACTCCTGTCAGCCAAGAGCGAGAATCGGAGGCTGTCCTGGAGACAGGCTCACCCAGATTGGACAGACGAAAATTAGCTAAAAAAAAAAAATCAACCTGGTATTTTTCCAGTCCTCACCCTTCCAGTGGGTGAGTCTGTGCCCATGAGAGCCTCAGATTCCGGTTCTTGGCTGACAGGAGTGGAAGACGTCATGCACATAACATTTATGAGATTAAAAATTCAAGCCTTGTAATTCCAAGGTCCTGTCTCGAATCTGAACATCTGTCAGTATGTTTCTAAGTGCCGAAACCCACGTGAGTGATTACGTGATGTGGGTTTTGGCAATGTTTTTGCTAACTGTTGTGGGAAAACACTGGCCCCCCGTACAGCATGTCTTCTAACCTGTCTTTCTGGATCGGCTTTGTTTATTTGAGGTGAGTGGTTCACCAGGTGATAAGATTGTTTAAAGATGAGAGGAGGTGGTGGTATGGCAAATAATACATCACCCCATGTGAAGACATAAAAAAAAGGCTTTTTCTTTTATGTTGCTAACAAGCGTGTTAATTTACAGTTTTTCATTTTACGGAATAATCTCTGGTGGGTGTTTAATCACAGGCTTTAAAGGTTTAAGGTTTCATCTCGTACAGGTTGTCGGAATATCAGAAGTAGACGTACGCGATGTTACGATAGTCGTGACTTTTTCTGCAGCCCTGAAATGGTGGAAATGATCATCATCCTCTTTTCCTGCAGCTTTTACCTTTTAATAAAGTGGAATCTTGTAGCTGTTATAAATACAAAACAGCATTATGGTCTAATATCAGGTGGTAAGTTTTAAGTGAAAACCCTGTTCATATCCTCTATGATTCCTGGGAATTGAATGAACTTGGGGAGGTGATGCACTGCTTTGTTGCATGTGTAAAGCTGCTGTAGATCACGCGTCAAATGAAAGGCCCTCAAGGCACTGTTCTTTATCCTGATCTACTTTCCCAGTCTGGGATATCCGTGTTAATCGATAGAGTAGACAAAAATGAATAGCTTTAGTGCACAATCTTCCCAAAGCTCACAGAAATACAGATGAAGCCCAGACAGAAGTTGAGTTTCAACTCCCTCTCCCACCACACTGTAGATAGGTAGGTGGGTAGGTAGGCAGGTGGGTAGATGGATGGGTGGGTAGGCAGGTGGGTGGGTAGATGGGTGGGTGGGTGGGTGGGTAGGCAGGTGGGTGGATGGGTGGGTAGGCAGGTGGGTGGGTGGGTGGTTAGGCAAGTAGGTTGGTAGATGGGTGGGTAGGTAGGTAGGCAGGCAGGCAGGCAGGTAGGTAGGTGGGTAGATGGATGTGCCTTTATTGTCATTGTACAAGTTCAGTGAGCTGTTGTTTGGAACAAGCCAGCAAATGCACAGAATTGGCTTAAAGTATATTTAAAAAAAAAAAAAAAATTTGGTCAATGGCCAACTTGCATTAACAGTGTAGTGGATGTTCAAGCCTTAGGCTAGAGTCTGAGTTTTGTGAGCATGACAAACAAGCTTGAATATCATTAGCTTCATTGTTACATGACATTAATACCGAGACAAAGGTATCAATGACGGGCATCACCGTTGGCGTTGATTTGACACTTGGTAAATAAGCCTATAAAAATGACTGGCAGTTGCGAATTTTGCATTCGATATTGAGTTTTTACATCACTACATGGTGCCAAATAACAAGATCCTGACCCGATATTGAATTTGACACTTTCTGATCTGATCCAGTTATGTCATTAACAAATGTAAACACTGACATGCTTGCAAGTAGCAACAATGATTCAGCATGAAAAAGTAATAAGAGGAAAATGCATAAGGTTAATGTATGGAAGTTTTTTTTTTTTTTTTTTTTTTTAACACACCAATCAACAAAATCTGTAAACAAATGGAATAGCAATTATGGAGATTAATGAGTAAAGTCTAGACTTTATTCAGTCCCATTTGTGCTTTTGGGGTCTCGGGAACATGACAAGCTGCCTTCGAGTTTGTATTGTTGATGTCACAAGTGGGAGAGAAACAAAGGCTTGTGAGGAAATGACTGTTCATTATAGATGATATAAGTGATGGCAGGAACTAACTTGCCTGGCGTAACTATAAATGGTTAAAAAGCATATGACAATCATTAATGAATTAAAACTGTTAATCCTTGGCAAATCACTGGGGAATTATAGACCTAACACACCTTCATCACACCTTTTTGTCAGGCTGTATCACATCACCCCAGTGTGGGTTAGTTTTCTGTAACTGCATGGCCCATCGGGTGTTCTTCTTTACTTATTGCACTGAGAACCAGATTAGTATCAGATATCTACAGTGTTTAACTCTAGAAACTGAATAAAATAAGACTTACCCAGGGGTGGGCTACCCAGGCCATGGAGGGTCGGTGTAGGTGCAGGTTTTTGGGTTGACCTTCCTATCAGCAGTAAAAGTTTAAAAAAAAACAACAAAAAAAACCCCAAAGAACTCTTCCGAAGATCCTAAACAGCTTTGTTATTGGCTGATAGAGAGGCCATCCCAAAAACCTTCACCCACACCAGTCCTCCATGGCACGGGCAGCCCACCCCTGGACTAACCAGACGAGTTTATTAGCCCAAGAAGAAACCAGTACTTTTGTGATGGTATAAAAAAGCTCCAACGTTTACTGAGTGTGTGAAGATTTTGTAACCATTTCTTCCAAAAAAAAACCCCCAAACCCTTTTTAGCGTCACTCGGCCTGTGTTCTCTGCTTAATAGAAATCATAGGCTCTCGTAACACCAGTCTCTCATGAGCCGCATTTCCTGATGCGATTTACTCGTCATGTTAAAGGGAGTCGAATTAGCTCTAAGTCACCCGTCTTCATTCACACCAAGTGTTTTTATAGCAGAATTTAGTGCCGGCTTAGGTACCCGCTCTCATACACGGTTACTCGTACGTTCTTGTGCACTCTGAGAGCTCTCTGGGAGTAGAGGCATTCCTCTCTTTATCCTGAAGATAGGTGTGTTTATTTGGCACCAGTCCTGCTTTAACACCCCGGCTCCTGATATATCCGCTGTCTGGTCTCCTCGAGAGCTCTGGAGGAGCCAACTGACATTAAAGCAGCAGCTCCACCCACGTTAGACCACCAGTGCTTTCCTAACGCACTGATCTGCACGGTGTGGAAATGATACCATCGGTGCAGGCAGTGTGTTTGGACTTTCTGCCACATTGTTCTTAGGCTTTCTTCTTAATTATGTGTTTCATTACAAGCTCCTGTGGTCGCATGATTATGTGGTTTGCTCGAGTGTCTACAACCCAAGTTGGTGCTGGTAGCGACGACGTCGTGTATTCACCACCCCACACACACACTTTCACAGGAAGAACCAAGTTAGAACATGATGGTTCATGCGTTTTTTATTCTGCAAGATTTCGTTTTAATGTCGTCCCCCCGCACTCCATTTTTGTTTAAATTTAAATATGGTGCCATGCGCTGATTTCAAGTAAGGAATAAAGCATGTGGCAGTGTGCTGTGCTGGGGAAATAATGCACGAAAGAGTGGGGTGATGACTTTACCACCCCAAAATGTAACTTTTTTTTTTTTTTTGTCTATCAAATTTTAGCTCTTGTTCTGCAGCAGTCTGTCAGCTCTAACAATTGAATTTTTTGTATTAACTAACACTATATATGCTTTATTAACTAACTAACAAATGTGGTTTGTAGTTTATGCTATGGATCATCCATTAAACAAGTGTTATACATTGTACCAGCTATAAATAGTCTTTCCTTCAACAGTCTTTTTTTTTTTTTTTGCTCGGCCTTGAAGTTAATAAGACAAAGAAAATACAGCTTACGTTTGAAGTCGCAGAGTTATCCATGGTGAATGAACAGCATTTAGTCCTGAGTGTTACAAAGCTCGGAAACTCGAGACTCTTTCCGTAAACGTTATATGGAGACCGTGTCATGCGGTTAATATAAACCTGTGATCTGTCTAGCGGCTGGAAACTCATTCCACAACGTCGGACCAATCAGGTTTGAGAATTCAGTAGCAGCGTGAAGTCCGTGTAAAGGAAACGTGCTGTGAACCTTTTGCCTCTGTCAGAAATGAAGAAGCCAGACTGACTTTATCTCAAAGGGCACAAACACCCCCCAAATATGCTGCCTACCTAGGCAGCCTACTCCCAGAACGAAACCCAGGGCTAGTGATGATGCTTGTGTTGAAGGGCATCTGCCCTAAATCTACACTGTGTTCTTCAGGCCATTCCCAGTTTTGTGACTGACTAAAACCTGTAAAATGAGGCGCTGATGACAGGAAGTTGGGAATAGCACAAGTGACATTCCTTAAATCTGTGATCCAATGAAGTGAAGACAAGTTGGAAAGTGTGAGCGAGCAGAAAACGTTGTTGTCGAGTCCACCGTACGACACTACATGTATATTCTCTGGTTCGTTTCTTTGGATCATTTATATGTGAAGACTTCGGAAACCTTTTATAAATGTAAGCCAAGGGGTGTGTTCTTGTCGGAGGTTTTTTTTAATTTTTTTTATTACATTTCCTTGAAATGTATGTACTTTTTAATGCAGTTACTGTTCAACATTACAGGCTATGTTGGCTCACAATCAAAGCATGCAAACAAAAAAGTTTGTTTGCCAAAATACTGATGCATTGCAGAGCACGCAGGAGCACTGGCCTCGGTAACCTGTTTAGCTCCACCCCGTGTAACTGACCAATTCTGAACAAGTTTACCAAAGGTGTTGGTTTGGAAATACAATCCCTGCGCAACAAATAAAGGATTTTTAATTTCACTGGCAAATGTTTCAGCTGTATCTGATCTAGTCAAAGGGAATTTAGTTGGAATGCTTGCTGGGGCTACTAAGAAACAAGTCAAACGCCTGTGAGTTATCAGAAATTCGAGCACATTTTTTAAGGTTCTTTATCCAGGTGGACCTTTTAATGGTTGATTTATGTAGGATTCAGTTGATTGCAACCAAATTGACGCCCCCTCCCTTACCCCTTCTTTTTCAAGCATCTGTTCAAGAGTACGGTGGCTGCGATGTGCCCATAGTATACTTCCAAATACCTCCATTCATGCTCCACTGCTGTTTCTGTTCTAAATATTAAGTATGATCCTTTTTTTTTTTTTCTTCTTTTTTTTAAATTCAAACTTTGGATTCTCAAACTTGTTAGCCAGCGCCAGCAAACACTGATTCGCTCTTCTTTCTTCTTCCTGGTCTTCTTTTCATTCTTCATTCATCATCCCTCCGGTGCTTCTTTCCAGATTAATGCTGCCACTTGTAAAAACACCAAATGCAGAAGGTGCTCTCTAGAGGTTTGTCCATTCTGGGATGTCGTAGCGGCGCAATACGGCTGCTCTGTAGAGGTGGACCCGCACCCATGTAGATATAAAGGGCTCATTCTAAGCTTATGAAAACGCAATTGTTCGTAGTTTCAGGTAATTACACACTAATGAAAACACTTATGAATATTATGTATTTTGTTTCTGCAAGTAGATCCAGCTAAATTCTACATAGTGGGGGGTGGCGGTGTTCAAATGTTCCGGGGGGGGGATTTTCACGCAGCACACTGGTTGAAAAACACTGTTTTAAATGCATCATTTAAAGAAAGTAACACTGTAATAGGGAGACATTCACTAACATTGAGTCGTGTCAGCTAGATAAAAAAGATAGACAGACATCTGTATTGTAGAGTTTTCCGGCTGCTTCGGCCTCTGTCTGTACCGACATAGAGTCTAGCCAGTCACAGTCAGTGTATGAGAAATTACCACCTGATTTGGAAACGTCTACATATTGAGAGAAACTGTATTGTGTTCTGTAGAGATATTGCACACATGTGCCAAGCAAAGTTTTAGGACAACTCTTTTAGCTGACTCGGTAAATTTGCTTCGTAGGAATTAAGACGGTGATTAAGAAACAGTATTAGAAAAGTTCTCCCGGTGGTGGTGGTGTGACTTGGCCGGCCGCACCGCGGATTTAATTCAAGCACCGTGAAGTTTCTTTTCAGTATCAGCAATGATGTCGCAAAGTGTTTTATTCATCAGGAACAATAACCTTTTCCCCCAATCAGTAATACATAATAATAATGTTATAAATTTCATCAGTTTCAAGTTAGATGTCATGTTGCAGAACACCAGCGATTACAAGAGACTTCCTTTTCTCACTCACGTCGTCATGGGACGTTCCCTTACTTTCGACTGAAGGCCGTAAGAAAAATCCCTGCAGTGTGTTCCTGAGATGTGTTCTTCTAGATCAGTGATTCTATACAGGTTTCTTTGATTAGCAACTCCTTTTTAATCCCTTTATTATTGATCTTAGTTTACATGAAGTGTCTGCTGTACAAGTCCTGCAAGTTCCGATAGAAAAGACACCGTATTAGAACGAGCGAGTTAAGACAAATCTGAGACTTGCCTTGCAGCCTGTACTACTGTCAGAGCCGTGCTGTTCTAGAAAATAAACCTAGCGATCAGGCAGATATTAATAGGATTAGAGAATACAGTGGACCCTCGGCCTGCGAACGCGTCGGATGGGGAACAAATCGACGTGCAAGCTAAATTCCCGAGCAGATTTTGTACTGACTGACAAACAAATCCTCAACTGATGTACAAGAAGCCAACCCACGCTTCGCGGCACAAACATTCAGTTCCGGTCAAGTGTTTCTCTGGATTTTCACTCTGTAAGCCTTCATTATGGCTCCCAAGAAAGTGGAAATGGTAGTGAGAGTAAGAAGCCTAAGCGCGAAACATGAGAACCGCCACCATATCCCTCCGCCGGCAATTATCCACTGCAAAGGGAACGTGCATTAAAATCATCTGTTTATTTAATTTAGTTTTATTTTTCTATAATAAAGGCTATTTTAATTTTATTCTGTTTTATTGCCACACATGAACCCATAATACACTTTAAAAATGTGTTTTTGAGGGCTGAAACACATTAATTGTATTGACATTCATTTCAGTGGGGAAAATTTGATTCGGGTCGCGAACAAATCGGGTCACAAACAGAGTCTCGGAACGAATTAAGTTCGTGAATTGAGGGTCCACTGTAGTTCAATGGTATTAATGTAACTAATACGTGTGTGCAACTGCCTTACCATTTATTAGAAATCCAATTTGTGCATCTTTTATTAAGGTTCTGAATGTCCACTTTGTGCTCAGGATTGAAACCCAGCCTGCTCTGGGATTTGCATACCATTTCTTACACTCTCCAATCTTGATTTGCTGTTTTTTTTTTTTTAAATCGTTTCTGTACTGTGTTGCATTACCGCAGTGTGGATTTGACCCCAGCACTGCTTTCTCCAGCGTCCGTTTCTGAACTGTGGGTTGCCCTGTGACCGAAGGTGCTGGGAAAGAAGACCT
Source organism: Chrysichthys thysi (assembly GCA_030068315.1). Lineage (NCBI taxonomy): Eukaryota > Metazoa > Chordata > Actinopteri > Siluriformes > Claroteidae > Chrysichthys > Chrysichthys thysi. The sequence goes on from JAQLOM010000020.1 coordinate 7,637,171, forward strand.
GAGATTCTGCGAGTGTGTCTCGAGCTTTCATGCCTCTCTGCCAGCACAGCCTGAGGGGAATGAGCGAAGACTGTGAATAATTACCACCTGTGGGAGAAGATTTCTGAAACATGCTGGTTCATACACTACCTGAGGAGACTGCATAGTTCAAGGGGCGACAACCCACACCACGAGTCCGTGAACCAGAGTTTCAAACCAGTCCCGAGCCTGCTCCTGGAGTAGTCCTGTCCTGCACGAATGAGCCTTTTTCTCTGCTCCAACTCACCCACGTTAGCACAGGAGCGGATTGTTCATTAGCTGAGTAGTTGGATTAGATGTGTCTGACATGGGAAAACACCCAAATGTGCAGTCGAGGTGTGTGCCATGACTAAGATTGGGAACCACTGGCATAGTGGCATCACTATCACGTATCGGGAGATGCTTCGACTTTTGGACTTGTTTTCTCGTCAGAGCTTTTTGAGGCAGAATCCCAGAATGCCTTTAAATTCATGACACCACTACAAAGTGCACTGAACAGTTAGCTTCTTCACGTTGAGGACCGTATAAAACAAAAATAAAAAAGCAGGTCTGCGCAAAGCCCGTGATGTGATGGAGATTTGTATCCAATAGAAAGTCATTGACCTCATCATATTACACATTTATTCATGCGATCCAGATTAACCACGCGCTACTGTCCGCTAGTCTGCTGTCTGATCCGGGAGTTTACTGTCGAAATCTGTGGGATCTGAGCTGCCGTTTTCTCACCGCTGTCCATCCTTGACCCTGCGGCTAGTCTAAGAGTGCGGTTGAAGCTCACACGTGTAACTAAAGCGAGTTTAGGTTTTCTGTGCGGTTTGAATACAATAGCTATGGCTTCCAATGAAAGAGTGAATGGAAGAGGAGTTTCTACTAAAGCCTAGTGTTTCTACTACTCATGTGATCGGAATGCAGCATGAACGTTGCCGCTTTGTCCTGAGCAGGTCAAACTCTTTTGTGCTGACGAGCGGATGTTTTAAAGATGCCGCGGAACGCTGGAGGAATGACATTCAGAAGGACAATGACAGTCAGGGTTAAAGAGCAACGACAGGAAGGGCCAGGCACGACGAGATGAGCGTCATAATTGTGAAACCATGAGCTGTGTCTTATTTTACCAGAGCTGCAGTGATCAGCCGGATCCTTCCCTGTCTGGGCCCGCGGGTGGGGCTGTGCGCCCTGGCACGGGTGGAGGTGTGGATGTGGAGCGTTGGCTATTGTTTGTGGTGGCGATGCCGGACTTTGCTTCCTTTTACCCATTTATGTACAGCAGGCCAACCCGGACAAGGCGAGACCAGCACAGCTGTGATTCATGGCTTTGTATGTCTGCTAATTACACTGCGGTGGTGTACACCGTAAACCGGAATGTTTTCAAATTGGTGGCTCTCGAACGTGGCACAGAGCAGTGTTTCTGCTGTAAAGTCCATTCGTCCTCCAGTGTGGATGAGGAGTGGAGCATTGGGCTTTCCTGCTCTTTTTTCATTTATTTATTTATTTATTTTTGCACACCTGTGTGTATGAGTGTGAACTCGGTCTGTGTGGGAAGCTGTATTTTAAAGTTACCTTTGATGAAACCTCTCTGGACACAACATAACAGTGGACCCAAGCCTATTGTTCGCGTGTGTGTGTGTGTGCGTGCACGCACCTGGACTTGGTTTTATGTGAAAGTCAGGGAGCAAAGCTGGCCTGGCAGTAGTCCAAAGGAAATTTCGTTTTACTACCGGTTTCCTTTCATAATAGCAAAAGGAAAAAATCCTACTTGCTTCCACTGAAGCAAACTTTAGGCCGGGTAAGCAATCATCGTTCAATGAAATTAATTAAATAATTATACCTTACATGTTGGCACAGGTCTGGATTCAATCCTGAGCCCAGGTTGCTGTCTAAGTGGATTTCAGTGCATGTTCTCTTGGGTTTTCCAGGTTTCTTCAAACCTCTCTTTTCCACAACAAGCCCCACATATATTTACAAGATGTAAATATAGTGGGACCTCTGGTCACGAATGCTTCCGAAGAAGAACAAATCAGTTTCCCAACAAAAACATTCACCAAAATTTTGCATCTGGTCACAACTGCATAATCGGGAGCCGAACAAACACAGCCCCGGCCAATTTCCCCTTCCGCTTCATACGCGCCGATGTTTTCCCATTTTCTTTTTTGCGTATTGCGTACCTAATGAAGACGCGCGTGTCCCTTTAATCGGTCTTAGTCAGATGTGCGTTCATTAGCCGTACTGTAACCGCCTCGCTTCCTTAACACCAGAAGTCATCTCATGCAAGGTTAGTTTTCTTGGTTGTTTACTGTAAGTTTTTGTATAATTAAGGATTTTTCAACCTTTTTTTTTCCCAGTGCTTAAAACCCGTTTAAAAAATGTTCACAGCATTTTTGCGTTGTGTTTCTCGGGATGTTTGCTCTATAAGCTTCATTATGAGTCCCAAGAAAGTGGAAATGGTAGTGAGAGTAAGAAGCCTAAGCGTATAACAG
>JAQLOM010000020.1:7642877-7662986 GCA_030068315.1 Chrysichthys thysi
TATGATGCCAGTTCATCATCATTCACCAAAACCACACACACACACACACACACACACACACACACACACACACTCACGCTACAGGACGCGAGTGCACGCGCAGGCTACCTGCCAGTCATGAAGCTAGTATTTGACCTAATCTTCTTTCTGTGTAATCATCATATTTTTGTGTATTTGTATTGTGTTAATAATAGTAAACGCTTTGAAAGCCCTTTTGTTAGTGTGTATGTTTCAAGCGTGGGTGTGTGCACGCTGTGTGTATGAGTCATACGCAGGTTTTAGGGAGTATTCACGACTGAAGATCTCGACATGCTCAAGGGCTGAATGTACCTCAAGCAGTCTGACTGGTTTTTTACTTTTCTTTTCTTTTTTTTTCCCGCTCATTCAAACGTCATACCCCAGCGGTGTGACGAGGCTTAGACCCGCCCACCCTGCACCATTTTTCTCAGTTATATATGCTCTGTCAAGCTTTAGGGGTGAAGGGTCAACACCTGTCTCTCCTTTACCTTCAGTCGATGGTTAGCCTTAGCCTTGGGCACGACTGGGATTCCTCTAAAGACACGGGTGAAATCATGGCTAATCTGTTCAGCGCAGCTGAATCCTGAAGGCAGGGCATGTAGAGACTTGGGTGTTTCAGTTAGTTAGGCAACGTATTTGTAATGAAGCTTGATGTGTACATCTCCAGAGGAGGGTTCGACTTGTTGATGGTAGTCCAGGTCCTGCAGGACAAGAGTCTCAATACGCACTCAAGTCTGTAAATACTGTAGCGATTTCATGCTCTCTGAGGTTTGTGTATTTTCCTTGCTTCTTCCTGCCAGCTCTTTTAAACGGTTGGGGTAGATGTGGTAATGAGCCATGTCTTGCCACTGTCCTGCCATGGTGTCTCCTCCCTGTTTGTAGGCTACAAGCTCACAATGTCGTTTGATACTCTGCCACCCTCTAGTGGCCCCTCTGTGAAGGACTGACGCTAAAGGATTGCATTTTGTGTTGCTCTGTCAAACAGGCAGCACTGGTGCTGGAAACATTGCAGCTCTTACGCTGTTGGTGAACATAAAATTGGACAAACACTATTGTAGAAATGTAAAAAGTCCACAGTGATACTGGAACAGCGTTAATCCATGTAAGTGGTAGAAAATGATTTGTAGTTTTAACAGTTGACAGTGAAAGCGTGTACATGGCTTTATTCTAAATGTGGTTTAAGCAGCAGAGAGCTTTTATTGTCACATGTACATTATAGATAAATTCATGTCATCACTCATCCCAGCTTGGGTCAGAACAAGTGACACAGACATGGTCAGCTATGATAGAGATCTGATTTGCAGAGAGTTTGAGTCTTGGGGTGCACTCTCAAGCGGTCCAACCCCCTCCCGAGAGCATTCAACACCTAAAGCCCGGATCAGCTGACCAGTGTGATCGGTCTGATCTGCTCCCGGGGTCCGCTCACTTGGAAGAGGTGCCCCCAGGGCTCATGCACAGTGTGAACGCTAACGACGCCCCGGCACCGAAATAAAACACTATCACACGCCCTTTTTTTTTTTTTTTTTTTTTTTTTAATTCATTGGAGAATATTAGGAGTAATGTCGCCCCTGGCTCTCACCTCACTGATAAAATCGGACTGTAGTCGGTTTGTAAAATTGCAGATTCATCCTGCAGTGTCGTCTGCAGCCGTAAAAATCTCATGCGTGAAACGTGATTCAGTAAAAATCATCCAATTTTATAATAAGTCTGTTTTTGCTCGGGTTCCTTGATTCTGCGTGCTTGCAGTCCATTTTACGTGGTATAACATCGTCTCTGCGCTCTCATGTAAAAGCTCTGACTGAGTATCGTACAAAGCAGGAGGACTTTTTCCAACACAGAAAGTTGCATCATGATGATGTAAGCGCCCCAGCAGTAACTCTGAAACACTGTCTCTTTACAATCTAAAATAATGTACGAGTAGTCGCATTTCCCGTGCCAGAATGCACAATGAACGTATGACGTCCGTTTGCATTGCTATACACAACAGGATACAGGTTTATTAAGAACACCTTTACGTCTGCTCATTCATACAGTTGACCAGTCAGCCAGTCGTGTGGAAAGACTCTGATGCAACTCCTACTGATTGAGAGCAGGAGCTTCAGGTAAAGAAAGTGGACGGTTCAAGAATCTTATCGAGTGTCCAGTTTTACTGAGCCTGTACTGACTGTAGCCTCAGGTTCCTGTTCTTGTCTCACAGGCGTGGAGCCCAGTGTGGTCCTGCAGTGTGTGCCTCCTCAAGGTTCAGCATGTTGTTCATTCTGCAGTGCTTTTCTGCTCACCCTGTGTGTAAAGAGTAAACACAGGCTTCCTGTCAGATCAATCCAGTGTAGCCATCCTCTCTCGATGCCGTCATCGAGAAGACCTTTCCTCCCACAAAATCCACTAGATTTTATTTGTTTTGTTTGTTTTTATGGATTATTATTCTTTCTAATCACTACCTGTTTGTGCATGAAAACCCCAGGAGCAGTTTCTGAAGCACCCAAACTAACCTGCCTGGCATCGACAGACATGCCATAGTCAAAGTCACTCAGATTGCAGTTTTCCCCATTTCAGACGTATGATATGAACTTTATCTGAAGTTGTTGAGTGGTACCTACGTAATCGTATGCATTACACTGCTGCCACCTGATTGGCTAATTGGATACTTTTCAGGGTGAAGGTGTTCCTAATAAAGTGGCCACTTGGTGCGTTTTAATTAAATATTGCATAGTACGTGAGAGCATAAGGACCTGCCTGTGAAGTTGAAGCAGCTTTTTATAAGTGTAATTACAATAAGTGTTAGAAGTTGGGGGGGATGTTGGAGACGCACACACAAATGACTGAATGAACGGTTGAACAAATGATTGAATGAACCGTTGAATGAACGGTTGAACGAATGACTGAATGAATGAATGAACGGCTGAATGAGCTGTTGAATGAATGATTGGATGAAAGGTTGAATGAATGATGGAATGAACCGTTGACTGAATGACCATTTGGACAAATGACTGAATGAACGTTTGGACAAATGACTGAATGAACGTTTGGACAAATGACTGAATGAACGTTTGGACAAATGACTGAATGAATGTTTGGACAAATGACTGAATGAACAATTGGACGGGTGACTGAATGAACTGTTGAACGAGTGACTAATTGAACAGCTGAATGAATGAAGAGTTGAATGCATGGATGAACAAATGTTTGAATGAATGAATGGTTCAATGAATGAATGAATGAATGGATGGTTGAATGAATGAAATAATGATTGAATGAATGAATGAATGCATGCATGAATGTTGTCCTCCTGAAGTTACTTTTCTAATAGATGACAATAGAGGTGATGAAGGGTGTGGCAGCTGGTGTGTTCATCTTTCTGTTCGTCACCTATTCTCACTCACTTTCATCTGCTTGTTTTTTTTTGCAGTCTTTCATCTTCCTCTCATCATCTCTGATCCCCAAACAGCTTCTTAAATAGTAATTATTTATGAGTGAGGCTTTGAGGTGGAAAAAGATTCAGGGGTGTCGAACAGGCTTTATGTAACTGTGTGCTTTCTCAGTGTGGAGGACAGATTTCTTTCTGTTCCTTTTCACTGTGTTTGAAGCAGTGGCCGTCGTGGTTTTATTTTAGTGACCCAAAGATCAGGAACATAAAACCGAGGCCTGAGCCTTGAGCGGATCCCTTAAAGCCGCTGCGTGCGAAACTAGCTCGATGTTCTGAAAACACCAACTCGGTGAAACGCGTCAGAATAAAGTGACTCATCGACTGGTGAAACAAAGGCAGTCTTGAGATTTTTATTGTTTTCAGCGAACCACATTCGCACAGACGGCCTCAAAACCAGACTAATTGTGGGCAGTTCATAAACCCAGCTCGGAGAAGTGGTGTGTTGGAGTGTCTGGGGGAAAGTTATTAAAGCTGGGAGTTATGTATGGAGTCACAGGAGTGCCATAAAAAAGAATAAATCAGTAAAATAATGAGAAAGTTCATCTGGAAAAAGAAAGTAAACAAAAATTAAAAGAATATATAAAAAAATATAAATAAAATGATTAAAAATAAAAGTAAAAGAATTCAGTATTCCCGCATTGCCTTTTGATTTTCCCGTTTCAGTGCCTCGGATTTGCGCATGCGCAGCGGGAATGTGGTTGTAATTGTGGATGTCTTAATTAGTCTTAAGTGTTAACGGAACTTGGACACCTCGCACTAACTCTTGTTCTGCTTCTGCCACGGTGTCTCGGCCCGATTCACACCACAACCATAAGCGATGTGCATGTGCTTGTGCACACTGTGCATGCACAAGTCTGCGGCGATAAAACAGGAAAAGCAATATGGGAAAGTCAAAGGCAATACGGGAATGGCAATAGCAATAAAGAAAAGCCTTCATTTTCTCATATATATAAAATATACTTTTCTTGTTCCACATTTATTGTATTATTCTCTGAATGATTTGTTCTTTTTTACGCCACTCCCTTGACTCCAGAGTTACAGTGTGGAGGAGAAATGGGAATTCTGTAAGGAATCAATAACTAAGGTTTGCAAAAAAACTTAAGCATCTCAGAAAGATGTGCTTTAACGACACGATTGATTGTGATATCAGTATCATGTTGCTCATCCCTACCATTTGCCAGTCGTCTAAACAGAAAGGCTTCTGTCCATCACGTCCCCATTTCTGGGTGGCCTTGGGGAATCGCTTAATCCTGATCAATAAGATGTCTTCCTCATGAGATATTACGTTCTTCCGGTCATTGGAAGTCAGCGATTTTGGTTATTGTTGTAAACAGCGGATGTCTGATTTGTAGTTGTAAATGAATCACTGAAAAGAAGTGTAGAAATTCATTTTCCGTGCACACCAGACTAATAATCCGGTTAGCTTGTTGAATCTTAAGGCGCTCTCTTATGGAAAGTCTGTATTAATCAATAATCAAGTATTGATCACTGATGTAAGTGCACTATACCAGTCGCTTCATGTAACTCTGTCTGCTCGCTGTCTTTTATTTAATGCCGGCCCAACCCTCTGAATATGGCAGTAGAAATGACAAGAAGCTTGTTGGTTACGAGGAGAACATACACGCGCGTGTGTTCGTATGTATATTTATTGTATACATGTGGTATACATATGGCATGTGTTTAAATAACAGTCGTCTAACGTTCATCTTCCGTCCTACTCAGACCTTCTCTTCTTTCTTCACATCTTACCGCCATCTCTATCTCGCCGTCTCTGCCCCTGCCTGGGGCCTGGACTGGGCAGGTGGAAGCTAAAGCTGGAATGTTGAGGAATGCATTCGGTACCACTCGTCGTGCACATGCATGACCTACAGATCACATCTCTCCGCTCACATGGCACCCTGTTATAGAAGAAGCGTGAGATAAGACCCCAAGACAGTGACAGGAATAGAGAGCAAGACATACAGCGCCTGAGGGATCCTTCTGTGGACTGGGGAGTATTTACATATACTGCTAGGGGTGAAGGCCTGCTTCTGTGTTGCTAAGGAGGGGCAGGTCAGAGGTCAAGCGGAGTGTTTTGCAGCTCCTGGCAAAACGATGAGGCACCGATGATTTCCAGTAAACTTAGATCTGCTTGCCTGACAGGTTCAGCTCACAGTTATCTGATTTTCCCTGGTGATTAGTTTCATTCCTTCATTCGTAGTAAAAACCACAAAGGCCCCGGGAATGTCTGGCACACGGTCACCGTCTCTTTAGGTTGGAATGAGGCACAGAGGACACGCCTTGCTCAGCTGGAATGACCAGCGCAAAGGCCACGCCTCTTTCTCTGGCATTGTTACACTGCATTCAAGTGATCCCGGAAATGGTAAGTCGAAACTTGGAGTTATGACCCTTTCGACCATCGTGTGAAATATATATATATATATATATATGAGCTACAAAGTGTGAGCTCCACTTCCCTGAGGAATTAAAATATTAATAAAATACAACTAATGAAATAAACAGATACCATCCCAGCTTTAGTCTGATAATCATCACTGATTTCTGTAACATAGTTGATCCCGAGATGAGTGCATGGATTCAGACGAAATCTTTCCACCCCTTTCTTTTATCCTTCTGCTGTTTACTCTCAGTATTTCAGGAAAGCGTCACTTTTCTCTGCATATAAACCCTTGTCTATATAAACCCTTGAATTTAGTGACTGACCACATAGGACTGAGCGAAGACTTTAAATATACACTTCACTCGTGGAATCCCGGTGTTCCACACAAATCTCACACCCTGTTTCCTCACCTATTATTATGTCTACACGACACACACTTTCACTGCGCATTTTACACACCGTGTCTTCATGCGCACAAACGCGTTAGGCAATAAAGCTAACTTGTGAAACGTCGGGTCAGAAAGGTCGGTCAAAAAAAATCATTCCCTCAAGCCATTTTTTTCACTCTCTACTTTTTCAAGTTAACCTTAATTAAGGTCGTAGCCCCGAGCTGATATGAGTGTGTGGGGGCGCTGAGGGAGCAGCTGGCCTCGGGAGGTCACTCTGCCACACTGAAGCATAAGGAATGTGTGGGATTTTGTTAACGGTGATGGAGTGAAGGTAGCACGTGTTGTATGTGTTAAGTGTTTAATAGGCAGGCATCACCGCGAATATTGGTAATGAAAGACGTACTGCTGGACGTTTGCCGCCATTGACATTGTAGCTTCTGACTAACTGTAAATAACTACAGTGGACCTTCAGCTCACAAACGTGTCGGATGGCGAACAAATCGATGTACAAACTAAATTCCCAAGCAGATTTTGTACCAACCGACAGAAAAATCCAATGCATGCTTCGAGGCACAAACATTAATTTCTGGTCAAGCACTCGTGGTGTGAACGTGTTCAGTGCATTTTTTCATTTTGTTTTTCTCCACATTTTTCCTCTATGAGCTTCATTATGGTCCCAAGAAAGTGGAAGTGGTAGTGAGAGTAAGAAGCCTAAGCATATAACAGCTGAAATAAAGAAAGAAATAATCGCAAAACATGAGAACCGCCCCCATAACTCTCCGCCACCGTCCGCCTACGCCAGCAACTACGTATCCACCGCAAAGGTAATGTGCATTAAAATCTGTTTATTTCATTTAGGTTTATTTTTCTATAATTAAGGTTACTTTAATTTTATTATGTTTTATTGCCACAAATAAACCCATAATACACTTTAAAAACATGTTTTTGAGGGCTGAAACACATTAATTGTATTTACATTCATTTCAATGGGAAAAATTGATTTGGGTTGCAAACAGCATCTCGGAACGGATCAAGTTTGTGAGTCGAAGTCCCACTGTATTAAATGTATCAATAATAAATCTGTGTAATCGTCCTTCTATGTATTTTGCTGTTGCACTTAATAGCTTTGGCTATAAAAACCATAACAGGAGTTAGTGATATTTGTCTAAAAGTCGTTTTTTAAGTATGTGTCAGGTGGTGTGGTTTCTTTGCTTGTTTTAATTAGTTTTCTTGCTCGTTTGTTTGGTTGTTTGTTTAAAGGCCAAGTTGCCCGGGCATACGCCCACCCTGTTTTTTTGTTTTCCAGACCCAGCTTGTTAGCAGCCACATTTTTCATTTGGTTTAACGCCAAAATGTAAATAGTAGTGATTATGTTTGGATTTGGATTTGCAGCTAGGGCTAAATTTGTCAAAAAATGTCAAATAGTTTGCATGTGTGTTCTGAAGGGTTTCGTCTTCACGTGCCGTTATTTTAAATCGCTTGTTAGGAGACTGTTTTGCAGGCTGTTTACCGTAATGGGGCGGTGCAGCGGGCAGCACCAGTGCCTCACTGCTCCATGGTCCTGACTCCAATCCTGAGCTGGCATTAGCATATGTGTGGAGTTTCACATGCTCTGGCAGTGCTCTTGTGGGTTTCGCCTGATTTCCTCCCACTGTTAAACACAGGCAGATGAGTGGATGGGGAAGGATATTGTGCTCAGTCTTACCTGGATTGGCTGTGCATTCCACCAGGACCCCGACCAGGATAAAGTGTTTACTGAAGCCAAACGAGCGAATAAAATGTTTAATGTAATCATAGTTGGTACCCAGATATGTATACAAGTAGAAAGCTCAGCCATGAATGACTTATTTGATGAAACATCTTTCTTATGACTTGTGTTTTAAGTTTTGTTTTGTTTTTTATCTTTCTATCTTTATCTTTAATCTAAATTACACATTGTATAAGATCAGCTGTTTGAGCTAAGCCAAGTTAGGAAAACCCACCTGATTTCGATTCTCTTCTTGTTGTGAACTTGAGATCGACTCGAGAAACGACCGGTTGGACAAATTGCAGCGTGACGCTCACGAGAGAGCAAAACACACTGAATCACCTGCTGTTTATTAACTCCACATCTAGACCATTTTACTGAGTAACCATGATAAAACTCTAACATCACCAGCAGCCTCCCTTTGTTTTAGCGTTAGTCAGTGCTGCAACAGCGTTTTTAATAGTCCTAGCGTTTAAATAAAGCTCTTTATTGTGACGAGAGGAGTCCCAACATCTCCTCTCTCTCAGCGTTTCCCTTCATCCCAGTGGGCACTTGATCCTGGTGAATTATTGACCACACGCGTCAGGGTGTGAACGGCCTTTGGTTGCACTGCTCAGGACAAAGGTTTACCGTCGGGGTTTGTAATGGAGGGTGTGTATATTTCTGAATATATTTTCATGGATGTGGATGAGATAATGTTCTTGTACAGTTGGTGTACCCGAGGCAGAGGTCAGTAAAGAGGGAAGGCATTTAAAGCGTTTAATGTTTAACCTGAGAGCGCCGTGTTCTGCACTGATTCTGTTTGCAGTGCACAAACAGCACAACATGTCCCGGAGCGTCAGCTGATAGCGCCTTATTCTGCTATCGTGTGATCTGCTGGAGTAGACCCGTGTTCACTGGGTTGGAGAAGTGCAGAGATAAACGCAATGATTCAAAGCCAGTGGGCCGCTTGAACGCCGCTCGAGCATAAAGTTACACTCATTTAATTCAATGCCATCAGATTACGTTAAAGGACATATTCGTATTTTAATAGCTTAAAAAATAAGTATTTGGTAGCGAGATGTGTTCAGATATTAATGAGTCTAGTGTTATACCGCCATGCATAAGCAGTAAACATGAGCAGTAGAAATACTGTACACGTCGTCTTGGTCACATAAGCCATAAAACCTGGAAGCTCTAATGCTTTTGTATGCAAAGGAACTTATGAGGAAATATTACAATCAATTTTATTTAGAGCTGGAACAGATCCAGTACCCACACGGGATATATCGGGGTCATATCAACAAAAAAAATAGGAAGAAAAAAAAAACAAGTAGAAATATTGTATTTGGTGTTAAACATTTTTTTTTACTTTGTTTCTATGTTTACATAAAAAGAAACTTGATTGAATTTTGTTTTTAATATCTATGCTTTGCAAGAGGGTACTGATATCAGTCGATACTCACGGTTTCAGTGTCCATATTGAAATAGGAAAAGTGGCGTCATGCCACGTGTTTTTTTTTTTTTTTTTTTTTTTTTTTTTTTTTTTATGTTTTGTTTTTTTTTGTTTTTTTTTAAACCAACAGAAGTGCATTCTGGTCTATGGTTCATTTCTTTTGAAATTTCATTTCAAACTCTACTTTTACAATCCTGCCGTCCTCGTACTGATTTGGGGAAACACACTGTTCGATCCAATCCTGTTTGGATTCCTGTTCACTTCATGTGCTCACTACGTAGGGTATGTGATAACGATATGGACATGGTCCACTGCTGTTTGAGAACAAACCAACGGACGTCGAGTGAGTCCAATAAATGATTATTGCAAATGAACTTCTTGTGTGTAATATTACTTCAAGAGGATACTTGATTTGATTCAGACGTAATTAGAAAGTTGATAGAAATGGAGAAATCCATACAGAAATGAATACAGAACATGGGATCTTCACCATTTGAGTATGGATGTTTTTTTTTCTTTAAATATTTGAATATCGGCCCAGTGGAACTCCTTCTTGACAGCCTTAGTGTTCGCACGCACACACACACACGCACACACACACGCACACATGCGCGGCCATGCACAAGTATCGTCCTGCTGTTAAACCTTTATAAATCTTTGGCATGTATGGCATGTGGAGATGGAATAGAGCGTACTCCTGCTTTAGTGAATCTCTGAATCAGACCTTTCACCTCTCACAGGAGGGTGGGTGTGTGTGTGTGTGTGTGGGGAGACCTTTGCACCTGTTTTTGTGTTCATGTTCAGCCTATGTTGGCGTGTGGTTAATATAATTTCTATTTCAGACAGGGTTTGCCTAACAGACAGATCTCTTTATTCCGAGGCTCTGTGTGTGTGTGTGTGTGTGTGTGTGTGTGTGTGTGTGTGTGTGTGTGTGTGTGTGTGTGTGTGTGTGTGTGCGCGCACAGCTTAGAGTAGACTGCAGACTAGGGGGTTCTTCACCAATATTTTGCTTCTCAGCTCAGGCAGCTCTGGTTATGGCCACTCACCTGAGCGTAGAGGAGGAAGGAGGAAGCGTATAAAGGAGGAGGTGTTGGGAAGCCGTTGCCATGCCACTGACTGGGAGGAGCAAAGAACAGAGAGGTGGAGATCACAGAGTAAAAAAGGGAGCCCGTAGTTAGGGGGTTGGCGTTCAGGTCGTATTTCAGCGGCACTCCTTCTGTTTGTAATTCAAACCTCATGAGCTTCCAGCGTATTCTCGCAGAGGACCGGTCACTAGCCTCAGGGGAAACTATGTCCCAAGACAGCACGGGTTTCCGCCGAACAAGTGTTTATGCATATCCCAGCAACAGGTGAGCTCCCGAAGTCGATTTGGGAAGGCGCTTCAAAGGTTTCCGGCGAGTGACGTGCTCCGAAGCGCTCTCAGCAGTCATCCAGGGTTCACTGCAGACACCGGGATCACCTGCGCTTTCAGGATTCAAAAAACGAGGAAGAGACCAGAGGAAGGAAGCTGAAGCTTCATTCATTCATACACTGAGGTGTGACGTCTTCATTCAGGTGATATCCAGGTTGACTCATGACATGAGCAGCAGGAGGACTTTGAGCCTGATGTTTGAGGATCTGACAGCTTGGAAGTGCAGGCTGATCGCCAAACCTGTTTAGGACCTTTTTATTTCAGATCCTTTTCCCTCAAACTTTGGTCAGTTGAACTTTCTGCTAGGGACTACACCCAAATCCAGGCTGAGCCGTGTGGTTTGGCCGTGCTGGGATTGCTTTTTTCCGCGCCGAGTAGAGTAAAGAGATCGATGTCAAGAGGGGGAAGACCAGCCTGCTATTCGTCTTTTTCCATTCTGTTGCTTTGTTTAATTAAATCTCCTGGGATTTTCCTCTTTGTGCAGGGATTTTTGCGATGCATCCTAGGATAAAGGTAACGGACAGAAGGCCTGAAGCTCTCAGAAAGCTATCTGTGCTTTACTTATGATTGAGCCCCAATGAACAAGTGATGCGTGTTGGATTATTGTACAGCTCTTCAGGATCTGAACATCTGAGAACGTCTTGGACGGGACCTTGGTGTGTTTTACACCCCAGGATCTAAAAGCCTGAAAAAGTGTTTTTCCTTTTTCAAGACTGACCATGCAGCTGTGAGGTCAGGTGGCCTTCTGTCCATTTCAGGTCTTGACCCCGTTTAACCCTGCCTCCATCTAGTGCCCTCTTTTTTTCTTCTTCTTCTGTCAAGCATGCGGAAGGAGAAGCACTCAGGCTCTTCGAGCAGCGAGAAGGGCAAGAAGGAAAAGGCCGTCTCAGTCACTCGCACCCTCAGCTGGCTCCGAGGATCCTCCCTCTCGCGTCAGACCCGCAAACTGTTCCGCAGCCACAGTGACCTGAACACTCTCTCACACACCACACACCGAGACCAGGAGAAGGAGGAGGAGGATGATTGGGTCTATGAACCCCAACACTACATAGGTGAAGCGGTGTGTGTGTGTGTCCGTTCAACTGCATGACTGTGTTGTATGTTGGTCTGCTTTGACATTTCGACTTTGGATGTTTCATTAGTTTGGCTGAATGCTTTGTGACCAGCAGGTTAGCATTAATAAGGATATGTAAGCAGACATGCTATCTATCCATCCATCTGTCCATCCATCCACCCGCCTATCCATCCATCTATCCATCCATCCATCCATCCATCCAGATAATATTAAAAATTCTTTTACACCAAATTAGTCACTCAGTTTTACCTTAGTGTTGTTGAACTCTTGAAACTTGAGCAGAAGATGTTGATTGATCTCTAACAGCACGACTCTGACAGTAGCTCTGACTGCCAGTAAAATCTTTTAAATTTTATTAGTGCTGTTCTTCTAACACACTGTCGTATGTAATGGTTATGGTGAATTTTACGAGATTAGGAAATGTATTCAGCATTTTTCGTAGGTGTGCGCAGAGTCGGGGCTTTTTGGATGTCCGTCAAAGTCACCAAATGTGGTTCTCCTCCCAATAACGGGTTACCTTCAAGGACGAGAGACAGGAAAAACTGAGAGGTGACGGCACGACTGTTTATAGCACCCAAACATAAGTGATGAGTTGTTTCATTGACGTAGCACAGCATTAAATATAATTACATAAGGATAATGTGTATGATTTATCGTTCATTAATAAAGAAAGAAAGAAAAGGGCAAATTACTGTAGTAACCCTGCATTGTGTCAGATGGATCACTTCACATGGTGTTGTTAGTTATTTATTTATTTATCTTCTTCCCCCTGCAACCTATAAGAGCACCCCCACATGCGTTATTCATTGCATATTATATAGCTATAAAGATACAAAGGATATTATTGTGCATTCCTGTTTTTCTTGCTAAATCCTTTGTTTTTTGCTGACTGATCTTCTGGCTGTTTTTTAAGAGCTGATATATATGATATCTTTGAGTCCAGCGATTTGTCATCTCTTCTGTCCTGAAGCTGCTTCACACATCTGAAGGTCGTTGTTCTCTGTGTCCGTGTCCTCACGTAGAGGCCCGTAAAGCACCCGGAATTTGCATCAGAATGGAAATGAGACTGCACTGCCCTACCTCGACACGTTGACACGCGTCCTGAGCATGAACTGAAGCGAATTACTGGAATTGTTCATGGATGCACAAGTCTGTGCCATTGAAATGTGCCACACTGAAACCAGACTTCAACCTGCATGGTTTGAACCAGGACGTATACACTGTCCTCTATGGCTTGTTTTGTGTGAGCGTGTGTTGTAAACGCCTTTATTGTGTCTGAAGTTCCTATCTGAGCAGGAAGTAAGGGAGTGAGATGTTTACATGCGAGGAGAGAATTGGATCACTCTGCCAACTTTATGACAGGTCTTCCATTGTGTGCAAGTCATTGACGCTCGTCTTTTATCTGCCGGGAGGTGGGGGGGGGGGGGGGTGCTTCGGGTCACTGCGCACCAGGATGAGTGTGCGGAAACGGGAGATGTCACCAACTGGTGGCGATGCCAGTGTTTGAGCGCATGCCAATGAGGGGAAGCGTTGCTCCCTGCCCAAGCTAAGGCTACTCTCTCATCCACACAGCTGCAGGACAAGGGTTGGGAAGCACGCTCTACACCTCAGTATAGTGTATTATGTCTTTATGAACAATGAGAAATCCTTCCTAAGGTAAGCCAGTTTAGATTTAGATATCAATAAGAGTCAGCTTTGAAATGAAACAAGTTTTTTTCATTTCAAAGTGTGTGTGTGTGTGTGTGTGTGAGTGAGCGTGTGTCTGTGTACGAGCCGTGGGAGTCTGTAAAGTATAAAATGGAGTGCATGTCATTTCTAAGGTCTGGTTGTAACTGGATCTGTATTTTAAATGGAAAGAACAGTAGTGGGCTCACTGAGTCACTCCACACACATTATCCTGAGTAATCAGGGACATATTGTTTGGCCTTATAAAATAAATCCTTTTTGTCATCTTTGTATGTGGGCAAACATTCCACTCCTCTGTTTTATTCCCCACCGCTGCTTTGTGTGCGTGTGTGCGTGTGTGTGTGTGTGTGTATGTGTGTATTGTTTGCGGTAAAGCAGTAACTCTACTCTGTCTGTAATAAGAGCTGGTGTCAGGCCCAAGTTGAGGCCGAGCTGTGACCCAGTTGTGTATTTGGAGTTAATATTAGTGCTCTCTGATTTATGATGGCTCGTTGGCCTTCAGCCTCTGATGCTCCACCTCTCACCTTCACACGTAAGCTTTAGGGGACTTTGAGGTGCTAAAATTAAACGACTGTTTAACGTGCAGGGGTATTATGTGCAAAATGTTTTAGGAAGTCCTAAATCAGTTTTTTAAGTGCTCCTTTTTTTTATCTGAGCTTTCCCAAGTCCGTCCGTCCGTCCCCCCTCCTGTGTCTAAACTTTCTGCAAAATCAGCCACGTGTTCCACCGAGCACTACTGTGCCTTACTTCAGTTTAGCTGCAGCGTTTTCCTGAGCCAGTTCATGGTCAGGTATTACACAGTTATATGCTTAATTAACCCACCCAAGCACAAGGAGTAGGACCAAGAATAGTTATTGTGCATTCCTGATTTCCTGCTAAATCCTTTGTTTTTTGCTGACTGATCTTCTGGGCGTTTTTTAATAGCTGATGTGTATGATATCTGTGAGTCCAGCAATTTGTCATCTCTTCTGTCCTGAAGCTGCTTCACACATCTGAAGGTCGTTGTTCTCTGTGTCCGCGTCTATTGTGTTATTCTGTTGTGTTTTCTTTCTGCTGGTTTATACAATCTAGTTAGGCAGAGTGCTGAGTAAAAGACTGGGGATGTTAGTGAATCCTTTAGTTTTCTTGGAACATGGTTAAAAAACCGTCACCATGTGAGTTGAGTCTTATCTCAGGAACACAGCTTGACAACTCGCCATGTTATGTCACGACCCAATCACGTTTCTTATTGGAAACCCCAAATCAGATTTTGGTGACGATCAATGAGGGCACTCTTTGTGGGAAAGAAGGCGTCTGTGGAGTGCATGTATACATCTTCACATGTGTTGCATGTTTTTTCTTGACTCTTGAAGGGTCTAAAAGCTGATTTAAGTAAAAATAATGACATGGCATAACAATTCTGCAGCATTTTATTAAACGTGAACCGGGCCTGTGAGTTTATGAAATGTCTGTTGTTCTTATAGCACTAGTGTAGCACGCAAGGAGAACCTAAGGAGAACCCAGGTGCAGAAAAGAGAGAAATCAGATGAGGAAGCAGGACAGGAAATTTCCTCTAAAATCTTTTGCATTTAGAGAAGAAAAAAACCCCCAGCATGCTCCTACTACTCATAACTGCTCATAGTACTAAATTTAAACCATGTATTTATACACTTGGCACTTACACACACAGGCCTGGTTAAAGTACCCTAAATGTGGCTCCAGGCCCCTTTTTAAATAGAGCCTGTAATTATGGGCTGTCAGACGCTTGTAGTAGACCCATAATTTCAGAAGGCTCGTTGCTGTGCGACAGGATGTTTTTGACAGCAGTCATGGCAGTGTGCTAGCCCGTGCCAGCGCTGATTCCTCTGTGGCGGGGTCAGGATCGTGTGGCAGCGCCAGTTCTTCTGTTCGTAAAGTTTATGTAGCAGCGTAGCAGTTTGTAGGATCTCCGTGTGATCCGAATTCACGTGTTAGTGATGAGATTGTGTAGTGTTGTGGCTGGGCTGCGTGAAGATACTTATGTTTCCCGGCAGTGCTAACGTTGCATGGGCTTTGCCCTAATCGGTGAGGCAAGGCAGGACTTGCGTAGTAATGCTAATTCTTTGCGGCAGTGCTGCGTTTCAGTGACTGGACTGATCTTCCGTGGCAGCGCAGACTGTCTCGGACTGCACCGATCCCAGCTCGATCAATAATGCTGGTGATTAGGAAGGCTGTTTAAATACACTGAACTCATTGTCCTTTCACAGAACCATTTTCGGATGACTTTTGCTGTGAGAAATGGTGCATTTATCATGTTACAACCTTTATCAAACCTTTATAACACCAGGACAATGTGGGCATAAAGGAATGCGTGTCGTCAGCTAACAATTGTCAGATAAACCTTTGGTATTCAAACAATCCAATGCTAGTAGCCAGGACCTCAGTCGTCAGCTCTTCAGTTTAGGTCAGCCTGTGCCCACTGCAGCCTCAGATTCCCGTTCTTGCCTGATCTGAGTGGACCCCGATGTGCTCTGCTGCTGTTGGAGCTCACCCACCTCAGAGTTTGCCCTGTTTTGCTGCATCCTGAGCAGATTATTTGGGGTTTTGGAGCTGTGGGTGGACTGCTGTTGAAGTGATGAAGTCATGCTGATGGCTGTGTATATCCCAGGAACATTTGAGCAGTTGAATACGATCATGTAGATGCCCATGTGAGGTGAAATGGTTCCAATAAAATCTTAAGCATTTTAAAGCTTGTTGGATCAATATAAAGTACATTATGGTGGATATTCAAGGTTTCAGAATCAGTAGAGAAAACGGAGATGTTTCTGAAAGCAGCATGGCAAATTTGTCCGGTAGCAGTGGTAGCTCGGTGGTTAAGACGTTGGACTACTGATCAGAAGGTCATGAGTTCAAATCCAAGCACCGCCAAGCTGCCTCTGCTGGGCCCTTGAACAAGGCCCTTAACCCTCAACTGCTCAGCTGTATAAATGAGATAGATGTAAGTCGCATAAGTCTGGATAAGGGCGTCTGCCAAATGACACTACTGTAATGTAATATAATGACCAACGTGACCTGTGGTCCTCACAGGCTTGCAACGACATCGACATTTACTTAGAAATTTGACAGGCGAACTCATTTAGAGCAAAATGAAGTGCTTTATAGTCTCCATCAAAAACATGAGCAAAAACTCCTGCTAGACTTTAGGTGGCATCGCTCTCGAGTCTGATCCCATCTATTCCATGCAGTCCTAACTGTGTGCAAGCACTGCTGTAATTCCAGAAAAGCCCATTATTATCTGATGCCCAGCATCATGAGACAACACAGTATTGCATAATAAAGTTGAGCTGCATCTCAGGATATAGGTAGGTCTCCAAATTTTAAACCAGGGAACGCCTTGTGTAAAGTTAAAAGACGAAGGATGTCTGTTTTTCGGCCATATTAGCGTTGTTTCCTGCTTCTGTAGCCGCTGTGCATCTACCTGTTCACAAAGCTTCACTATTCATGCCTGCTTATCGATCGCACTTTTAGTGCACTTGCTATTTCTCGATGAAAATGTAATGTAATAATTAATAAGAACGTAGGAGAAAGCTATGTGAAAGCTGTACATTATTGCTCCCTGAGATTGAGTCTGTGTCTAAACTGTCTTTCTTTCTCTCTCTCTCTCTCTTTTTGTGTGTCTTTCGTTCTGCTGACTGGTTCCCGTTCGGATCATTTTCAGGTAAGTTAATCTCTCTCTAAATCTTCTATATAATCTCCGTTGTCCAGTTTATAAACTGATCAAAGATGAAATGATAAAAAAAAATGCTTTCAAGGATAATTACAGTTGGAATGTATATAAGTAATATATACCATTATAACGTCTAGAAATGTCTGTCTTGGCTGAAATCTGCTTATTGTAAGGAAATTAGGGCTCCCTAAACGGGTCTAAACTAAGAGAGACTAGATGGTTTGATACGGAATACTTGGTTTCTTTGTTTTGAAAACATGGCTCCACCGAGGTCAGCTCTGATAAGCTCCTCTCTGTGGCTTGCCTCTGCATGCAGATACGTAATATCTGATTACAAATTGCAGGGTGTACCGTAAGTCCACGCTGGGCAGGTTACATGCTTTCATACGGTATCTTTCCATTGTAAAAACAATCCGCAACAATCCAGCAGCGCTTTGGACACTGACATCACGTCCTGTCATTTATCTGCGCTGTCTTCAGACTCGGGAGTCATGTCCGCCAGATGCCTCGTGCTTTCCTGTAATAAAAGGTTACAGAAGGATTTCACACAAAAAAACAAACGAGCAAAAAAAGAAAAAAACAGTTCAGCGCTGCCGCTTATTCGTTACGCGTCGGTTCAGTTGAAATTGCACTGAAGAATGTTAGTCAGTCTCATCTGTGTGAATTCCTGCACTGCGTTCCTCTGGTTGGTTCGGTCGAGCCTGATGTTTGGTGGGAATACGGGAATGATGTGCTTATTAACGTTTATTTGGCGGGGGGGCGCAATGAATACTGACAGCAACCCCCCTCCACCCCACAACCACTCTTTGTACTGATATCATAGATAGGTGTTTGCTAATACAGTGGACCCTCGGCTCGTGAACACGTTGGATGGCGAACAAATTGACGTACAAACTAAATTCCCGAGCAGATTTTGTACCAACCGACGAACAAATCCTCAACTGGTGTACAAGAAACCTCCCCACAAACATTCAGTTCCGGTCAAGCACTCGTGATGTGAATGTGTTCAACGCATTTTTTCATTGTGTTTCTCTGCGTTTTTGCACTATAAGCTTCATTATGGGTCCCAAGAAAGTGGAAATGGTAGTGAGAGTAAGAAGCCTAAGTGTATAACAGTTGAAATAAAGAAATAATCGCAAAACATGACAACAGCCACCAAATCCCTACGCCAGCAACTATGTATCCACTGCAAAGGTAACATGCATTAAAATCATCTGTTTATTTCATTTAATTTAATTTTTTCTATAATTAGGGTGATTTTGATTTTATTCTATGTTTTATTGCCACATGTAAACCCATAATACACTTTAAAAACATGTTTTTGAGAGCTGAAACACATTAATTGTATTCATTCATTTCAATGGAAAAAAAATTAATTCGGGTCGCAAACAAAGTCTAGGAACGAGTTAAGTTCATGAGCGGAGGGTCCACTGTTCACCAATTAATATTAATAATAATCACCCTTTCTCATTAACGTTATGATTTTGACGGTAAGAGCTAATTCACAGGGAACTGTACGGCGGATGTGCACCTAATCTAATCTCTGGTGTCAGCACTTAATATCTTTCAGTACACTTTCCTCCATGTGAGGGACATGACGAGCTGCATGGATATAAAATGGATATAAATTATGAAGTGTCATTCTTTAATTAAGCAAGATATGTCATCCTTGGACAGTTGTCGTCGGAGGAATGAAACACTTTGGGATGTCACTGGGAAATGATCAGAGTGATAACAGCACAGGATCACATCATCAGCCCAGTGTTGTTGGTGATTTTTTATTTATTTATTTATTTTAACAGCATGCCCTGTTATATTCCTTATTTAATATTAAAATACAGTGTGCTTGAGGACAGGATTCTTGCTTTTGTGACATGGGTGACTTTACATCTGCATCATATTTAGAATTTTAGTCCGAATTATTAGTAGTATTGATTATTCTTTTTAACAATTTAAGTAGTTGACTACATACAGATTTATTCAAAATGGCCGTCATTAGTTTTACCGATCCTCCATTTTGTGTCTTTTTCTGATTGGGGATTGTTTTCATTTCCCCATCCCTGTCAGCAAGTTTTGCTCATCATCTGTCCAGGTTATTTGATCCCAGGTCTGACTGGAAATCAGTGACTGTTATAGTTTCAGGTCTGATGATCCAGCGCTCGATTTCACTCCCTCCTGCTCAGCGTCTTCCCTCTCCGAGTCTGAGCGTCTGATCATGGTGAAATGACTGGCTTAGTCATATATGTGGCGGTCTAGCAAAATATGTCAGCTGTCTGTGGGAGGTCTGAAATACTGGCAACCAGCCCGAAGGATGAAAAATCAGGCGTTTCACCAATACGACATGAAAATGTTTTTTATTTTTTATTTTTTTTATTTTCCACATATAAATGTTAGATAAGGAGCCATTGAACAAGCACAGTGCCTAAACACGTCTGAGACATTGCTAGCTAAGTGAGATTTCATCACAGAGTGAATGACAGGCTTTGATAAAGCTGTTGGAGCCTCTATGTGCTGTAATGAAACCAAGACGAGCCTAATGAATTTAATTTGTCGTTTATTTTGACTCAGAGTGTTACAGTTGAGTGAAATCTTTCAATAGTTCTGATACATACAGAAGAGACACATGGTTTAGTTTAGTGGAGTCTTTAGTTTTCAGAACTCTAAGTAATAGCAAATGTCAGAATATGATCATGAGATCAGAGCTGGATGGATGGATGGATGGAGGGAGGGAGGGAGGGAGGGAGGGAGGGAGCGAGGGAGAGAGAGAGAGAGAGAGAGAGAGAGAGAGAGAGAGAGAGAGAGAGAGAGAGAGGGCGGGAGAGAGAGAGGGACAGAGGGAGGGAGAGAGAGGGAGAGAGA
>JAQLOM010000020.1:7718746-7735934 GCA_030068315.1 Chrysichthys thysi
AAGTTATTTCTGTGACCATTGTGAGTTTTTCTTTCATTGACTGAAGGGTACCAACAATTTTGTCCACGTGTGTATATCAAAATACAACTTGAATATCCTTGTGTAGATGCTTTAAAATAAATAAAATAGTTTCATAAAAACAGACAGGTTAGAATAAAGGTCAGCATTTTGTTCTTGTAACTGCATGAACAGCCATCTGTGGACTGCAAGGGACACTCACTGCTTTCCTAATGGCTGAAATTGGCCCTGTGCCCATGATGGATGGATCAAGGCCAGTCTGTGCCCATGAGACTATTCGTGCCATTGGATTCAGACCACGCCTCTGAGCCTCCGATAGATTCATGAGCACAGTTGCTGCAGCCCCATCATTTATTCCTGTGAAAGAGAAGGCAAACGTCAGCTAATATCTACCGTCGACACTGCAGACGATGAGAGACACAGATTTTGTAACTGCAATAGTGTTTTGCTGAGTAACACGTAGACGTGAATGAACTCTGGGTTATCTCGCGTACAATGATTGAGGATCAGTCTTTATTTACCTGATGCATTGCCAGCTGTGACTGTGCCCGACCCGTCCTTCAGAAAACAGGGCTTCAGCTTGGACATGGCGTCCACGTTGCTCCCGTGGCGAGGAAATTCATCAACTTTTACTTCTATTGGACCTAATATAGTTAATAATACAAATATTAAAAAAAAATACACAAATTAAAAAAATACTCTCAGAACAGCTGAATCAGAAAAGAAACAATGCATACGATAATGTGTCACTGGCACAGGCAAAGGTAGCAAACTCATTGCTGTCTAATCATTAACACCAGTACAATTATAAGTGTTAGATTTGACATTTCATTGTAGGCCCTTTAAAAAAAAAAAAAAAAGAAGTTTTTTTTTTTAAAGAACTGTTCATCATTTCTGGCTACAACAAAAGCCATTCTTACCTCCATTTCCATAACCATATACTTTTTTTTGGCAAAGTCGACTACAATTAAAGATTTTATTTCACATCAATAAACTCGAAACATTCTCTATTTACTGTGAAAGTCTGAAAAAGCACCATGCCATGTTAGTGCAACATTCAAGCGAGTCAGTTCAAGAGAAAAGATTATTAAAGTGAGCTGGGAGAGGGGGCGAGGTTTCTAGATCAGTTAAAACTGGAAAGTTTAAAACACCTGGGCACCAATCCATCATTCCAGATCGGGTTCTTTTTTAGTGGATTTTTGAGTGATGACTCATAGAAACATACTCCATTGTTAAAACACAAAAGGCATAAATTCTGATGGTCTGATCAAACGTAACATAAGTGAGTAAGATAACTGACAGAGTTTGTTACCTTTTCTTGAAGCAACAGTAACTGGGACAATCTCCTGGTTAAAGTGACCAGCCTTCTGGGCCGCCTCGGTTCTGCTCTGTGAGGTGACCGCATACTGATCCTGAGCTTCTCGAGTCACTCCCCACTGCTTAGCGACATTCTCCGCTGCAGCAGACAACAAGAAGCTCCAAAATTACCCAGCTAAAGCCTTAAACGTGGCTTTTTGGTCTATAAAATTGGATTTGTAATATTCTATACTGATGTGGCTAGAGTGCCAACTATCAGTCAACTATCATTTTAAGTACAAAAAAAAGCTGGGGAAATGTCAGTGCTGGTCAACCCTACCTGTGATACCCATGTGGCAGCTGTGAAAAGCATCTGTGAGTCCATCTGCTACTATCGAGTCCTGCAGTGTGGCATCTCCCATCTTTATTCCTGACCTCATTTGCACTGTGTGAGGTGCCTGAGGACCAAAGTGTGCAGAAACTTTAACAGAACGGAACTTTAAAACAAAATAATACAGAACTTTAATACCTCGGGGGAAATCACTGTCCGAACCTCGGTATTCAACTAAAATTTGTCCAGATACATGTGGGGAAAATATACACGTACAGTCGACCCTCAGCTTGCAAACGCATCAGATGGCGAACAAATCGGTATACGAACTAAATTCCCGAACGGATTTTGTACTGCCCGATGAACAAATCCTCGACCGATGTATAGACAGCCAACCCACGTTTCACAGCACAAACCTTAAGTTCTGGTCAAGCACTCGTGGTGTGAACGTGTTCAGTGCATTTTTTCGTTGAGGATAAGAAGCCTAAGCGTATAACAGTTGAAATAAAGAAAGAAAAAAATCGCAAAACATGAGAATCGCCACCACATCCCTCCGCCACCGTCCACCTACGCCAGCAACTACATATTCACCGCAAAGGTAACGTGCATTAAAATCATCTGTTTATTTACTTTAGTTTTATATTTCTATAATTAAGGTTATTTTAATTTAATTCTATCTTTTATTGCCACACATAAACCCATAATACACTTTAAAAACATGTTTTTGAGGACTGAAACACATTCATTGTTTTTACATACATTTCAGTGGGAAAAACTGATTCGGGTCGTGAACAAGTCGGGTCTAGGAATGAATTAAGTTCACGAGCCGAGGGTCCACTATACGTCCGTTCATATAAATGTCCATTTATGTTTGAATATTCTGTTTTCATAGTTGACTTTTTTTTTAAAACAATTCAGACTGGACACAGTCAATAAAATGAAAAAGCAGATAAACTCTGTGAAAATCCTTTCCTTTGTAATCTAATATCTCTGCAGCTACAGTAATTTCTGTTGTGAGGAGTTGCCTTCAATTATATATGTTACAGAAGAACTATGGCCATTATTTATTTATTTGGATTTTTTTCGCCCGATACAGAACTACATTGCATTATCCCATTTGGTGTGATTCCAGATCTAAGGCTAAAGTAAGCCAGATACAGACATTACCTACCCGGCTCATGCTCTCCATACCCCCGGCCACCACTATTGTGGACTCTCCAATTAGGATGGACTGAGCTCCAAGACACACGGCTTTTAGACCAGATCCGCACACCATCTGACAGCTCCACGCAGGCACAGGGTACGGGATTCCCGCAGCAACACTAGCCTGCCGTGTGGGGTTCTGTCCATGGCCTGAGAACAGCAAGAATAAAGAGTTAGCACTGAACAAGCATCAGAACATCAGAGACAGTGTACCTGGTTGGCAATTATACAGTGGCTTCACAGCAAACATGTTGAAATGTAACAATTAAAAATAAGGTTAAATCACAGAATATCAACTTTAGCATCTACACTATATTAAGTGAACCCTACAGGAATCACAAGCCTTTTTTTTTTTTTTTACATCGTCATGTCATTGGAAAAATGAACATAATATTAAATTAAAACAGTGTTTGGGTGTAAATCCTACACTATCGATGCATCACTGACCATGAGCTGCACTGTAAAACTCTACAGTTTTCTCCCGCCCAAGCTTGAATAGCTTGATAAATAGTTTATGTCGTAAACATATTACCTGCAGTGAGGACATGTCCCATGATGACCTCAGACACCTCATCTGGCTTTACACCAGCCCTCTTCAGGACATCCTTAATGACTACCGAAGCCAATTCAGAAGGTGCCACACTGCTCAGCGCCCCATTGAAGGATCCTTAAAAGCCACAAATATTGCTCCATCTCAAAATGTGTTGTATGTCATTTAATCCATAAGGAACTACCTTCACATTTTTGTAACACCATCATGCACTCTACTAAAAGCATGGGATTCGAACACATTAAAGGGCTCAGTGAACCTGACTAACCTACGCAAGGCACCCTGTATGCAGCCGAGACCGAGAAGGTTGTTGAATTAATTCATTTATGAACCGAATGCTCCTGTTACAACACGTCAAGGATAACTCTGCCCCGATAATAATTCACTATACAGTGTCGCATTGCAGTATGCCTGCTTACGATTTCCTAATTCATTTCTATCCTGAACTCTATCAGTTTAAGTAAACGTGTATTATGGGAGCTACATTACATGACCATGTAGTTTAGCTACATAATAGAAATGAACCTTCAGTGGTGACATTTTCATTGTGACTCTGGGACTGATTGCGGGAGCTATAAAAAGACTCACGCCAAGGTCGCGGAGCATTAGTTGCCGTTTTCCGTGCTCTTGCCAAGCCTTACGATTCCTATGTTTGCTTTCTCTGGTTCTGGAGAAGTTTCTGTTTCTTGTTATTCAACCCCACCGCACCTGACGACAACAACAAAATAACCTGCATTTTACTTTTAAAAAGAATCCTGGCTGGTGTGAGGGAGAGGGGAGAGGACTTTCACTACAACTCTCAGAATCACTGCAGTCTCTCGGCTCACTGGGATCTTTTTCTTTTCGTGCGACTTTAACAAGGAAACTACCAATGATTGCTGCTTTTGCCTCCTTTTGAGGATTTTGCAGAACTGTGCCATTGTATTGTCATTAAACAGATTCATCGCTCGCCCTGCTACAGCTTTATTCGGGTGCACTCTTTCCCACATTTTCCACATCTCCCTGATCTCATTTGAACTGAGAGATTCCTCAGTCTTTTTCTATGTTAGCGTGGATGTTGAGTATACGAGTGAGCCACAATCCTACAGTATGAGAGAAGTTGTGATCACGTGAGACTCGGCAGACGAAGCGTACGCACATTACTCGTATTGCAAGACATCACTCGTTAACCAAGTAAAAATGTATTACAATTACAATGTATTACAATTGCTCGTCTTGCAAAACACTCGCAGACCAAGTTACTCGCAATCCACAGTCCTTTTCTGCCCCAGCAGCCATGTGGAGTCCAGCCCCCTGCACTTTCCTCTGGTGACCTGTCTTTGGCCAATCACAAGAAACTGCTCGTGCGCAGCCCTCCACCAGCTCACCCAATCAGCACTCGAGGAACCGTGCGCGACCTCACTGAACCAATCAGAGCCCTCCTACGACAGCTGGCCTGTACAACCCGAACCCGGAAGTGTGATGTCTGATGGCGAGTTCATCCTCTGCGCTGATGAGCTCAAACACAGCGACGCTACAGTCATACACATAAGTGACATCCCACTTAACATTCGGGTAGGAATCCTCACGATGCGCCACCGTTCAAATACAACACAAGACGTGTAAACACTAACAACATCAGTGTCCGATCGACACACAGTGAGCCGCGGGGTTACCTATAGGTGTCCGGGCTGCAGACACGAGCACCACTGGGTCCATCTCTATCCGTACGGCGCGGACTTCCGGTGCAGGAGGCTCACTCTGAATCCCCACACACACACACTGCCTCTGTAGTACTAACACACCCCGGGGAGGCTCTTGATTAACGCACAGCTTCATTGATTTGATGAAACTCGTCATAGACAAGAGAGGAAATCCGGTACGGCTTCAGAAACCGGGAGGCCAACCTTGTGTTTAGCGCCATCTACCTGTGTGGAGGACAAGACCGCTTAATCCTTAACGGGAGGATCTAGTTTCTGCAGACGTGATGTGATGAACCTGAGCGTTTTGGGTTTATTTAAGTAATGGTGGAAACTTATTACTGGTGAGGATATTTCTTTTAATCGGCTAAAGTGCTGTATATTTTTTTATGACCACTGATACATGTGAAAATGATCCTGTTGCTCTATAATCATCAGATAAATCAAAACAGACACCAAGGTCATATTAAAAGCCTTTATTGATATTTGGTCAGTACACAAAATGAATTGAAATCAGAATATGAATCCAACAAGATACATGTCAGAAACTAACCACAAATTAAACAAAAAAAAATAATAATCTCACTTTTCCCATGGGGGTGAACAGAAAAATGGTGGGTTTTTGTTTTTGTTTTGTTTTTATTTTAAAAAAGTTCAACATCAAGTAACTAAGGACATTCTGAATTAAGCACAGCGAGTGAAGAGCTTGCCTCCTGACTTAATCAAACTTTATGGTACAACAAAAGTTCATGACTTGTTTTAGTTTAGTGAGCAAATTAATTATACGGACAGGGTGATGTTCAAATAACCTTGAGCTGCAATTAGAACACATTTTAAAACCTTAAAACATCAGATATTTATTCTCATGCTGCTCATTTGTTATTCTCATACTGCTCAACATAATCAGCTATGTAATATAGCAAAATAACAGTTATGACTGGAAAAAAGTATTTGATTTTCAATTCCTGAAGCAAAAAAAACAAAACAAAAACTAACTGGCCTTAAACGTGTGGCTTATTTTTGCTCATCATGAGTATAAAAAAAAACCCCCAAAAAACAGACATTGTAAAAATTACAAAACGGACCCTGTGGAGGGGTTGGAGGCAGTTGTAGCAGCAGCTGCAGAGTCCAGCCCATTGTGAGTGGTGTGATGTGCACCCGTTGTCCTGGTGCTCTTGGCGATGGTTGCGGCCTCGTGGGAATCAGTGTTGGAGTCTGTGTCGTTTGAGTGCTGAGTCATTGATGCCTCACTGCCTGTTGGAGAGTCCACACTCTCATAACCCGCACTGAGAGTCCCATAGCCATCCCCTGTGCCTTGGCTCACTGCACCCTCAGAGTGGTTAGACAGTTTGGCCGCACCCCCATGGGCAGGGCTGGAAGCACAGGGTGACCCTGAATAATCCTCATCAGCGCTGCTTGCCTCCCGATAGGGGCCAGAGCTAGATAAAGCTCTCTGGGTGGAACCGTTAGAAGGACCGTTGAAGACACGGCCGCAGTCTTTTGCACCGGTGGAGCTGCCTGAGGGGGCCGTTTCCGTTTCAGCAGGAGGCTCAGAGGCGCTCGGAGGAGAAGGGGCAGTCCTGCTTGGACCTGCGCCACTAGAGGTGCCCAGAGCCTGGGTTTGCTGAGACAGCTGCTGCCTGGTTTCCCTCAGCTGCTGCTGGAGGACCAGGATGGTGCTTTGCATGCCTTCCACCTCCTCATCCAGCTGAATGATAAAGTCGTTCAACTCTAAATAACAAAGTATAGGAGCTCAAAACAAAGGAAATACAACTGTCTAGTAGTACATTTCAGTATAGTCATACACAAAAGATTTGTATGTAATGAAATAAAAAGGATATCTTAAAAAAAAAAGCAAACGTTGCATCTTTACTGCCTTAGAAATAAACAGTAACTGATTTTAAATTAATTTGTGGTGTAACTTCCATTATAAGTATTCTTTGAGGTTTTAATAGTTATCCATTCATGTCTGTTAAACCTGTTAACATTTAAAATACACTTTTGACAACCCTTGACAATGGGGGGGAAAAAATTAGAATTACATCAACAAATTTAACCCCTTCAGACATCTAACCTTGTCCCTGCTTGGCTCAATTCCAAAATCTAAATCAATTCCTCTGCTGTTATATCGAATAATTACTGTAAACCCTACAAACATTCAAGCAGTTGTCCCTGAGATACCATCCTAACAAGAACCTTGGATTGACACACAGACAACGGCAGCGGCAGAAATCACATACAGTATAACTTCATGAACTTCTGCTTTAATGTTTGACTCACAAAAAGGATAAAAGAGCTAAATAAATAAATAAAAATAAAAGTTTCTCACCATCTTGGCTGCTCTTGAGCTCCTCGCTGTACTTTTTCTGCAGGGCAAGTTCAGCCTCTAGCTGGGCGATGCGGCCCTGTGACAGCTGCCTGCCCAGCTCCTGGTTCTCCTGGATCAGCATGCGACACTTCGCCATCAGCTTCTTACCAGTCTGGCTGCAAGGGAGACAAGTCTGACATCACATGGTGAACAGAGCCACAAGCACAACAAGGACAGCTGGAGTAACTGCCGAGCAACAGCAACACTGCAGGGCAAGTTCCGTACCACCACCATGACCATTAAATGATCCAAGACATTCAGAATGTTATGTGGGTGATGAGTTATGAAGAACCCTAAGAGATGAGTGTACCGGTCATATACTGATACTCAATGCAGAACTCTACCAACCCACAGATGAATGACTGGACCAATCAACTTCTCACAGTAACATTTGACAGGCACCCATTGGAAATGCACACAGACTACAAACATACATGGTTTTGCAAAGATGACGTACCAGACCTCAGAACAAGTACCTAGCATTTTCACACTTCTATACCATCTATATAAATATATAAAAACAACTGTGGCAAATTTACTTCAAGTTGTTCAAAAGTTTGCATGTGTGTTAAATGACAGTGAACTGCTGGTGCCACACAGTGGGCATAAACAGGGTTACCACAAGATGCGTAAATGACAGAAAATTTCCTGTATGGCTTTTGGCAGACTGTGTAGTAATGTACACAGGTAGAAATACTGGTGTATACTTCTAAAACTGAACTCCAGAAATATTTGAACAGGAAATTGAACACAATTATGGATCGTGTAAAGGCCAAGTTTAACAATGCAAGTCTTTTGCAAATGTTTTGACTATAAGAAGTTACACTGATGTAGGGAAGCTGATGTATTCAGTGTAACAAGATGCCATAAGTGCTAAATGCTAAACATTAACGATTATAAATCACGGTGGCAGCTTAAACCCTGCTACCAAAAAGAGAAAATCAGAAGCTTGGGTAATGGAGATGAAAAGATAATGTTTGGGCTGAGATGATTAACTGTGCAACCATGTTTTGAACTTTTTATAACTGCATTTCAGATGTGCAAACACCACCTAAAGTATTAAACTTAATGGTGAAGAATTAAAAACCAATGACACTGAACAGCTCTGTAAAGGAAATATTTCACAAGAAAAGCACCCGTTAATAAAAGTAGTGTCCTTACCAAACAGTCTAAAAATGCACTTGCATCGATAAATAATAACGTTGGACCTAAAAAATTGTGATCAAACGACACAGCAGCATAGACATACATATAAACAGCTTTAGTAATTACCTTTTAGACACATGGGCATTCACATTGAAATAAAAATCTTGCACCTGCAGCAGTGTATTAGCAATTCTCCACATTTTAACACATACTCTACTAAAGTGTAGAAAGCCAATTGCCTTTCCCCCCGAAACACTGCTGTAAGTGCAAAGAGCATTTCCAAGAACAAACAACATAAACAAAGCAAAAAAAAAATATATATAAAAAACTATGAACACAAAGAAAAAGAGGAAAGGAAAAAGTTAAACACTGTACCGTCTCTTGCACCAGCGAGATGGTTGTTAAACAAAGTCTCTGTAGACCACAGGGTCTTACTCTTTCCTCAAAGTATTACATCATTAGAAAGGCTCCTCCCCCCAGAGTCTTATGATCGATAACTCCTCTGATTGTATTACATCACGCTACTGTCCCCCTCCCCCAAGCCGTTTCTAAATTCTTACCGAGAGTCTTAACAGTTCTACACTGGTGGGGGTAAAAGGTGGGAGATATGCATGTGCAACATATTCTTTTGGGGCTCATATTTTAAATGTTCAATCAGTGATTTTTAAGCTACAGTTCAATCAGCTCCAGAGCAAATGCCTTGCTCAAGTCTCTCTCAAAGGCCGCCAACGATTTATTAGAGCGATCTGTCTAACATGGGCTGTTGGGGGCTCGAAGGAGGGGTTGTTTCCGCTGTGACCACCTCTTCAGGAACAGTCCCGATTCCTTCAGGCCTCTGTACCATGAGGGGGGTGTGGGGAAGAGAAAGCTGAAACAGTGTCACCTGACCAAAACTGGCTTTTCAGTTTCTGTTCTGTTTCACTTTTACATTACAGTATGATAATAGCAGCACAGAACAGGAGAAAAAAATGTCTTTCTGTGTTTGGATTTTAAGTCTGAGTCTCGTTGTGAGCATAGCATTTCGGTCTTCCCCCACCATTATTTGCACTCCTGCAGTGGAGAAAGTGAGGGGGTGAGTCAGGAAAGTCTTGACTTTTGTTTGGAGGGGGGAGTTATTTTAGTTTACCTATCAGGTGTAAATTTCCAGGCACTCAGTTCATTTTGGGCTTGCTCCAGTTTGTCTTTAGTCTGTTCCAGTTCAGCCTTCATTTTAAGGAAAAATAAGTTGATGGCTGGGTCCACCATGGATGATCTCAGTTGAGCCACACTGGGTTGCTGCACTTGCTTCAGGTACTGGATCTGCGTCTGAAAAGGGACAAACCGTGTTAGAAACTGAATCAACAGGAGAATCACATCAAACAGGTTTTACATCAGCAATAAGACCATACCTGAGCTAATCATTTCAGAAATCAGTTCAGTTTCACAATTCAGTTTTCAGAATTCAGTTTCACAAATGTGAAAAGGATTAGAGTGAAAAACCAAATTTGTGCTCCTAACAGTATTGTAGTCTGGGAAACAAGAAAACCAAATCAATGCTTCAACAGGAATAAAACGGTGTTTATAAAAAGAAAAAGTACTAAAGGGGACAGTGGTAGCTCAGTGGTTAAGTCATTGGACTACTGAATAGAAGGTCATGAGTTCAAATCCAAGCACCACCAAGCTTCCTGTGCTGAGCCCTTCAACAAGGCCCTTAACCCTCAACTGCTCAGTTGTATAAATGAGAAAGATGCAAGTCACTCTGGATACGGGCATCTGCCAAATAACACTATTGTAATGTAATCAAGTACTTCAGCCAAATCAAACCAAAAAAATATGTACGTCATGCACCATAATATGCAAATATACACAAAAACAGAGCCCGCTAGGTACAATGCTTGTGAGTCTCTCCATACAAGAAATATTTCCTGGTATTATCACCTCGAGTTGAAAATTAACTCCAAATTGGGCAGGGCCCAAGCTTACTGACAACAAAATTTAAGTTGTTGTCTGTTATATTATTTGATCTCATGACACCCCTACCTGCTAAGACCACACTGGCCTGTTCCCTTAAAAATGGAACGGCATTTAAAACAAGTTATATTACAGAGGAGGGGGAAAAAAAAGAAGAGGGAAATAATTGTGTTTCGTGATACTACTGTGCATGTAGCAAACTGCTGAATAGTGGCCATGTACTTAGAAACTGCGCTACATAAGAAGTAAAGACAAAGTCATACCTGTGACATACTGTACACATTTATGTTTATCCTCAGACTGCTTTGCTTTTACCTGCATCGTGTTTTGAATAGTTTGCCTTGTATTAAAATCACTTTGTCTAGTTTAAAATTTTAGTTTAACGGTTTGAGACTTTCCACCCTGAGGTTAGTTTGAAGTGACTGAATCCTGTCTGTGACTACACCCAGTGTTTCTGTTTAGGCTTTTGTCTTTACTTTTATTTTTCTTGCACGGAGCATGGAAAAGGGCCAAAGAATTTCCCTCAGAATTAATAACGCTTTTATCTTACGCTTACACAAACTGTAGGCACCTACTAGCATAATTTTTATTTTTTTTTTTTAAACCACAGACAAGTTACTCAACGACAACTGAAAGAAAACCAGAAAGTGAAATACTTACTGTACATTCCTGCATTTCCTGTTCTTTTGTGGCCAGCCTCATCACCAGGATGTTCTCTCTGCGTGCCGACTCTTGCTGTTGCTGCTTTAGCTTCTCCTCAGACTCCTTAAGTCCAGTCACATCATTGGCTACAGACATAATATGCAATTAGTTTATGACCCACAGAAACAATGCACTAAACCTGAAACAATCCATCACATTAAACACATGCAGCACATTATGAACAGAACTGAGCATGAATGTGTGCAAGGCACACTACCAACATTTACTTACAATTTAGATCAGCGTATTTTGCTTCGAGCACCTGGACATAGGCTTCATGCTGTTTCCACCTAAGATGTTGAGAGAAGTATTCAGATTATTTATTTAGGTAAAAGGAACAGAACAAAAGGAACAATATCAAACATAAAACAATTTCCCCTACCTCGCACACAGCTCCTCTCGGGTCAGGGTCTTCATGTCAGATTCACTAAGGCGAACCTGAATCAAAATACAAGTACTTATTAGCAGACAGTAAAACAGAAGCTCTAATCAATGTTCCCAAGACTACTATTATTGCACATTTGGACTACCACAGCAAGTTAATCAGTCATACAACTGATTCACTGTTCTCCTCTGAAAGCATAGCTGGGCACTGTAAGGCCCCATTTGGCACTTTTATTGTATTTGTATAAATCAAGTACTACACAGGCTATTGCCAATACACAGGAGGAAAAAACTTACATATATAAAAAATGAAACAAGCACTTAAATACTGTGGAAAAGCCACCCTGAGAAACCTGCATATTAATTCTTCATAACTTGCGATTTTCCATGGTGTCCAAGAGTTTTTTTCCTAGTGAAATTTTGAGCCATTTTTTTTAAATATATAATTTCTTTCATGAACACACAATGCCTTCAACTACCTGCTGACTGTGGCACCAGTGGGATTTGTCCTGTACATTGTCGCTAATGCAGTAGTACTTTAATCCTTTATTTCTGACAAACTCAAGTTTCCAAAGCTTCAACTTTCAGACTAATACAGCACCACTGTACTCATGACCACAGAGACTGCCAACTAGCCAAGGTCGAGTCCTCTGCGATCATCGAGGCAGTGCATTGTGAAATTTTCACTCCAGTGGTTGCTGTTTTCAATTTTATATTGGAGTTCTCATTAACATAATCAAGCTGAATCGCCCGAGCAAAAGCACTGCTGGACTTCATATCGGCAGGGCTGTGATTCAGCTGTAGGAATGAAGATGTGGTTCACACACGGTTTATACAAGAAATGAATACTGAGTAACTTATTTCACATACAATAAAGCCAAATGTCATTTATTTTTGCTAGGCCAACAAAACTAGTTCCCAGAGAAGTCACAGCTGGATGAAGCGTTGCACGTTGCCATAAAATGCACCGACTGACTGACAACTCACAGCAAGTATACTAACGGGTTCGGTGTAAGGAACCATTACTAGAATTGAAATCACACACAGCAAACACTGACAAGTGCACTGATGCATACAGAGAAACATACTGGTGTTGCTGTCCGCAGTCTTGAATGCTCAATCAAATTAGCGGACCGGGCCTAACTGTTGTATAACTTACAGCACTGGAAAATGCTGAATTTTCCACAAAGAAGCTCTTGCTCGTTTGTTTTTCAGAGCCTTGTAGTTTATCCTTCACCTTTGGTTAATTCCCCCCCCATCAAACCTCACTATATCAGAGAAAGTCATGTCCCCAGTGGCATCACTGCGGCACACAGCCACTACCTTCTCAGGAGGACACCGAGAACACACCATCATCTCCCAATCCCACCACCTGGATGGCTTCAGACCTCACAAATACTTCAATATAAATATAGGGGAGATATTTCAGGTTTCAGGGTGGACTTCTCCTTTCCATCACTGCTTCAGTTTACTCACCTTCTTCGGAAGAGGTTCTTCATTAGTCATCTTGATCTCTGCAAAATGAAAACGACAATGAGAAGAAGTCACATCAGGCACATTATTATTAGTTACAGAAACAACAAAGAAGCCACATGATTTCTGCCCCTGGTGAAAACGGACCAATGTGCCTTCACCCTTCTAATGTAATGTAAGGGGGACATGAGGTCGCCTGCTCCTTCCCTCCGTTAGAGTGCACGCCTGGCGCCTGTAGCTGCATCTGTCCTCACGACACACGGAGACTCTCAGCTCTGCTAAACTCCCGCTAGTTATTTGCATCCGTTTATCGTTATCCGACTTTGCATCTAATTAGGGAACGAAAAGGCGTTAACTAGCTTTAGGTCGGAAAAGCGCCATCCACGATCATAACTGGGCTGCTGTTATGAAGCCCACAGTGGCGGGACTCTGCGCGGTGACTCGGGCGTTAGCGTTAGCATTAGTGTTAGCCTTAGCAAGCCTCACTCGGTGCTGCAAACAGTACCAAGAGCAGCCAGCGACAAACAGGCGTCTGTTAGGAACATTTTACACCCGGCAACTCCACACGCCCTATAAAACCCCACACAAGCGAAAAGGCGCCCGTTGGCGTTATTCAGACTGGTCGCCAGCTACCTGTCGGCTTCGTGTTTTATCAGTTTCTCGCCGTCACAAAATGGCGGAAAGGGAAGAGACTCTCCCTACAAGCAGCGCCGCGCTCCTCGCCCATGTTCCTCATAAACAACGGGAGGAAAACCACCGTGTGATACTTACACGCCCCTGGATTAGACCAAGACGACCCGGGTTTCTTAAAAATACACCACGACTCCGCTCTCCGGCGACTTTACTAGCGGAATTTAAACAAATAAAACGAAATTCGAGGTTATAACGAACTCAGCGCATCCGCCATCACTGAGAGCGCGATGTTCCGCCACCAAGTGTCACACCAGCCTACTGGTTGCCATGCTTTGTCTGCACGCGCAGTTCGCCATATCCTGCGATCCGATTGGCTTGTGGGGGACAGCATTGGCGCGAGCAACACCTATTAGCCAATCGGAGTGCAGGAGGCGGGTTTAATAACGCTACTGGTAGCCAGTGCGCATGTTCCCATGAGTGACAACACTTCTCGTCTTCAGCCATTAATAATAACGAAATAAATAATAACAGAAAAAAATACCCAGTTCTGTGGATTTGTCATGCACATATTAGAATCATGCAAGTCACTGCATAACCTATCTACACAACTAGCGTTTTTGCCGTTTACCATCATGTAGCCAGATTAGCTAAAGGAACTAGCAAGGTAGATAGCATCGATAAAGTCCTCTAATTAATGATCTAACTAACATCCTGAACAATATGTTAAACAAATGTCTGGCACACACCATCGCACATGGTATTGACAGTCTCGTCCTCGCTCAGTGCCCAAACTTCGCGTGCTAAAATCTAACGTTCAAGTAGCCGATAGATCTTGCAATATACTTTTCAGATACTGTGTGAAGAGAAAAACAACATGGAACCACATCAAGTAAATGAAAAACAAAATAAACAAGAGAAGCAAAGCCAGCTTATAGTGGGGCTTGCATTCAATCCAAGAAGGAGTCGATTCTCTGATTCCAGGCATCGGGAATGGAGAGTCGACTCCTTTCCACACATTGCAAAGGATTCAACATAAGTCGCGTTATAAATCTCAGACAGCAATAGTCACTTGAGAACAAAGTAAATGTTAGTCTCTTACGGTTACCTACCCGACGTTTTTTTTTTAGCAGGTACAAGGTCAGGCCGTTAGCTATCTAAAGTTAATTTAACCTCAGAGATTCATTGTCATTCATACTGCCTATCATAATAGCGTTTTACATACTTAATTAACATTAAACTTAAAAATTAACTTTTAAGTCATTTCCTGTCCTGTGTTGTTCTTGAATGATAAACACTTTGTGTGGAAATCAACTCTTGAATCCGATTCATTCGAATCCCAAAACCTGTAATCGGAGTCGACTCCTGAATATCGGGAATCGAACAGTCTTATGGATTTCGAGAGGAGGAACAGGGGTGGCATTCAGGCTTTCATTATTAGCCCCAAGGTTATACTGTTTAGAAATATAATGAACGCAATGCCTAAACGTTCTTACCGGTAAATTCTACACAATCCGTCACATTTATGCAGTCTTGAGATGCACATTGAGCAGTGCACCACTTTATGAAGTACAGTCCTACCTAAACACACAAAATGGTACGTTCCTCTCAGGTTCAAGTTGAAACTTCAAGGGCAGGTTAGGACTGAGTGTGAGGTAGCTAACGATACAGAGCTACAAAACGAAGTACGAGCATGTTGAGCAGAATTGGACATGTTCGCAGGTAATGTCAAACACGTAAAGTTGCAAAAGCCTTTATGAAGTTCCGTGTTTTGCTTGGTGTTACTTGTATTTAGGAACACAACGCCGGAATCAGTTAGCCTAGCTAGCAGACCTCAGTAACTTGTTAGCTAGCCCTGTAGTGAGTTGTTTACCCCACAGGCTCGGCAGTTTGACCTACAGCTCTGGTTAATTTCAGAAGTCAGTCTCAGACCTTTATATTTCTATGGGTGTCACTTGTTAAAGTATCAAGCTGTTATTTTAGTCTCACATTAGCAGTCTGTGGGTTTGATAGCCTTGTAGCAAGTGATACATTCTGCAGCGTTAACAGGCATTAGTACTAGTGTACCAAACAAACCCCCTTTAGTATGTTTGCATTATTAGTTTACAAACTACTCTAATCTAAAATATGGAGTTAACTTCACAGATACCTGAATCATACTTCAGTATTGCATCTTGCACATATAAGCTGGTAATCTTGCTGGGCAGGAGTGTTAGTATCTGAGGGCAGGGGGCACAGTTGTCCTAGTCTAACTGTTTAGGGTTCCACTTTTGATATGATGCCAATGTTGGTCTACTATATTAAAGGGTACTAAAATTTTCCAAATGTGGATGTATAACAAAATAAAGGGTACCATTGGAAAGAGCTTGAAAAAAGATTTCAGATAATCCCAAAATTAGGTTCATAGGTTGAACATTGAGAACAATGTGCTCATTTAACTCTTTGAAAATCAGAAAACCCCATTTTTTCACCTTCTTTCTCATTTTAGCAGAAAAAAAAGTTGTGACTGACAAAAGTGATTTATTCACATTTTTCATCATAACGGTCAAAAATGTAACATTTTTTCCATGGAATTTTCAGGAAATATTTCTTGTAGAGTCTTTCAATTGATTCTCTCATTTAAAAAAATGCATTTATTAGCATGGATTATGGAAGTGACAAATCAATAAAAAAAAATGCATTTATTAGCACGAAAGTGACGAATCACCAAGTAGAAAGTTGACAGCTAATTGGGAACGAGACATCTCATAGTCTGTGGTGTCATCCTCCTCATTTTTGCCCTCTGTTCTACAGGGTTTTGTTCCAATCAATAATGCATTACATAATGACAACATGGTGAAATTTCCCTGTACAACAATAACAGAAATGTGTAAGAAAAACCCAAACTTCAGAAAGCTGCAGCAAAAGAAAAGATCATTAACTTGATTGTCATCTAATTTCTAAACAATGTAAACACCAGCAACTGCATTCAGCCTTCAGGCGATTTAAGGCTGTTAAATTAGCGAGATTGATGATGTGAAATTCCTCATCACTGGCTGGCGGCCGTTACAATTTGCACAGAGCCCCACCTAGTTACCTGACACCAAATTTTGCGGATAATCAAAACATATGTGCGAGTCATTCAAATTACTTATTTGGTCTACTTTTTCTCAGATATATATGGTAACAGTCTATTAGAGTTTAGATAAAGTCTGTACTCATCTTCTGCAAAATTGGGTCCTATTTTTACGAGCAAAATATTCACCGTGTGACTGTAATGCTTTGGGAAATCCGATCTGGAAAATTTGAGAACGAGGTAATATTATTGGTTGACCCTGATTATAAGGAATATGTCTTGATAAAATATATAATGCTGGTTGGAAGGTTCAAATCACTGTGGTAAGTCCGGTTAGAACTCCAAGAACGAGTCAGTAATACTCTGGTGGTCGTCTAATGTAGCACTCTCCACGAACGACACA
>JAQLOM010000020.1:7866913-7877705 GCA_030068315.1 Chrysichthys thysi
ACACACACACACACACACACACACACACACACACACACACACACACACACACACACACACACACACACACAGCTCCAAAATATGAATTTGATCATATGTTTTTGCCTGATTTCTTTAAATGTAGAATTATCTTTATTAAATTCTGTAAATCTGTTCTGGAGTAATGGGAATCCTTGGAATTTACCTGGCTGCAAAAAGTTTTAGAACCCTTGCTTTATGCAGGTAGCTACGCTTCATGAGGTTACGATATGGGGATTGACTTGGTGCTAGAGCCAAAGAAAGAACAGTTTTGTTATATTTATAGCATACTTCCACTGACACCATTGAAAACGACTTCAAATGGTTTCTTTTGCTTGACTAACTGGCAATTCCTTTCTCTTTGTGATTACATATCTTCATTTTTGTTTCATTTGTAGCTTGGGTTTTAGTCTAAATTATTGTAACTTCACTCACTTACAGGGTAGGCACTGTAATGAGTGTGGGAGTTAAGAGCAATACTGCAAAGAAAAGAGCCGCACAGCTTTTGAGTGCTCATTCAAAGCTTATGCAACGCTTCACCAAGTTCTCATTTCCGAAACTTCTATTAAAACACTTTGCATAATTAAGTGTTCGTTGCAATTAATTTAGTGTATTAGATCTGGTTCCATTAGAGCTGTGGAATTTTGTAAGTGACAAAAGCCAGACGCACGACATGCTTTAGAAATCTGAGATATGCTTCTTGCAGCTGAATGTACAATATGATATTTCTAGTTTTAACACGAGTCTCCAAATCATATCTGTGGGTGTGTGCCAACAGTGACCTCCAGTGCTTATGAACAGATTGTCATACGTGTGTTTTACATGCAGGGAAAAGCTGAGTTCATTGGCCGAACTTTTGCCAAGCCCATAACTAAGATGGTTGATGAGCATTACGGCCCCCCACGCTTCCCTCCCCAGCTGGAGTACTACCAGATCTACAGAGGAAACTCCACTGCAGGAGAGCTGCTGGCTGCCTTTGAGCTTCTACAGGTACAGACATACAAGTGGTGACTGCCCACATGCATGTTTAATGTTCAAGAATATTAAAAGGCCTTATGGGTTCAAATAAACAGCCAGAATAGTATTATTTATTATAGACTAATATTTTAAATTATGT
The DNA here is from genome assembly GCA_030068315.1 of Chrysichthys thysi. Taxonomy (NCBI): domain Eukaryota; kingdom Metazoa; phylum Chordata; class Actinopteri; order Siluriformes; family Claroteidae; genus Chrysichthys; species Chrysichthys thysi. Next base: position 7,868,049 of record JAQLOM010000020.1, read on the forward strand.
GCTTAAAATAATAATCGAATAGTTTGGTTCTTAAAAGAAATCTGTGGAGAAGACATATACAGGAGAATTTAGTTGGTGTTGAATGCTTTTCCTTACACAGATTGGACCAGCAGGAGTAAAAGATCTCCCTCCTCTTGATGGGCCAAATGATGAAGACCACGGTCCCATCCTGCCGGTGCCTCTGGGAATACGTCCTGTCCTCAGCAAATACCGCATAGAGGTGAAAATCTCAGTAACAGCAACACACTGGCTACATCAGTCTGCCTGTGTAGTGTTAATATGGGTTAAGTATTTTTTTAGTGACTAAGAGTATTTTCATCACAATGTAGATTCTGTTCTGGGGCCTGAGGGACATAAAGAGGATTAATCTGACACATGTGGACAAGCCGCGTGTGGATATCGAGTGCGCAGGAAAAGGTGTTCAATCATCCCTCATTCAAAACTACAAGAAAAATCCAAACTTCAGCACTCTGGTGAAATGGTTTGAAGTGGTGAGTTCTCTCTAATGTAAATAACCCCCATCCTGGCTAATAATTTTACCTTAGCAGAATATTTTTAGGTGCAGAAGGTGGGGGTCCTCCTACCAATTGAGGAGGATGGCCAATTCCACCACTGTAAGGTGTATTAGCTGTTCCATTACATTAACCTTGCAGAAAAAACCCAACAGGCCTATTACTGTTTGAAAAACTGTTATTGAGGCCACATTAACACATTCAATGCAATACATTTTAAATGGTGTTTATGTCTTGATTAACAACATATGAAATGACAAAGAAAAAGAAATTTGAAAAAAAAAAAAGTTGCACTGTATAGGCCTATGAAAAAAACATCAGCCAAAAAAATATGTTATTTTAACACAAATGATCGGTATGGAAACGTAGGCTTCCTCCCGTAAGCAGGAGGTGATACTTCACTTGATATATTTGCTAGCTGCTCCTCATTTTGCAGGGTTTCAGATTTTCTCTTTGCTGGCTCATTTTCATCTCTTTTAAACACATCTTTCGTATCTTTAGTAGTTTCACTCTTTATTGTCAAGATTGTAATTTATTTCTTTGCGTTATAGTGCTGCTTAAAATATGTGCATTTCATTGTCATGAAAATTGACATTCGGATTAACGTTGCTCGTCCAGTAGCTGTCTGCTGCTGCATCCAGAGTAAGGTATACAGGATGCAAATGTAGGAGACCGTTTTGTTAAATTAAACAGTGTGGATAGTTTCAAAGCAAGGTAATAATCAGAGTCATAATCAAGCAATTAATCAGATGATCTGCAAACAACACTACATGAGCTAGGCAAAGAGCAAAACCCAGAACGCAAATGACGTCAATAATCAGGGTATAAGAATGGCTTGGTATCAGATGGCAAGAGCACACCAAACTAATAATTTGCACTCAATACGTGTGAGGAGTCTATTTAAATGCAGAGTCTGAAATGAGCAGAAACAGAGATCAGCTGCTTGTGTTTAGGAGGCTCAAGCATGAGCCTGCAGTGCAGCCTGGGAACTGAAGTCGGGCCCTGTAGTCCAGTGCCGCAAACTCAGAAGCAGCCGCTCGGCCATGCCAAACCCAAGAGGTGTGCAACGGGCGAGGGAGAGTTCATGACCTGCATAAACATGAAATACTGAATACGGACATAATCACACCTTCATAGTAGCTTACTCGTGATTTCAGACATTTCCTTACCTATAGTATTTTTTCAAACACCCCAGGAACATATTTTTCCTAACATTTTGGTAGCCTTCACAGAACCTGTAAAAACATTATTTGGTGCACTGGGATTGCTTGTTACTTTCACATGTTCTTAGGTTAGTAATGGGTTCACCAAATTTTATATTGCAGGACCTACCAGAGAACGAGTTACTCCATCCTCCTCTGAATATTCGAGTGGTGGATTGCAGAGCTTTTGGACGTTACACCTTAGTGGGCTCACATGCTGTATCCAGCCTTCGCAAGTTCATCTACATACCGCCAGATAAGAGGGCCAACAACTGGGCCAGTACAGGTACTAGCCAAAAATGCGACTAAGGACAGTTGGCAGTACTTTTAATTTTCTCTAAAATTTGAGTTTCTCTATAAAACTGTCTTGATCTTCAGAATTGTGTTTTTATCTACACCACCTAACCGTTTAAAGGGAAATGTTCTAAGAGGCATAAACAGCCAGTTGCACTTGAAATGTGTCTTTCCAGCTAACATGTAAAGTTTCAACAATGTATTTTGTCAAGGATGCCCTGCAATCAGAGTTTGTTTGCACAAATGTTTCCATTTACACAAAAAGCTAGCATCATGGAAACATGATGGAACTAAAAATGCTACAGGTGTGTTGTGGAACCTTTACAAACATTATGCAAAATATTCTCAAACACATAGAAAACTTGGACATTTGGAGAACTAAAAGTGCTAATATTTTGCTAACCTAAAATTGTTAGCTGGGTGGCATCCTTTTATAGTGCATGTTTCTATTTCTTTTTCCCAGCTAATTCCCATGCTTCACTTTTCTCTCCATTTTTCTGTCCTCCTTTCTGAACTGCATTGGTGGCACTGTCCTGTCCTCTCTACTGCTATTTGACCTTTGACTCCTCATGTACACATGAACCTGCCCAATACAGCAAGACTGGCCAACGGTCTTATGGCTCTTACCAGTGGGATGTCCCATTCCCAACCCTGCTCTCGCCCCTTTTCTCACTCCTCAGGTGATATTGTGGTCAACATGAATCCCGAGGCCAATGTTAAGAAAATGGACACTGTGGTCAAACTGGATGCTGTGAGTTTTTCCACAATGGCTTTTAAAATCCGTCTTGAGTAACTATAACATCACACGGTCTTTTGTGTTAACTGCACATGTAGTAGGTTTGCATGCCCAGGTTAGTTCCAGCTAAATTAATTGTAACCCTGTGTGTTGATTTCGTTGTTATGCTGGTGCGTATTTGTTTGTCTTGTATAGAAGTTGTGATTTGATGTTTGTTTCATGTGGCCCCCTTTCTGTAGACCTCTGATGCTGTTGTTAAAATTGATTCGGTAAGTGACAGAATATATTTAGTGGAGTTGTGTAAATGGTGACAGCTCGTCTACTTTTCTTCCTCAGAAAGCAAGCATATAATCAATAGCAAATTAAAGTCAGTTAAAAAACCCCGTGAGTTTTAAGTGTTTTAAGGGTAGCAGCAAATGCTTTTTTTCACTATAACAGAATGAGGATGAAAAGGAGAAAGAGAAGAAGAAGAAGAAGAAAAAGAAGGGAGAGGAGGTAGAGGAAGAGGAGCAAGACGAGAGCATATTGGACTGGTGGTCAAAGTACTTTGCCTCAATAGAGACGATGATGGAGGTGGGAGACTTTGCCTATGGTGATTCTATGCCCTATGGCTAAAACGAAGACTGTTTTGGATGAAATCTCTTTTTTTTATGCAGAAATTGCGCGTCCAAGAAGCAGCCTTGGCCGAGGCAGAAGAGCGAGAGGACTTGGAGATTGCTGCAGAAGTGGCTGGTAAACACAATGACACATGCCTATGTTAACATGCCCAACATGGCACTGTAAATTGGACCTAAGTGCACCAAGGCGATGTTTATGGCATCATGCTGTACATTGTTACTTTTAACCATCTCATACTTCTTGTTTCTTGCCATCACATTCTTGACGTGTGTTGCAGTGTTTTCTTTATTTCTTGCCCTGAAAGTTAACTCCAGGCAAACGTGGGTTAAATACTTGCAAAAAGAAGCACTTCTGTTTGACTCTAGTCTGGGCAAATGCATGTTTTGCTTTTATATACTTTAACTCTCATGGCTTATACAGTAATGATGTAAGATGGCCATTGACATCTCCCATGCTGTCCATCCTCTTCATCTCCCATCTGCTCCTCTCATTCCTCAATCCAAACCTCAGAAATCAGAGTTGATCACTCTCATGTGAAAGGCGCCAAGACTAAAGAGAAAAACAAAGCCAAGAAGGACAAGAAGAAGCATCAGAGCTCTGACGTATTGGAGAAAAAAGCTGCCAAACCCAAAGTGGATGAGCTTGTGGTCAGTGTCTTTTCATATCGCCTGCAACAGTCATTGTCACGTGTAGAACTTTATTACATACATTATTAAGATTTTTTTTAAGTTTCTATTTAAATTAACTGTTTAAAATGCATCTCAAATCTCAATGAAATTTTGAATGTTTTTCATATTTAGGTGTTCAATAAGGAGCTGGAGTCTGAATTTGATAACTTTGAGGAGTGGCTTCACAGCTTCAACCTGTATAAAGGAAAGGCTGGAGATGATGATGACAACAGTATGGTGGATGATGACCGGATCATGGGTCGATTCAAAGTATAATCAGTTGTTAATGTCAGCGCAAACCAGATATTCTGATTCTAATAAAAGGCACTGTTTCTTGTGTATTGTCAACCTTGTTCCATTTCTGTGACCTTTGACCTAGGGTTCATTGTGTATATATAAGCTGCCCCTTTCAGAGGAAATCACCAAAGAGCCTGGATTTGATCCCAATATGGGCATGTTTCAGAATATACCACACAATGACCCCATCAGTGTCCTAGTGAGGGTTTATGTTGTTAAGGTAAACCACTTCTCAAGGTGCTGGTTGCTTGAGTGTTTAACCAACACTTAACTAACCCCTTTCCATGCCTCTGTCACTACTGAGCTGCAAATATCTTCCTTTCTAGGCAACAAACCTTCACCCTACTGACCTAAATGGGAAGGCTGATCCTTACATTGTCATCAAGCTGGGAAAAACAGATATCAGAGATAAGGAGAATTACATCTCTAAGCAGCTCAACCCTGTTTATGGGAAGTGAGTATGAAAGTGTGAACTTTCCACATAGTTGTAGGTATGCCAATACAGTGAACCCCCGCAATAACGCAGTTCACCTATCGCAGATTCAGTGCATTGCGGATTTTCACATTTTGATTCGTGGAATTTTTGGCTTTCACTGGACTCTGGAATATAAAATATCATTTAAAAAAATGTTAATTCAAACATTAAAAGAAGATATAAATCGAAATAAAACAGTATGCATTGTATTTCATTAGCGGATGAAAAAGTGGCTGTGTAAACCACTTCCGCTTCAACTCGTAAACAGGAAGTGACCTCACCGGCAGTAAATACGCATGTAGCATTTTATATGCTGTTAAAATGATGTACGTTTAAGAGTGTAGAAAGTGTTTAAGAGCATAGGACGTGTTTATAAGAGTGTGGGGAAGGTTAATAAGAGAGTGGAAATGGTTTATAAAGCCTTAAAACATATATAAATAATAAAATCAGGTGGAAAAGTCAGGTGATCGTGAGGGAGCGCTAGGATTGGCTAGGACGGCGGTAAATAGGAAGTGACCTCATTGGCAGTAAGTACGCATGTAGATTTTATATTTGGTGTTAAAATGACGTATGTTTAAGAGTGTAGAAAGTGTTTAAGAGCATGGGAAGTGTTTATATAAGAGAGTGGAAAAGGTTAATAAGAGAGTGGAAAGCCTTAAAATATATATCAAAAATAAAATTCATGCAAAGTCGCACCATCGCGGTTTCACCTTTCGGCTTGGGGGATGGAACGTCCCCCCCGCGATAGGCGGGGGTCCACTGTAATCCTAAAATTTGTAGTCACAATATTCCATTTTTAGCAGTGGTTTATTCCTGATGAAGGGTCCCTTCCATTCATCACATGAAAAAACAACAGCAACTGTATGCCATAAAGGGTTCTTTGCTTTTTCTTTGAAGAGAGAGCCCGGAAAAGTCCCATGTACAATCAAACAACAAAGGGCTTCCCTTTTCGATAACAATAAAAGTACAATCCCGTTAGAAGCCTTGAATCGTGAACTGAAATAAAATACATAAATAAATGAAACCATAAAATAGTGGCATAGTTCTGTATTGTAGTTTACATTATTGGATTAATTTATTAAAGAAAATAATTGTCGTTTTAGGTGCTTTGACATAGAGGCCACATTTCCAATGGAGTCGATGCTAACGGTGTCGATATTTGACTGGGATTTAGTTGGCACTGATGACCTGATTGGTGAGACCAAGATTGATCTGGAGAACCGTTTGTACAGCAAATACAGAGCCACCTGTGGTATCGCATCCACCTATTCTCTGTGAGCATCAGTTTACACTTGACTTGGAGTGCATTTCCAAGTTTTGTGAGTTCTCAGCATTCAGGTGAAATGTTTGAATTTGTTTTATGCACACAGCCATGGCTACAATGTGTGGCGAGATCCTCAAAAACCCTCTCAGATTCTTGCTAAGTTGTGTAAGGACGCCAAGTTGGATGTACCACAGTATGGCCCAGGTGGAAAGGTCAAGGTTGCAAACCGTATTTTTTTGGGGCCAACAGAACTCGAGGATGAAAATGGTGAGTCATCAAAGGGATTTTTTTTTTATTACCATTTTTTAATACTTGTGAAGGGTTGGATTTGTAAATGACAGTGATACAGCACAGTCTTAAATGTATTTACATTTGTGTATGCGTGTACATGCAGGCCTGAAGAAGCCAACAGATGAACATTTGGCACTTGCTGCACTAAAGCAATGGGAGGAAATTCCTCAAGTAGGATGCAAACTGATCCCAGAACATGTAGAGACCAGGCCTCTTCTCCACCCGGAGAAACCAGGCATAGAGCAGGTACAGTAGCATTGCTCTGTTTATGTTACAGAGGAGTCCTGCTTGTCAGTGCTGTGTTAGAACATTTCACATTTTAGTACTGAAAGCCAAATGCTACTTTTTTCAGACATCAGTCAGTACAATTACATTTTTTTTTTAAACAATTAACAGGTTAATCAATGACATAAAATGCAATTAAGTCATACAAACTAGATTCAATATTAGTTTCTCTGTAATCTTTTTGAAATGTGGCATAAATACATGCTATCCTGCTTTGGATATTATAAACTTTGCAGGGCCGAATTGAGATGTGGGTCGACATGTTCCCAATGGATGCGCCTGCACCAGGACCAGCCCTCGACATATCACCACGAAAACCAAAGAAGTGTGTAACTCTTTTTGGATTTGGCTTCTTTGCTAATTATTATTTACATATTTATACCCAATATACACTCCTGGGCAAAAGAAAAAGCAGCAAACCCCAAATTGCAAAAGATTGGTCACAAAAAAATGCACTCCTTCGACCTGTGCCATCATTTGCTCGTCAGTGCTTGTTGCTGAAAGTAAGCTGTTGGGGGGAAAAGCTGGAAACAGAAATTCACTTGCATAGTTTTCTTGTATACAAGGGTAAAATCAAGAAAAAATGTAAATGTTTGATTCATACTAATATGTCTGGGAACCAGTGGCGGGCCATGCATTTCACACCTAGGCCTTCAGTAGTAGTACTTTCTACTGCAGCTACAGCCGCAACACACATAAAAAACATCAATTATAGTCTCATAAACTTGCAATATTTTTTAGGAAAATCACAACATTTTACTCACCAAAAATTAGGCTTATTTGTACACAAATCCTCCTCCTGGTTGTGACAGACTAGCTAGCTTCGGAGTTGCCCGACCTTTTTTTAACAATGTTCAACTTTTCTTGAAAAGTCCGTCTTGAAAATGGCCTTGAAAGTAAATCTGCCACCAAATCTATTTGTCCTCCTCCTCAGCCATTATGGGGTGACAAAACTGTCATGCTATGCTGCGCTGTGGTGTGTCTCATGTGTGATGATCACAGTATACAGAAAATGGCTATTTCCCCATCCTATCCAATCAACGGGTCTGAATATGGTGATGTTGCCTACGCCTTCCAGAAGGCCTTACTGAGTCCAACTCAAAATCTGATTGGTTGAAGCAACAGTTGACTCGACATTTATTTTGTGTTAGGGGGCCTGCAGAACGGATTCTGAAGGCCTCCAGGAGGCTTCTTTCCTACCTGACAACAAATGATGGCTGAAATGTGATTGGTTAATACGAAAATACATGTCTCGGAGCAGCACAATGGTTGGAAAAGCGCTGAAAGATAGCAAACAGACTATTTGGAATTATTTAATAAGAATTCATGGACAAAATATAATTAACATCAGTTTGTGATTCAGATATTTCTTTAAGCCTTCAGAGAAGGCCTTGAAGGCCCTGACGGCCCGCCACTGCTGGGAACTATGGCAGTATATAGCACTCCCTATCCAAACATATAAGAGTTGTTTCATTTAATTTGATTAGCAATGCAATATTCCTTTAGTGAGCATTTGATAGCCCTTGTTTATGACACGAACATGTCGCAAACATCAAGAAGTGGCAGGAGAGTAGCTCTGTAACATGTTTAGAACAGTAGTAGGTTACACATGCCACAGTGATTGCAGTGTAGTTGGTGTTCCTGTGCGGGGAAACAGAGTTTGGTGCGGTATGTTTAGCAGAAGTCCAGAAGGAAGGTGGTTGTGAAAAACCAACCTACATTTTTGGAGCGGGACACAAAAGGGAATGAGAACCATTGGAGTGAGGAACTTGATTGGAAAAATATATATATAGACAGTAATAGACACAAATGCATTTTAAACTGTATTTTGAAAAATTCGGCAGAGAAGTAACCACTTGATCATACACCGTAACTAACCATGAAACGTTGACATCTCACTTATTCTTCAGAAATTATTCCTTTCCTCTGCCATAGTACTTTGTATATTGCTGTCTTTTTACTGAAGAGTTCATTTCATGTGTCATCCAAAACTCCAGAAATGCTACATGTTCACAGAAAACTTGGCTCTCTTTCTTTTCCTTCGCATCCTCTTTCATGAACTCCCTCTATCTGTGTTTCTCTCACTGATGCTCTCTAAGCCATAACAGTGTTTGAAACTTTTATACCATAGTTAGATGACCACATGTTCTCCCCTTCTTCCCCCCCTTACTCCACCACTTTGCCAGATATGAGCTCAGGGTGATCATATGGAATACTGACGAGGTAATCCTGGAAGATGACGATTACTTCACTGGGGAAAAATCCAGTGACATTTTTGTCCGGAGGTAAGTATGGGTAGGTGTGTGCAATATGTGTGGTTTGGTCTTGTTAATCTTTTCTTTTCTGTCTGTATGTTTTGTTCAGTCTTGCTCCCCCACCCCCTGCGTTATTGATATGCTGTCTAGCTTTGAGCTTCGCATGATTATTTGGAACACTCATGATGTAGCTCTACAAGTATTTTATATGTGATGGTCTGGGAAAATGTGTCACATCTCATTGTAAGTGGATTCCGTCAAAAAGCCAGTAAATGGGTTTTCCTACACGTATACATGTTTAATTTTTTATATTATATTCAATATATTTATATTCAAGTTTAGGAGAGTGTGAAGAGTTTGTCCAGGCCTCCACACACATCGCCGTGCTCTCCCTCTAAAATATATAAAACTACATTAACAGTGAACTGACATAAAAGAACTTAAATTCAAAATGTCCACATTTGAGACAGTACTGCTTGCATTACGATGCCATAATTTTCTAAGTATGCATTAGCTAACTACAGTACTAGTTATCTATTAGTGCGTCCCATATCCATGTACTGCAGTTCTCTGTATTGCATTTGTGATATCAATAAAAACATCGGCGCTACTGACTCACCAAACTATGATAAAAGATTCGCGTTCAGTTCATCTCTCAAAGAAAAGATGTTCACTGACCAGTATGAAGGTCCTGGGTTCGAGCCCCGGGTTCGGCACAGGTGCCTTTCTGTGTGGAGTTTGCATGTTCTCCCCGTGTTCG
>JAQLOM010000020.1:7902338-7926648 GCA_030068315.1 Chrysichthys thysi
TTATTTTTTAAAGAAACTTCAATACAAACATCAATTTCAATATGAGTATAGTTTGAAGAATGAACGTGCAGTTCGTTTGTACAATGAACTCAAGTGTTTCAGACAACAACAGACTGATTACCGGTACAGCTTGTACCATGTACCCAGGTAATTTATTTAGCTGTCTGACTAACACAAGCTTATTTCATGATAATAATCATTTAGATGACAGTTAAGTGATTAGAGGAGAACTCTGACCACTGCTCTCTTTTCTCTATCTTTATGATGTACAGCATACATGCAAAATCTATCTGTCCCTATACTAACTAACTATTACCACTACTACTATAACTACTTCTAGTACAAACACACACACACACACACACCCCTTTCTTGTTACACTTCCATGTAGACCAAAGAGTACAAAGAGTTTTGTGTCTTATTAAAATATATTTTTTGCCTTTAAGTCATATTGTCTGTACAGTTATAAACACATTCCCCTAATTTTTATAGACCATGCGCACCTGCTAATATGCAAATTGTTGATATTAGGGCTATAAATATAACCTTTTTTTTATTTCACAGCCTTGCAACTGGACCCTTGTTTAAACGATGGAGTATAACGCATTAGCAATGACTTGAATGTAACAAACAAATTTGAAAGTATGTTAATGTTAATGGAGAATTTGATACTGATTGCTAAAATACAGCCTTGTACTTTGGTTATTACTGTCTACTTCTCTCTTCAGACCTTGACTGAGTAAATTAAAACAACACTGAGACACTGTGCTCCTCTGAGGAAACCCATAATAACATAAATATTTACATTTTAGATACTAAGGAATTAGAATAGGTTTAGGTACAGGGTGGGCCACGAAAAAGTAGCCCACCTCCAGTGATAGGAGGATAAGATGAACGAGCAAATAAATTGTTTTTATTCACTTAAACAAAAGTCCCAACAGATGCTGAAAGTGGTCCCCGTTCACGCCTATGCACCTACACATGGGGTGACAGACAGAGCGAAAGGGGCTATGGAGGAAGGATTTTGTAATTTATTAGAGGAGGCATTATTACTTACAAATCTTGATAGAAAATGAATTATTTATTCAGGCAATGAATGTAACTACTTAGTTTCCACCCATGAGGGCCCTACTTTGAATTTTTATAGGAATTTTAGATTCTTGTAGAATTTAGATGTTTCTTCCAGTGACACATCCTTCAGTGTGACTTCCTCCAGCTCTCCAGGACTGAGAGCTGTAGATGGCAGAACAGAATCCTTTGCCATGTGCCATTCACTGTAGTCAGTGCTGGGGATTTCTTTGAACCATGTAGCATTAGATGACATAAGACTGGTAGACTTCACTTGTGGATCTGAAGAAAACTCTGACAAGACCTTATCAGTAATGCATGGATTAAAGAGTGAATGGAATAATCGTTTGACTTTACTCTTATGTTCACATATCACATGAACACAACAATGAGCATGGTAAAATAAAGGGTAAATTCAAGGTTTAAATCAGTTTAAATGTGTTCAAAGTATTCAACAGAACATGTCTGCACCAAGTCGTCTCTGGTGTAAAACAAGGTGTAAAGAAAGGTGTTCTTACATGAGACATTTGGAGCCATAATTTTGTCATAGGCGATTTCCTTTCTTTCTTGATGGCTATTGCACATTGCTTGACTTCCTTCTTAAATGTTACAGTCCTGATTTGAAATAGATGATCTCACCAGTGCTGGTACAAAGGTTGAGTCCAACTCAGCTGGGAGGGTCAATGTCCATCTATAATATATGTGTGCAGACAGGGTGTCTGGTAGTGTAATACATTCTTACACCGGTGTAAGTCCAGAATGTGTGTGTTTATTGTCTGTCAGCTATATATTCTTAAACCATCCTACTTATTATTATTTAACTTAGTTTTTAAGATAAACTTAAAGTTCCTATAGAGAAGATCAGTGGTTTCACTTGCCTCGTGAATTGGCATTCATTCATTGCAAATACAGCAATTCGACAAATAAATATAGAGCTCAGCCTCATCTGAATATATACACAACATTGCACTGTGACTTCATATTGTGTTGCGTCAAGACAAACAAAATTACAAAAATTTATAATCAAGACCAGGGACTCAAATTTAAATGAAATTTTATTGTGTTCACAGTAACTTCAGGTAGGCAAAATTCCCAAGATTCTTTGACTCTGTATTGTAAGATTCACATTCTTTGTAAGCTTTTACAAAATCATTATGCATATGTCTCATTTGAATTTGAGTATGTGATTGCTACATTTTATTCTTCTGGTAATCAGAATTTGACATCGACTGTAATAAGCAGGTTCAGAACTGTTAAACTGGGAGGTGCCACCACACAGGAACACCCAGTGCTGACCACTCATAGAGGTGCCTGTAGTTCAGTTCAGATCTGATACTGTCCTGCTAAGGGCAATCTTATCACATTGTATAGGCCTATGGCATAGGTTCATGAATGGATGGACCGGACACGCGTTTTTCATTTTCTTATTTTTAAAACGATGAACGATGCTTTAAAAGAAAGCTATTGACCAGACAAAAAACTTGTCATGGGCTTTATGGAAAGCAAACACACCCAATTCATTTATTAATGGAATCACTTGAAAATATTAATTTATAAGATCAGGGCTGCTGGAAAAAGTCATTTTCATTCGTGAAAAATTACAACAAATTCAGTTTGCAGGAAATAATTTTACTCCTGGGCTTCCACAGTTGTATGTAATGTGACTGAGTTAGCTATCTATCTATCTATCTTTCATTTTCTTTTTCCCAAATCACAGAAATGTTTCTGATAGTTGACAACAATAACAATTTAATATTGTCACTTAATACTAATCATAATACACAGGTCTGCATGGACTACCTGAGGTGGCAGCTCTAAATAAAGTACATTTATTTTGTGATTTCTGGGCCAGTTTGTTTAGAAACTGGGAATCAAATGTGATTGTATTTTGGGGCAAAGTAAAGCATTGTTCAGGTTGGGCTACTACAAAAAAATATTAATGACAGACAAAAATACTTTACTTCCTGTTTGTATTTGTATCTGGTATGACCACATTACCTGTTCAATATCACTCACTCACCTTCTTCCGCAGCTGGAGCCAATCCCAGCTGACTTCGGGCGAGAGGCAGGGTACACCCTGGGCAAGTCATGAATTCATGGCACGGACAAAACACAGACACAGACAATCATTCACACCTACGGGCAATTAAGAGAAGCCAATTAGCCTAATCCTCTCTGTGCATGTCTTTGGACTGTAGGAGGAAACTGGAGTACACAGAGGAAACCAACACAGACACAGGGAAGAACAAGCTAATTTCGCACAGAAAGATGCCCAGGTCTACCCGAAGATCAAATCCAGGACCTTCTTGCTGTGAGGTGACAGTGCTAACCACCACACCATTGTGCTGCCAACCTGTTCAATATGAATTACGTATTTGTGACCCGTGCTGGCAAAATGACTCGGAATGAGAAATTTTCAAAAGTGAGTTATTGTTATTTCCACATTGTCCAAATAAAGACCTTCAAAATGAGGCATGGTTTGTTCGGTTTGAAATCGGACCAGCCACCTAGCAACTAGCCACTTTTGTTTACGTCTAATGGGGTTTGAAAACTCGCTTTCCATTGGTTCATAAAAACATCATTGGGAATTCCATGTGTATTACGCTTCACAACAACACCAAACATGGGTAGGGGGATTCACCCGTCTCGACGCAAGCGAGCGGTGAATTATCAAGGAATATTAAGACAAATGGGTTTTATTTACTCTATCATGGGGATCAATAAACAAGGGCTTTATGGACTCATTTTTGAGAAAATCTCATTTCGACTGAAACCATGATTTACCTCTTAGCTCATAATGAGCCTATGCGCATGCCGACTCATTTTGCCAGCACAGGTCACATTTGTATTTGGGTATATCCCTAGGATACTTCAGTCCATCATGGAACACCCACTTGTTCACACATACAGTAGGGGCAGCATAGAGGCACCATTCCACTTAACAAGTTTGTAAACAGTGGCTAGAAACCAACATATCCAGTGAAAATCTACATAGAGACAAGGAAAATATGCAAAAGAGATAGTTATCAGACCTCAAGAGCGAACCCTGGACCTATAACTCTAACTTGCTCTGTTAAATACATATAAGCTGCATGATATTTTGCAAATCAAAATTATTTTGCTCTGTGAAATTAGTTAACTCAGCAATGTGTGTTAAATATCAGGGTAATATTAGATTAGAAATGTTGAGCAATAGACTTGTCAAATGTCAGAGTAGTAAATCACATGCAAAGGGTTAATGACAGGTCAAATGAACAACTCTGTTTGGCACATTGGGTTTTGAGTGGATAAGATTGTTCTCCAACATGATCTCTCTTAATATGTTCTCCCTCTACATGTTCTCCAACATATTTTCCCTCACTGTGTTCTCTGTCTACATTTCTACATGTTCTCCCTCATTGTGGTCTCCCTCTACATGTTCTCCCTCATTGTGGTCTCCCTCTACATGTTCTCCCTCATTGTGGTCTCCCTTTACATGTTCTCCCTCATTGTGGTCTCCCTCTACATGTTCTCCAACATGTTCTCCCTCATTGTGCTCTCACTTTACATGTTCTCCAACATGTTCTCCAACATGTTCTCCCTCACTGTGTTCTCCCTCTACATGTTCTCCAACATGTTCTCCCTCATTGTGCTCTCACTTTACATGTTCTCCAACATGTTCTCCCTCACTGTGTTCTCCCTCTACATGTACAAGGTTAACTAATAGAATTTTAAGTGAAAAAGACTATCCATTGTTTTGTGATATTCTCTTTAGATTAGGGCCTCATCCTTAATGGATTATTTGTACATGTTTCCTTTATAGAGATTCAAGTGAAATGAAAGTACTTTACTTCTGTCTAGAAGTCTTATGTAAGAAAGCACTTAGCATGCCCATGCCTTTATCAGAGCTTTGATATTGTGGTGGACTTTTACACACAATCATGATAAGACATGAATAGTGGCGTAGCACAAAATTCTTTGCCCTGTACTCTGAGGGCACATACATGTGAACACAGTAGTTTTAAGAGGATCTCTGGCACTGTAGTGGTCTATGAAACAGGGGCCAGGCCTTTCATACTAACAGGCTTTAACTAGATTATGCTGACATAATATTACAGCACATTATATGCCATTAATTTTGGTATAATAATGTTAATAATAATAATTATAATGTCAATAGTGTGATTTTGTTGTTATATGTTTAAGCTCTCCTGGTTACTCCAAGCATAATTACATTGATAACCCACCCTTAAGCTGCTTCTTTTTTCTTTTTCTTTTTTCTTTTGTAATACCTGTAACTGGTTTATTTAGTATGTGGCAAAGATACATGTGGTTGCCATTTGGATGTAATGCAGAAATATTAGGTTCCTATTAGAAAAAGAATGAAAGTTAAAAGAATGAAATAAAGACTTTAAAGTGTAAAAAAAAACCCACCTTTTAATCTTTTACATAAAGTTTCTACACCAATTTCTCATTATGTCTAATTTTGGCTTTCTGTCACTACACCTTTTTTTTTGCTACATCCTCCAGCACACACACTCTCTCTCACACACAATAACACTCTCACTCGTACTGCCTATATACAGCATGTTGTTATAATTTGTGTTAAAACAATGTGGACAGGAATATAAAATCCTACAGTGTACATGATGTCATTTCACTGCATTTTGTGCAAAAATACTTAATAAACCAAAGGTCTTTGAATGAAAAGATCAATGACCCTCATGTGACCATGCATTGATCACTGGGTGTACCTTGTCCAACAACAGCAGGGATCAGATGAAACGGGTGGTAGCTTGCCTATCAGAAAGCAATGTACAGAACATACGGACTGGAGTACAGGCCAAGAAGAGATACCTATTTTCCTTTTGCTGAGCTGACAGCTTCTTAACAGGTCAATGATGGGTTACAGTGAACTATTCAAACTCATATGTTACACAGTAGGTTATAGCATACAACAGATAATAACATATCCCAGACAACTGACAAAGAAAAATCAGGCTTTGTACTGACATTTCTTTTTAAATCATTTAATAGTGATTTCAATAACCAAAACAGAGCAGTGGATTTTTTTTAATGCATATAATTGTTTTGAGAGTTATGAAAGAGGTAAAGTTCATCACTGTCACTGTGGTGGGGAAAAATGAACCAACCTATGCTGTTCTAGTTCAGAACTGATTCAAGATCAAGTAGAATCGCATTCCACTCTAAAAGGAGAAGGAAGGAGTAAGTGGAAAGGTGGTCTTGAGACCAAGAACGGACTCGAATACAACAAGATTATCTTCAACTGCTCAAGGTGTTCCTAATAAACTGGCTGGTGAGTGCATAAACATTTATATACTGGAAATGTATATTATATACAGGATATAAGCATACTGCTTTACCCAACCAGAGAGAGAGAGAGAGAGAGAGAGAGAGAGAGAATATCCTAAGACCTTAGTAAACAAATAATAAATGTTCATAAGTAGATAATAAGCAATAATACTGTGAGATTGTTGGAGTATAATAGTTAAAGATATCTGCATTTAAAATAAAAGGTTATATTTTAAAACTATTTTACATATATAGAAATTCAGAAGTTAATTTAAGCCAAAGTCCGAATAAAAGCTGCCGTTTGCAATCCATCTGCAATCCAGCGGTTGGCTAACATTAAACTGGTTCATTTTATGAAACTAGTCTCATTTGTCCTGCCAGAGAGGTGGATGATCTGAACTTTGGAGCAGAGCTGAGCTGCCTGTTCCTCCAATCTCACCTCCCATTCCAGCTGGGGTATAAAAGACCTGGGATAGCACTCATAAATCAGTCCATCCACAGCACTCAACTGCCGTTGCAAGACAAGAGTTTATTGAACCCATCATGGGGGATACTAAGCTCTTTGTTTTGCTGCTTTTTTATGCCATCATCTTTGCTGGTAGGTATTAGTGGATTATTTTCTACCAGACTAATATATATAGAGTCTTCAATTCAGAGTTTTCAATGAATGAGAGATCATAAACATTTTAAGTGAAAGTGTGCTGTGTAAAAGAGAGAAATATGCATTTGAAAAGAAAGTACCTTTGTTCTTTCTATAATTTATTTTTCTAAAACGCTTCTTAATTCTTGTGTGCAGATGCTCAAGATGATGAAGCAGTATGCCTTTGTAAGTAACCTTGTTACTGCCAATAGAAGATTTATTATTTACACTGTACATTCAAATTAGTTAACTTTAGTTTAAAAAAAAAAGCATATGAACTGATTGCTTCAAGAAAACTAACTAAAGTGGAATAGGAAATGTATGTTGTACAAACAATTGATAATTTGTTACATACGGTACCTACCTATTCTACTTTACTTAGTTTTTTAAGGCAATTTTTTGGATTTTTTTTTTTTTAAATAAAGTCAACTAATAGAATTTACAGTGAATAATTTTAATTAATGAGTATATAAATATCAAACATAACTATTAAATATTATTTTTTTATATACCACTGAGATAAATAATGGATTATATATGAATGCTATTATGTAATTATGAAAACAAGGACAAACTCATGCTATTTGCATCGTTTACTTCTGTGGCACAGACGTTCGATCGAACAGGCACAAATAAATGTTGCTTATCTCCCCCTAGTGGCTAAAAGGTACAAAAACTTTCACAAGTATGAGTACCTCTATGAAGCGGAGTCTCTGAACACACTGAATGGGGCTATCAATGGGCCCAGAGTCAGCTGCAAGGTACAATAGACCTCAAGGTTCATACCAAACTCGTCCAAAATCTACTCGGGAAGAAATGGCCCCTGACCCTTCTAATGTATTGCAGGTCGAGATTGAGGTTCCAGGCACATGCCACTTTATTGTGAACACCAAGGAGTGCTCACTGAGTGAGGTCATCAATGTGGATGCAGATGTAAACCCAGTCTTTGGACCTACTGCTGGTGCTGAGGCCTTCAAGGTTCAAATGGAGAAGTATGTTAGAATAATTATGTGCAGTGGGGAATTTTAGTCTTAGTTGTTCACCAGATTAAAAAAAAAAATGCACTGCATTTTAAACAACTTATCATGCCCAAGGCAAGGCTTGGTTTCTGCCAAGACATGAGGTCATAAAAACTTTTAAACTCATTCCATTAATTATTATTTATTAAGGTTTATATCCCTGCTTTCTTACTCAGGAACCCATTAAAGGTCATCGTAGAAGGTGACAATGACATCAAACTCTTCCCTGAGGATGATGAGCTAATCAACATCCTGAACATCAAGAGAGGCATCATCTCAGCCCTGGCTGTGCCCGTGCTCCAAGAAGAAAAGAATAAGAATATGGTCAGTTCAGATAAAAATACTAAAAATGGCTTTCTGCTAGAATAAACAAGCTACCCTCACTATAAACCTGCTATAACTTTAACTTTGATCCCAAACCAGCCTACCATCTATGGACTGTGTAAGACTGACTACACTGTGAACACCAGGGAAGATATTGCAACTGATGTGACCCTCAACAGGGACTTATCTAGATGTGACCAGTTCAGGCCAATCAAGGACCACACCAGCCCCCTGGCTATCCTTACAGGCATGGTAAGTTTATTGTGAACTTGCTAAAGGTCATTTTTTTTTGCAAGTGGCTTTTATGTGAAGTACTCAAACTGTGTGAATAAAATGTCATCATGGCAGTGTGTTAAGGTCAGGTGCTCTGTTTAAACTTTCCTCTTGGTCCCCCTACAGCACTACCCACTTGCTCAGTTCATCAGAAGCAAACAGACTTGTAGCTACAAATTTGACAATATGCAGAAACACATGACCTCTGGTGTTTGCAATGAAGACCATCTCCTTGTGCCCTTTTCTTATAAGTAAGTCATTTAAACCATAGCTTAAGTAAGATTGTTCTGAATTGTAATCATTTGAATCCATAGACTCTATTTATTTTGATTAATTATCAACAGGGGGAAGTACGGAGTTACCAGTGTTGGAAAACAGACACTGTCTCTGTTGGGAGTGACTGAGTACAATGAAAGATTGTTCGATCACAGTAAGCCCTATCTGAAAGAGCACTAAGTATTCGTTATGGCAAAACAATGTACTGACTTTAGACTTTCTGATCTTTGTTAGAAGAGGCCAACATGAAGACCCTGCACCTTGATGAGAGTGTTGATATGAGCCCAAATCAAGATGAAAATGTCATCCTTGCTGTTCTGAGGGAGCTGGCTGGCCTTTCCCATACCACCAATGGACAAAAGCGGGCTCACCTGGCTTACAAGCTTGTAGCTGTGATCCGCAAGATGAATGCCAATACACTGTCTGCTGCTCTGCCAGAGGCACTGGAAATCTCTCCTTTCCTGACGTATCAGGCTTTGTTCCAGTGTGGCACACCAGAGTGCAGCAGTGCCTTGATGCAGATCCTCAGGACCTTCAAAAGTTCCTCTACTGAAATTGATGCTGCAGTCTATGCCATGGGAATGGTGCCCAACCCCTCTCGTGTGCTCGTCAAAGAAATGCTGGAGATGGCCAAGTTTAAGCCAAGCAAACTTATTTACTATGCTACCAGCAATGCTGTTAGGAGGTGGTGTATTAAAACACTGACAAATAATCTATTAAATCACCTTGAACGCACCACTGAGTTGTTACCACTCACATATGACTTTTTTCATGATATAATCCCAGGCTCTATAAGGCAGAAGGAAAAGTCACCCCTGAAATCAAGGCAGTGGCAGATTATGTCCTTGAAAATACTGGGGACTGCACAGGTGATCAGGAGCACGTGTATTTGACTTTAAGGGTAAGTTGACTGTATTTCTATTCGCATTCTGTGTAGAATCCCTGACATTCCTGTGAAGACATATAATCGTATGTTGTAATACCATGTTGTAAAGGTTATTGGAAACATGGCTGAAGCTATGAGTGCTGCAAGTCCTGCCCTGAAATCAGCTGTGATTGAGTGCATTAACCAACCTGCTGCCTCTACCGAGGTCCAGCAAGCTGCCATCCAGGTCTTCAGACTGACACCCATCCCCGAAGAGGTATACTGCTCCCATTAGCAGCAAAGCAACACTCATTAAAGATTGATTACCATTGATTAATCTAATGCTGCTATATGTTTTTTTACAGGGCAGAACAGTGCTAATGCAGGTTCTCCTGGACAAAGCAGCTCCTGTGCAGAAACGTATTGCTGCTTACCTCATCCTGATGAAGGATCCTCAGCCTGCCGAACTTGCACAGCTTGCTGCAGCTCTACCCAGTGAAGAAAACTTGCAGGTCAAAAGCTTTGTAGTATCTCACCTTACCAACATTCTGAGCTCTACTGCACAAGAGACCAAAGAGTGAGTAAAATACATTAAACAAAACCTTATGTTGTGTGAATGTACAGTACTTTAAGACCACTTATGGTATTAGAGTTATTTTGCATAAGGCATAATTTGTTATTAAATCTAGGAAGTCTGGACTAGCTTCCAGATATAACTTATTTTTTCCATTGTTTTTCTCAGACTGAGGCAGAAACTTCTTGACGCCATACAGAGCAATGAAATTGGAAATCTCATGGATGCCACTAAGTATTCTCGTAACTACAAGATTGGATCTCTGGAGGGAAACATGATCTTTGACAAAGAAAACAACCTGCCTAGAGAAGTCATGCTTGAAATGACCCTGAATGCTTTTGGATATGACATTGACATGGTTGAGGTACACAATAAAAATAAAAGGCAGTAGTTCAATCCCTGGCTCCTTCATATGTAACTTCTTAATTTTTACTATCTGTTCTTCTCACTTTCAGGTTGGTATGGAGGGTAGGGGCCTTGAGCCAACTGTTGAGGCTTTGTTTGGTCCTAATGGATTCTTTCCTGACACTGTCATGAAGACTATTTACTATGCTGCTGATAAGATGCCCTCCCAAGTTAATGAGATCCTCAAGACCATGATCCCAGCCTTGAAAGACAGAAAAATGAAACAGGTATTTCAGACATAATTAACAGGTGTTGTTGTTTAGAGATCTGGATAGTAAGTGCTCTAGAACAAGACTGAATCCTTCTAGTGCTCCTAGACCTCCTCCTCCATTTCCTTCTTGCACTTTATATCTGCTGATGTGTTGAAGACTTTTTCATGATTAACATATAATATTTTTTAGGTGCCAAAAGATATCCTCAGACATATCAGTAAAAATGTTGATAAGCTACTCAAGAACCTGAAGGCCCAAGATAGCCCTGAAGCTATGCTCTACCTGAGGCTGCTAGGTGCTGAGCTTGGGTATCTTAAAACCAAAGATATGGAAGAAATGGCCTACTCTGTGACAAAGGTGGCTGAAAACCTCCTGAGGATGTTCCCTGCTGATGTAAGTACTGTTGTTCAGAACCTGAGTTCATAAACGGGTAAGGTAACTAGAGTACATAAATAACATTTCATGTGCAATATGGTTAAATGCAATTATCTCTTCAGCCAAGATGTAAGGTAATAGTTTAAAAACAGCAAATCCAGCATCTCAGTTACTAAATTACTATAAAGTAAAACAGAATTGCTATGTAACATATATCCTATACATAGATATCTAATTCAATTTATTTACCCAACCTATTTATGCTGCAACACAAGGTGTGAAGTAAGGTGTATTCTGCTGTAGAGTAGTCTAGTCTGTAAAAGGTTTTATGTGACAAAAAGTCCAACTAGCTATGGGAAAGACAACAACGGCAGACCAAATATAAACAATTACAGAAGACTGTATCTATTGGATATTAAAAATGTATCCAATGAATATTATCAATATGCAACTTGATTGAGGAAGCAAATTTTGCTTATGGACAAATGCATAATAGAATTCATGGTTAAAAAACAGTAACCTTTATTAAACTTTTCCTTGTGCTCTAGTTTGTCAAGAGCCTGTTCTCAAGGACTGACAATGAGCTTTTCCTTCATTACATCTTCATGGACAATGAGTTCTACCTGCCTACTGGCCCTGGTCTCCCTCTGAGGGTGGCTTTGTCTGGTACCTTTACACCTGGTGTTAAAGGAGTACTCCGAATTAGTCCAGATATGGTATGTATTGCTTTTTGAAAAAAGCATCTTTAGAGGCTTATGATTAATGCTCTAGCAGGGATTCAACTATTTATTTGTACTATTCCTTTGTTGTAATCCACAGAGTGAGGTTGCTATTATGCCATCTGCTGGTGTTGAGTTTGTGACTGAAATTGGTGCTCACTTGCCGGACTACGTTCAGTCTGGCCTGGAGATGCACACCAACATCTACCATGAGAGTGGCATGAGAGCAAAGGTTGCCATGACCCGCAATCAAATCAAGCTGACCATCCCTGCTCCTGAAAGCCCAATTAAGGTTCTCAGTGTGAGGTAAAATATTCCTTCATAATATTTAGATCTCCCCCTGGATTTCTTTGAAGCTATTTTGTAATGTTGTCCAGTTAAGCTGTATACAAAGAAATGTAATGGAACATAGAAATGAATTACAAGCATAAAACAAAACGAATAATGGTGTAATTACAGTATTATAAATACATATAATATTTTATTATATTATATTTACAGTATGATGTTTTGTTTTGTAATCTGTATAGCAACTCCTTGGTGTCTGTCGCTGGTGATAAAACTAAAGCCATTCCTGCTATGATGGACCAGGTCGATGTGAATAAATGCACACCGTGCTTCCCTGGCGTGAAACACTGCAGTACGTTACAGTACACAGATGCTATGTTCAAGGATGCCGGCCCATACTTCCCTCTTTCTGGTGATAGCAAGTAAGCATCTCTCTCTCTCTCTCTCTCTCTCTCTCTCTCTCTCTCTCTCCCTCTCTGTGTCTCTCTCTCTCCATGTGTATATGTTAATTCTAAACTAGTTCTGCTTTTATTTAGGTTTGCTATTGAGCTACACCCCACAGCGGATGTCTCTGAGTACACAGCCACTATTACATATGCAAAGGAGGAGAACACTGACAAAGTCATACTTAATGTAAAAGCTGAAGGTATGGTACACTAAAAATTTTAAAGATGCAGCACATGCAGAAATCTGCCTGAGTATAAGATAGATTTTTAAATCTAAGAACAAATATCTGCCTCCACTATCTCCAGGAACAACTTTTGAGGCTACATCCAAGGTCATGTTCAATAGAAAGGAATATACTGTTTCTGGTGAAGTCCAAATCCCTGACTATGACATTGAAGCTGGGATTAGAATTGGTGCTGCTGACCCAAGCACTAAAGGCCAAGGTACACATTCCATCCAGATTGACCTCATCAACAAGAACATCCCTCAGGCATCTCTGGTTGGCCTGGCAATGTATGTATTTATACAACTGTATATATGCATGCAACATACAATCTATCATACTTAAAAACACATTTCTAGAGTGGAACGTTCACATCATCTCAAACTAATATCTTCTCTTCCAGGATAAATGCTAAGAATGATGCACTGCTGCAGGTTCAGTTGCTCGTCCCATCTCTTGAGGCTGATGCAAAAGTGACTGCCAGTCTAAAGCATGAAGAGGGACTAACATTGCAGCTTGGAAGTGATGTCAAATTTCTTGACACATCCTCAGTGCAGAAAGTCACCCTAAAATATGGTATATTTCTACAAAAATTTATTATTATTATTATTATTATTATTATTATTATTAATAATAATAATAATAATAATAATGATGATGATGATGATGATAATAATAATAATAATAATAATAATAATAATAATAATAATAAGCAATGCTATGCTGATATATTAACAAAATATATTGTTATTTTTTTAGATCATGAGACTGTTGAAGCTCAGGTTAAATCAGATGTCAGGTGTAAAACCCAGAACATTGTCTCTAAACTTGACACCATCAAGGCAAACATTAGAGGCCTCTTGGATCAGAGTATTGGACAGACTGAAAAAAAGTTCTCTGATGTTTTAACATCATCAATTGAGGTAAGATTAAAAAATAAAAAAAATAATAAAATTTCTCCTTAATGAAAATAGAGTGGTGAAAGGATACTATTTTGTGAGGTTTGTGTGGTACTACTTGATCATTAGTAACATATTTACAAGAAAATGATTGGGCTAAAACAGTTCAGTTGTGCTGGCAAAGTTAAATTCTCCTACAGAACAAGCAATCCTGTTTAAAGCAAGCTTAAACACCAAACTTTTATTATTAACCGGAAGAAAGGGAGCAGGGCATTTAATCACTAGAACCCTGGATTACAGTCATAGTGATTGTCATATAAATAATAAAGCTTAAAAATTCTTTATGTTCCAATTTCTATTTGTATTTCTATTCTTAAAAATAAAATATGACATGAGAGGACAGTTAAACCAAAGAAGTACCTGAAAAGTAGGTGGAACCTAGTGAATTTGAACTAAGTGTGTTCGTAAAGTGTCAATTATGTTTTAAGAGGATGTAAAGTTTATACAACTTAAATTCAAGCAAAATAAATTTAGAAATTCAGAAAGCAAATTCTCTGTAAAATATAAATAGTGAAACTCAACCTTTTTCTGTTCCTTTTCAGGCCACAAATTCCTATATTGCAGCTTCCAAGATCCCATATGTGGAAAACCTAAGGTTTCCTTCACTCCCTGAGTTTGAGGTGCCTGAGACGCTGTTTTTAAATGCGTGAGTGAACCCCATATTTTTTGTTCTAAAAACTAACACAATAGCTTGAGTGAATAAAAGCACTGCAGTGCAAAAAATAAAAGCGATTAGCTGCTAAACTTTGTGAGGCTATATTGTAATAATAACATGTCTATTCGTTCAACAGTGAGGCGGGTGTAAAGTACCTCTCTGGAAAGCATTACTACACTATCACCCTTCCACTGCCTCTTGGTGGCAAATCATCCAAGGATCTGAACTTTCCTCCTGTTCTCACCACACCAAATCTGGCTCTGCCTCAGCTTGGTCTAAATATTGCCTCTATTAAAGTTCCAGTACCTGAGGTATTTATTCCCAAAACCTTGACTTTGTCTCTACCCACCTCTGCAAAGGCGGAAGTGGCCGGTAAGCTAAGCAGTAACCTCTATGGTCTGGAGGCAACTATGTCTGCTGGCAGAGATTCTGATGAACATCAAAGCTATTATGCTAGATTTGGGGTAACTGGAACTAGCCCTGTAGATCTCCTCTCCCTTAGAATTGAAGGTAAGTCCTATTGTATAACTGTTCTCTTCTAGATAGCGCTGTGGGTATGTGTCATATAATGAGTTAAACATAATGAGTTTATAACAAGTGGTCTAGAAAAAAGCTAATAACCTAACTAATTAAACCATTTGACTTCGGCACAGGATCAACCTTGATTTCTGGAACCATGACTGATACTGTGAAAGCAGAGATGAACACTTCTGTCAGTCACAAGCTCATTGATGCGAGAATCCGCATTGCTGAAGAAATCCAACTGAGGGAGAAAATCAGTCTAAAATCCAACAGCAAGCTTGAAGTCACCAGTCCCTACAATGTGAAGCTTTCTCTGGGACATACAGGTGAAGTCGGAATCAATACAAAAAAGATCTCTGGAGATAGCACCTTAAAAGGATCCTTTGTGACTGGTCCGATTGACGGGGATGTCACCCTCACACAGTCACTTGCGCTCTTCCCATTTAAGCCAGAGGCAAGAATTGATTCAACATTGGAAGTTAATTCAGCCCCTTTCCAAGCTCAGAACAAAGTTGTGGCAAGCTTTATTAATGGAGAGCTTTCAGTTGTATCCAACTCAGCTGCATTTGAAGATATGCTGACACACAATGCTGAAGTTACTCTCACAAGATCAAAGTATACTCTTAAATCAGACACCAAGGCTCTGGGACTAAATATACATAATATTGCTGAAGCAAACCTTGGTGCTGAAGACATCAGCATCAAGATTGAAACATCAACCAGTCATTCTGAAGACCATATTAACTTCCTAACTGTTGCAAATCTCAACAGTAATGGTCTGGTTGTAAACAGTAATGCTTCTATGAAGCTAGCTGAACACACAGCTACTCATGAAGCCAGCGTGTCTCTGGACAAAAATGGTCTGGTTACCAGTGGCACCACCTCAGTGAACAGCCTGCTTACTCTTACAAATACCTTCAATGGTATCCTTCACTTGTCTAAATTTTCACTATCATCTGAGACAAAAGGAAAATTTGAAGACATTGCTATTGATAATACCAACTCCATATCTGCCACAATCCTTTCCATAGATTTAGTTTCTAAGTCTCGAGTTGACTTTGCCCAGGATATATGGTACATATATGATATCTCGGTTCAGGCGGAACCCTACACTGCAACTGCTGGTGTGACAAATCATTTGAAGCTTTCCTCTGAAACAGAGCTGAAAAACACCTGTGAAATCAAGCTTGCAGATTTGTCTGGAAATGCTAAGTGCAGTACTACTGGAAAACTCATTGGCGCTCACGTGAGCCATGACACTGAATTGGAAATTGTTGGACTTGGTGTAAGAATCAACCATGATGCACGCTTCAATTCCCAACTTATTCGCTTCTCCACTACCCTTCGATCCACTGCTGCGCCATTCACCTTTAATTTGCATGCCCTTGCCAATGGTGATGGGGAGTTGTATCTGTATGGAAAGCACAGTGCCCAGGTATACACTAAATTCCTTCTGAAAGCAGAGCCACTTGCTCTTGCCCATTCCCATGAATGTAGGTTCTCAACTACACATGAGTTGAACAATAATGTCATTTCTGAAGCCAACTTCAATAATAAAGTTGACAGCCAACTGTCACCTTCTGAACAATCAGCAACAGTAACAGTAAGGTCTAAAGTAAGCAACAATGAATTCAACCAAGAACTCAGAGCTTATAACAACCATGAGAGGATTGGCCTGGAAGTGTCCGGAGGAGTCACATTTAGGAAAGGCCAAAATTTCTCTGTTTCAGCTTTAATCCAGTACGATAAGAACACCGAGAATCATGTTATAAACCTGCCACTTCTGGAAAGTGTGCCCGCAGTCCTGGAGAAGCTCAAGATCACAGCTGTGTCTCTTGTTGAAGCATTGCAGGATTACATAAAAAGAGAGGAATTTATTGTCAAGATTCAGGCCCTTAAAACATTCATTACTGATACTGTAACTGAGTTTAATCTTGAAGGAAAAGTTGAACAGCTTAAAAAGAGCCTGAGTACATTTGCTCAGAACTGTCCAATCACTACAGAGGAGCTGAACGCTGCTGTGAATAAACTCAGGACTGTCACATTGAAGGCTATGGCTGAGTTAAGTTCTCGTGCCAGTGAAGTACAAGAATTGATTTTGAGTGGCGCCTTGGCTGACAAAGTTATGCAGAAGGTAACTTCACTCAGTGAAGAATATGATATCAGGGCTACGCTCCTTGCTCTCATTGAAGCCATAGAAAATGTGATTAACCAGATTGATATGACTAAACTGGAAGACAGCAGCATTCCCGTATTCTATGATGTTGAAAAACTGAATGCCATTAAATTGCATCTACAGCAGTATTTGACCAACCTGAAGGACATGGTCACAGATTTTGATCAAGCTCAGTTTGTTGAGCAAATGCAAAACATCATTAAAACAACTGAGATGTACGCAGAGCATCTTCTTGCCAAATTTTCCAGAGAAGATATCAGCAAGATTGCTGATAAACTAAAGCAGCTACTCACTGAACTGGACGTCGCTGGTAGGTGTAAAGTTATCTACAACAGCTTTAGAGAGGTTCTTATAAAGTATAAGCTTGACAAGTGGGCTGAAGAATTTTTGGATAAGCTTCTGGAGCTCATCAAACAGTTCAAAATTGACGAAACAATACAAGTCCTTGGCAACACTCTGAAATCAATTCAGATTCCTTTCCCACACATGCTGGAAGATGCCCTCACCTACCTGAAGACAACTGACATAAAGAAGATTATTGATGATTTGAACAAATTCATTGAGGCTTATGTTAAATCTCTGAAGTCGTTTGATTACAATACATTTGTAGATAAAACGAATGAAAAACTTAGTGAGTATACAGCGGAGCTTAACAACATTATTGTGTCACTGGAGCTTCCTCAGAAACTTGAGGCAACTACAGAATTCATTAATTATGCCCTGTCATCAATGTCTGCTTTCTGGGAACAGCTAAGATCAGCCAAAGTCTCAGATGTCATAAAAACAGTGAAAAATCTCATTGACACTCTTGTCCTTAATGACATTAAGACAATTGCTGAAAAGTTCAAGCAGGATATTGTTGCTATGGACATCAGAGGAGAACTGCTCCAGGCTTTGAAGCATGTGAGTGATATCTATAACAAGTTTTTGGCTGTACTCACTAGTGCATTTAATGACTATATTGAGGTGGCCACAAAAGTCCTTGGCGATCACGAAATTATTTCTGAGCTGAAGCAAGTCATTGACAATTTTATCAAAGCCCTGAAGACATCTGAAATTGAGATACCTGCTTTCACTGTCCCACTGACTGACCTAGTTCTTCCTTCCAGGAAATTCAGGTTGCAGCATCTTCAAGATGACTTCCCTGTACAGTTTGACCTTCCACAATTTACCATTCTGGGATCCTACACTGTCCCAGCAATCACCATCACTTATGAGGATATCAAGCAAACTCTAATTGGGCTTGCTGAAATGATTATCAACTTTAATAATGAACTACTTGATAATTTGTACAGTGGAAAACTCACAGTAAACTTGCCTGAGCTGTCCACCTTCACACTGCCAGTGGTTACTTTACCACATATTTCCTTGCCTGCCATCCCTAAATTAAATACTAAGCACATTCTTGATATCCCTCTTCAGATTCCTGAGATCAAGCTGCCAAAAATCCCCAATACACTGGTTTTACCTGCAATTGGAAAGCTCCAGGGCAGGATCATGGTCAACAGTCCCATTTATGCTTTAATCACTTCTGTTGAAGTTCGAAATTCCACTGACAATGAACAACTGCACCAGTTTACAGCACGTATTAATTCTGTAGGGGAATCTCCAAGCTTTAAGATTCTAAACTATAATCTAGATACCACTGTGAGCATTGGCTTACCAAAAATGAGCCGTGTGATTATTTCTGACACTCTAAAGTTTATACATAGTGCACTTACTGTTGACCATCAAGCCTCAGTAACATTATATGGCCTTTCTGCACAAGCCCATGCCCAAACTACTATGAAGGTGATTACCACACCCTACACAGCAGATATCACGAACAGTGCATTCATTGCAGTGGAAGGTGGAATGTCAGCATCTTTTGATACAACCTACAAGCACAATGTGAATATTGCTTTCCTATCACTGACCAGTAAGGCTGCTCTGAACCAGTCATCAGTTATTATCCAGAAGGACACCACCATCCAACTCAATGTTGGAAATACAGGCATGGGCAAATTTGCTCTTTCTACCTTCTCTGATGAGGGCACCCACAAGAGTCACCTGTTCTGCACCATTGCACCAACAAGTCTTAAATTGACCTTTACCGGAGACACAGTCAGTGCCACCTTAAAGTCCAAGGAGACACTGAATGTTGAGGCAGTTAAACTTGGCCATATGAACTTCAACGGCAGAATAGAGACTCAATCTCTGTTAGCCAAAAAGAGTGTAATAGTGGCATCTGGAAGTGTTGATCTTAGTCAACTGAAGGTAGAACTGGAAGCTTCACATGACACAGAGCTTATAAGATCTGTAAGCGGTACTCTATCCAATGCTGTTAACATCAAGGTCCATCCTGTTGAAATCATTGTTGAGATCCAGAACAGGGCCAATGGCCAAGTAAATCTCCAAAAGTCCCTTTCCACCAAATTTGATCTCCAGAATAATTATGCTTTAATTCTCAACTCCGAGAAGCAGCATATTAACACTGCAGCACATGCTCGCTTTAGCCAGAACAAATACAGCTATAATTTTACAATTGACAACAACAAAGTTGAGGCAGGAATTTATGCTGCTGTAAATGGAGAGACTGACCTGGCGTTCCTAAATAACCCTATTAGCATTCCAGAAATTGTTATTCCAGTCATTGTTTTAACCATCCCAGCCATCAGTGATGTCAATTTGTATGAGAATAGTGGCCTTAAGTACCTTTATACAACCAAGCCAACCATTGATGTAAATGCCAAAATTGTCTACCAAAAGAGCAGGTCCGCACCAATCATCGATCTTGGTTTCATTAGTGTTCCTGCTATAGGCAACTTAATCTCTGAGATGTCCTTCAAGTCTTCTATTTTCAACCTAATTACCAATGCTGGAATATATAGAGATAATGACCTTGTCATCCGCATTGCTGCTACTTCTACCTCAGTGTTTGAAAAACTAAAGGCCAGACTGGAGGGTACAAGCAGCCTCACCTTGAAGAGAGGACTGAAACTGGCTAATGCTTTATCTCTGAAGAATGCTTACATCGAAGGATCCCATAACAGCACTTTGACAGTGAGCACAGAAAATTTGGAAGCTGCAGTAGCTGTGAACACAGTTGCAAACATGAATCTGCCTATCCTTAGCATTGAAGTTAACCACAAGCTGCTTGCAGACAACAAACCCCATCTAAATGCAGCATCAACACTAATAATGAAACACAAATTTGATCTTCCCATTATTAAAGCTGTTGGTAGTGGTGAAGCCGAACACATTTTGAAGGTAGATTCAGCTCCCTCCCACATTTCTATTGAGTCCACCACAAAGGGTATGATTGATGGAGTTTTCCTGGAAACTGGCATCGTGAAGGGAGCTCTGGATAATGAGGCAACCATGCACACGACTCGTGAAGTGTTGCGTTCCAAACTGAAGACCACTGGTAATATAAATGTTAATCGTGGCAATCTCAAAGTAGTATTTGATGTCAATGAAATCTTTGATATGGAGTCATCACTTAGCCATGTGTACACAGTCATGAATATTGTTTCCAATAATGAAGTCAACATCGCCACTTTCAACACAAAGGGTAAGCATGCTGCCAAAGCCACTGTTGATTTGGCTCCAATGAGCTCCCTGGTTGCGGATGTAGAGTTTGACCTGTCTCAGCCAACCACGCTTGGCGATTTCACCCTCTACGAGAAGACAGTTGTTGACTTAACGTTCTTCAAGCAGAAGATTTCCTATAGCACAAAAATGGTCTCTCCAGTATATACCACAAATATTGTGGTTGAGATGGAAGGTGATGCCCCAATCTTCAAATTTGTTTTCAAGTCCTCATCCAAATCTCCAGTTGTACTCCTGGAATATGACCTAGACAGTACGTATTCACCATCCTTAAATGATAAAAAAATAATTTTTGTTGCTGCATGCTAGAATTCTCTTACTTTCAGTACTCAATATCAAGTTATTTCCACAAAAGTTTAATTTTCTAAGATTTTAGGGAGCATTTTTTAACCTTACTTTTTGAGAAAAGGAATCAAAAGTATTCAAAAAAAGCAATATAGTTGAAGCAAATTTTAGTAATAAATCTGTAATTTGTTCTTTGATCTGCAATAGGTTATTTCAGGACTGTTGTGGAAAATGAAGTCCTGAATGCGAGAGCTAAGGCTTTCTTTGAACATAATGATTTCACCATAGACATCAACAGTATTTTTACACCAAGGTAAAATAATGTTTAATTGTCTTATCTCTTTGTACACTCTATGTGACCCATCACATCAAGTCAGGTTTTTAGTCACATTATGGGTGATTTGAGTTTGCATATTTTTAGATCCCTGGATCAATAAGCTCCATTTTGCTAATGAGATTATTACTGTATCATGTCTAAATGTCAACATAGCAACAGCATGTTTGTTTACAAGGAAGGCCTTGGAAAACTGTCAGAATCTTATTTTAAGAATATTTGTATGAAAATTCCATAAAGCCAGCAGTGCAGTTTTTTAGTGGAAAAATGCATGGGTTTTCTGTCGAAAACTGGCATAACCAGTTTGAATAATGTTCATTACAGTGCTTTTAAACAATGTTTAGGATTAAAAGGTCTCAATGTTGAAGGATCAGGAAAATAAAGTACAGTATTTATCAACTGATCTTGGCCAAAATTGAAGATTTCAGAACAATTTCAGCTGTCGCACCTTATTGGCCATAATGCAAAATTAATCTGTGCAGACTAATACCTGACTTGATATGATGGATCATATATAAGTAACATTTTCTGTTGGTTTCCTGGACACAGATTAACCCTAGTGTGGGATTAAACTGACTTTTGTATAAAAAATTTTTTAAAGTTCAGCAAACATTTAAAGTTCAGTTTAATCCAGGTTTAGGCTTAATCTGCATCCAAGAAACCATCCCTTTAATAATTATTCCTTGTATTATCTTAAATTTTATTTATTTCAGTGACCCCAGCCATACCCTGAATGTTGACATCACCAGCCCAACTTTTACTGATGCGATCCTTCGTTATGCTGCTCAGAGAGACGGATTGACTACCTCAATTTCCTCACCATCAGTCGGCTTACTTGGTTTTCAGCTACAGCGCAAGATTCCATCGCAATTGACTTCACGCCTCTATGGCCAATATGCGGTTAGTAACTTTTTAAGCCTCTTTGCTTGATAATGCATTTTTATTTTCTTTTTATTAATTGTTGATTTCTTTTACAGGCTTCACCTGAAAATGACATTGACATCCTGAACATAAATGTTGCTGCAAATGGAGATGAAAAAATACATTTCCAGGCTGATTGCAACCTGGACGCACCCAGAGTGATGATTCTGGGCCTGAAAAAGAGATTGCCTCTCATAACCTCTGCAATTAAAAATTTTGCAGAAAAACATGGTATTCTCGGCGTAATCAACGGACTGAAGACGGTTCTTCTCAGTGCCCTAACTGAAGCTTACACTATTTCACAGAATCATGCTCCTGATCTTAATCAGCTTTCAATTTTATTCAGAAATGTTGTTGTTCAGCACCAGAAAGCCATTCAGCAACTACTTAATGCTGCTGTCACCTTCCTAAGGGAGACCCAGATTAAGCTCCCTGGCATTAAGGAAGCTACACTGCCTGAGATCTGCCAGCAAATCAAAAGCAATACTGCTGTAGTGCTTGAAGGAGTTTTTAATGCAATCACTGACAACCTGAAAGCTCACTTCTCACCTGATATTAAGACCATCAGGATTGTCCTGCCCAATGGTGACATCTTAACTGGTGAAGAAATCCTTGGTGTTTTCGAAAGTGTCATGACTCAAAGTGTGAATATGGTAAAGCAGCTGGAAAGCCTTGATGTGATTCTTGAGAAGCTGGGTCAAGCCCTCCAAGATTGTGTTGAGAAAATGCAACAATTCATTGACATGATACAATCTGATTTCCTTGAAAAAGTTGCTGCAAAAGTCAACACGTACATTTATAACAATAGATTAGTCAACAGTATGACTGAGGGTATTAATACTTTGCTGAACGCTGATAGCTGGAAGGTCTTTGCTGATAAGTGCATGAAGTTGATCCTATCCATGGTGAAGGAGATCAAAGATACTGTCTATTTAGTTTTTCCATCAGATCCAAAGTACCTCATTCATATTGACAATGGAATGCTAAAAATGGACTTTTATTTTCCCTTCTATTATTAAGCAGTCACTTTAAAATAAAAACTCATGAAACATATGAAACACTACCAACTGTGGTTGAGACTAAACAAAATTAAGCATCATTACAACATGCATTTAAAGCAGTCAGAACTCTCTTGCACACATTAACATCCTTTTGTGTTATTCTTTTTGTGCAAACAAGAAATTATATAAAATAAACCAAGAGCAATAAAATTATTATCCATGTGTTTTTCTTCATTACATTTTAATTTATTACTGTTACTACAATATGCACAAAATACAAGCTGTAAAATAAAATAAAAGATACAGTTATGGAACTTATACTGTAAATAAGAATGCTTGGTTGAGACCTCTAGGAACAAAACATGAAGGCCCACAGTTATGATGCATTGACATGACCTGACCTCATTGTCTCAAAATAGAGCTTAATATGCTACCATCATATAAAATTTCCATCATGTATAATCTATATATTATAGAACCTGTAGTGAAATCCTATATAGTCTGTGATTTAGTGTACAGAAATAACCATAATGATACACCAGAACACATGAATTGCAAGAACTTTACCACAAAGATAAATGTATGTCAATTAAAAAACATATATATATATATATATATATATATATATAGATATATATATATATATATATATAGATATATATATATTTATGATTCATAATTCATAATTATTTTTCACAGTCAACTGAAAGTATTGTGGCTGTGAATATTGAATATTAATATAAAACCTATTAATACAAATAAATATTTGTATATTATAATCTACAACCTCGATTCCAAAAAAGTTGGGACAAAGTACAAATTGTAAATAAAAACGGAATGCAGTGATGTGGAAGTGTCAAAATTCC
>JAQLOM010000020.1:7959126-7969797 GCA_030068315.1 Chrysichthys thysi
AAGGAAACAATTATTATTTCAAATAAATATCATTATTTGTAACCTTGTCAATGTCTTTACAATATTTTCTATTCATTTTCCAACTCATGTGGTAAATAAAAGTGTGACTGTTCATGGAAGACACGAAATTGTCTGGGTGACCCCAAACTTTTGAACGGTAGTGTATATTTAAAAATTTATTTAAATGTAAATTACAATTGCAAGGAAATGTTCTACTTTTATTTATTTATTTATTTATTTATTTATTTATAACCAAATTTTAAAGTTAAATTCAGTTAATTCCATTGAATTCCATTCTGAATCAATATATGGTTCTTGTTAACAGCATTAGTCTGAGCATGGTTCTTCAAAGTGGCATAATGTTAAAACATATGAAATAGTGGTTCAGTGCATGCATAAGTCAATAAGGAGCAGGGCCTGGATATTTAGTCCAGAGCTTTTCAGAAGGCCCATTGTGGATTTTAAGACTTAATTTGTGCAATTCAATAAATGTTTCAACTCTCGGTGAGGGGGAGGGTTTGACTAAGGGAAAAGCGATGGTTTGGAGCATGTCATGCTCTATACTATCCTATTTTTATGGTGATATTTTAGTAATTTAATTTTAACTTCATTAAGTTAGCAATTTAAAAATGTGATTCATTGCAGCATACGGTATTTTAAATACATCAACTGCAGAGACAAGGATGAGCTGTTTACACAATTACAAGTTTGCCATCTTGCAATCATAAAAGCACATACTAAACTGTAAAAACACTATATTATTACATGCATGCATGTTCATGCATATAACACATTCAATCTTTAGTGATTTAACAACACACAAACTCACCTGGAGTGTCTACTGGAAATTTTTGTGTATAACATTGTCATTCCTGCCAGAGAAACAATAGACTATACTAGAGAGCATAAGAAGCACAGGCTGACATTTATCCATCAGTGCTATTTTTGGGGTGATGTTAAGTAGGGATGGGGCAAGACAGTCTGTCCCATGACAGTTACGTAGAGGTGTCAGTGGAATCTATCTGAGGAACCTTTGATAATGAAAGTGGCTTTCTGACATGTCAACATAAATAGTACCCAAATCTCTGACTCAAGCTGTACTAAAATCCTAAATTGATCTCTTTATTAGGTCATTGCTGTTGTCATCTAAATGCTTTACATGACAAACCATCTAAAGGCTTTAACGACAATTATTAAAGTGATTAAAAATTAAAGTGCAAAAATTTAGATCTACCCCTGGAGCTGACACAAGTGGTAGACCAGATGAAACTATGGAAGAGGTGAGAGTTGTCCTAATAAGGCCAGTATCACCTAAAGGTCGTTTTCTTGCCCTCCCACACCACTTAATCTCTTGATAAACATGCCCTTTGCTGTTTAGCCTCTCATTCTTTCCCATGATGACTACAAACATATCCATATTTAGAACTTGGCCATCATTTATAAAGAGAGTGCAGAACTGGGGTACTACAGTTCCTGATCCAACCAAAGCTTTGAACACTGTCTACCAATTCCCACAGAATCCGTGGAATTCAAGAGATCACAATGGCTGACGCTGTCATGGCAGAATTTGGTAAGGCAGCTCCTTTCCTGAGGAAGTCAGAGAAAGAACGACTTGAAGCTCAGACTAGGCCTTTTGATATCAAAACCGAATGCTTTGTAGTGGATGAAAAAGTGGAATACGTCAAAGGACAAATAATCAGCAAGGAAGGGGGGAAGGCAACTGTGAAGACAGAGGATGGAAGGACGGTAACTGTTAAAGAGACAGATGTTCATCCCCAGAACCCACCTAAATTCGATAAAATCGAAGACATGGCAATGTTCACTTTCCTACACGAGCCTGCAGTGCTGTTTAACCTCAAAGAGCGCTATGCAGCATGGATGATTTATACCTACTCAGGACTGTTTTGTGTAACAGTCAACCCTTATAAATGGTTGCCAGTGTATGATGCAGAAGTAGTTGCTGCCTACCGGGGTAAGAAGAGATCTGAAGCTCCTCCCCATATCTTTTCCATCTCAGATAATGCTTATCAATATATGCTAACGGACAGGGAAAATCAATCCATCCTCATCACTGGAGAATCTGGTGCTGGGAAGACTGTTAACACCAAGAGAGTAATCCAGTATTTTGCAAGTATTGCAGCTGCTGGTGGCACAAGTGGGAGTAAGAAGGACTCTAACAAAGGAACACTGGAAGATCAAATCATTCAAGCCAACCCTGCACTAGAGGCTTTTGGCAATGCCAAAACACTGAGAAATGACAACTCATCTCGGTTTGGAAAGTTCATTCGCATTCATTTCGGAACAAGCGGTAAACTTTCTTCAGCTGATATTGAAACATACCTGCTGGAAAAATCTCGAGTGGTCTTTCAGCTAAAGGCAGAAAGGAACTATCACATCTTTTACCAGATTTTGACCAATGCAAAGCCCGAGCTGCTGGATATGCTGCTGATCACAAACAATCCATATGATTACTCTTACATCTCCCAAGGAGAAGTAACTGTTCCATCCATCAATGACAGTGAGGAGTTAATGGCTACTGACAATGCCTTTGATGTGCTTGGTTTTACCCCAGATGAGAAGATGGGTGTCTACAAACTGACAGGATCTATCATGCATCATGGCAACATGAAATTCAAGCAGAAACAGCGTGAAGAACAGGCAGAACCAGATGGTACCGAGGTTGCCGACAAAATAGCCTACCTAATGGGGCTGAACTCGGCCGATCTCCTGAAAGGACTCTGCCATCCAAGGGTTAAGGTAGGCAATGAATACGTCACAAAAGGCCAAGGTGTGGATCAAGTATACTACTCGATTGGTGCACTAGCAAAGTCGGTGTATGAAAAGATGTTCAATTGGATGGTCGTAAGAATCAACCAGTCCTTAGACACAAAGCAGCATCGACAATATTTCATTGGTGTGCTGGATATAGCTGGATTTGAAATCTTTGATTTTAACACATTTGAGCAGCTCTGCATTAATTTCACGAATGAAAAACTGCAACAGTTTTTTAATCACCACATGTTTGTCTTGGAGCAAGAGGAGTACAAAAAGGAAGGAATAGATTGGGAATTCATTGACTTTGGGATGGACTTGCAAGCCTGCATTGATCTCATTGAGAAGCCTCTTGGGATCATGTCCATCCTAGAGGAAGAGTGCATGTTTCCAAAGGCAAGCGACCAGACGTTCAAGGCAAAGCTTTATGATAATCATTTGGGCAAATCAAGCATGTTCCAGAAGCCACGTGCCCTCAAAGGAAAAGCAGAGGCACACTTTGCACTGGTTCACTATGCTGGAACTGTTGATTACAATATTACCAGCTGGCTTGTTAAGAACAAAGATCCACTGAATGAAACAGTGGTCGGCCTGTATCAAAAATCATCCCTCAAGCTTCTAAGCCATCTTTTTTCCAGCTATGCAGGAGCAGCTGAATCAGGTGGAAAAGGAGGCAAAAAGAAGGGATCATCTTTTCAGACAGTATCTGCCCTGCACAGAGAAAATCTTAACAAACTGATGACCAACCTCAAAACTACTCATCCACATTTTGTCCGCTGTTTGATTCCCAATGAGACCAAGACTCCTGGAGTTATGGACAACTGCCTTGTGATGCACCAGCTTCGCTGTAATGGCGTCCTGGAGGGTATCAGAATTTGCAGGAAAGGTTTTCCAAACAGAGTGCTCTACGGTGATTTCAAACAGAGGTACAGAATTCTAAATGCATCTGCTATTCCAGAAGGCCAGTTTATTGAAAACAAAAAGAGTGCTGAGAAGCTCTTGGGATCCCTTGACATTGATCATACACAGTACAAGTTTGGTCACACAAAAGTCTTCTTCAAAGCTGGCCTGCTGGGTTTACTGGAAGAAATGAGAGATGAGCAACTCGCCCGCATAATTACCAGAATACAAGCTAATGCTCGAGCTTTGTTAATGAGAGCAGAATATCAAAAATTAGTAGAACGTAGAGATGCACTAATGGTTATTCAGTGGAACCTTCGCTCCTTCCTAAGTGTGAAAAACTGGCCATGGATGAAACTGTTCTTTAAAATAAAGCCTCTGCTCAAGAGTGCTGAGGCTGAGAAAGAGATGGCAAACATGAAAGATGAATTCAACAAAATTAAAGAGGCTCTTGAGAAATCTGAAAGCCGCAGAAAAGAACTGGAGGAGAAAATGGTCAGTCTGCTTCAAGAAAAGAATGATTTACTTCTCCAGGTGCAAGCAGAGCAAGACACACTGACAGATGCTGAAGAGCGCTGTGAACAGTTGATAAAGAGCAAAATCCAACTAGAAGCTAAAGTTAAAGAGTTAACTGAGCGGATTGAAGATGAAGAGGAGATAAATGCTGAACTCACAGCCAAAAAGCGTAAGCTGGAGGATGAATGCTCTGAGCTAAAGAAAGACATTGATGACCTTGAGATAACTCTAGCCAAGGTTGAGAAAGAGAAACATGCTACCGAGAATAAAGTGAAGAACCTTACTGAGGAAATGGCCTCCCAAGATGAGATTATATTGAAGCTCACTAAAGAGAAAAAAGCTCTACAGGAGGCTCAGCAGCAGACACTAGATGACCTTCAGTGTGAAGAAGATAAAGCAAACACATTGTCAAAAGCTAAAGCTAAGCTTGAGCAGCAGGTAGATGACCTTGAAGGGACCCTAGAGCAAGAAAAAAAGGTTAGGATGGATCTTGAACGTGCCAAGAGAAAGTTGGAGGGAGACCTCAAATTGATTCAAGAGAATATAATGGATTTAGAGAACGATAAGCAGCAACAGGAGGAGAAACTGAAGAAGAAAGATTTTGAAATAAGTCACCTGAATGGGAAGATTGAGAATGAGCAAATAGCTGTAGTGCAACTGCAAAAAAAATTAAAAGAAAACCAAGCTCGTATAGAGGAACTGGAGGAAGAATTGGATGCTGAACGTGCGGCCCGAGCAAAGGTGGAAAAACAACGATGTGATCTCTCTCGTGAGTTAGAAGACATTAGTGAAAGGCTTGAGGAGGCAGGTGGAGCCACATCTGCGCAAGTGGAGCTCAACAAAAAAAGGGAAGCCGAGTTTCAGAAATTACGCAGGGATCTTGAGGAAGCTACCCTACAGCATGAAGCCACTTCTGCTGCCCTGAGAAAAAAACATGCTGATAGTGTGGCTGAACTTGGTGAACAAATTGACAATCTACAACGAGTCAAACAAAAGTTAGAGAAAGAAAAGTCAGAGCTGAAGTTGGAGATGGATGACTTGGCCTCAAACATGGAGAGCATCGTAAAAGCCAAGGTAAATCTTGAAAAGATGTGCCGTTCCTTGGAGGATCAAACGAGTGAACATAGGTGCAAGGCTGAAGAGGCTCAGAGGGGTCTTAATGATTTCTCAACGCAAAGAGCCAAGTTGCTAACTGAAAATGGGGAGCTTGGACGGCAACTGGAGGAAAAAGAATGCCTGATCTCTCAACTTACAAGAGGAAAAAGTTCCTACACACAACAATTAGAGGACCTGAGAAGGCAGCTCGAAGAAGAAGTCAAAGCAAAAAATGCACTTGCTCATGCAGTGCAGTCTTCTCGTCATGACTGTGATTTGCTGAGAGAGCAGTTTGAGGAGGAG
Source organism: Chrysichthys thysi (assembly GCA_030068315.1). Taxonomy (NCBI): domain Eukaryota; kingdom Metazoa; phylum Chordata; class Actinopteri; order Siluriformes; family Claroteidae; genus Chrysichthys; species Chrysichthys thysi. The sequence continues at coordinate 7,964,713 of JAQLOM010000020.1, forward strand.
CAGGAGGCTAAGGCAGAGCTTCAGCGGGCACTGTCTAAGGCAAATACTGAAGTTGCAACATGGAGGGCAAAGTATGAGACAGATGGCATTCAGAGAACAGAGGAACTAGAAGAGGGCAAGAAAAAACTTGTTCAAAGGCTACAAGAGGCAGAGGAGGCAGTAGAAGCAGTTAATGCAAAGTGCTCCTCTCTTGAAAAAACCAAACATCGTCTGCAAAACGAGATTGAAGATCTTATGCTTGACCTTGAACGCTCGAATGCTGCATCTGCCGCTCTGGACAAGAAACAACGGGCCTTTGATAAGATTATAGCAGAGTGGAAGCAGAAGTATGAAGAGTCACAGTGCGAGCTGGAAGCATCACAGAAGGAAGCACGAAACCTGAGTACTGAACTCTTCAAACTCAAAAATGCTTATGAAGAATCTCTTGACCAACTTGAGACTATCAAAAGGGAGAACAAGAACCTGCAAGAAGAAATATTAGACCTGACAGATCAGCTTGGAGAAGGAGGTAAGAGTGTTCATGAGCTAGAGAAACTTAGGAAACAACTAGAACAAGAGAAAGCAGAGCTGCAGTCTGCACTGGAGGAAGCTGAGGCCTCTGTAGAACATGAGGAAAGCAAGATCCTGCGGGCTCAGCTTGAGTTCAATCAGATAAAGGCAGACATTGAAAGAAAGTTGGCAGAGAAGGATGAAGAGATGGAGCAGGCAAAGAGGAACAACCAACGAATGGTGGACACATTACAGAGTTCCCTTGAGGCAGAAACAAGAAGCCGTAATGAAGCATTAAGGGTTAAGAAAAAGATGGAGGGAGACTTGAATGAGATGGAAATTCAACTAAGTCAAGCCAACAGGCAGGCAGCTGACGCACAGAAGCAACTGAAGATAGTCCAGTCATGTCTGAAGGACACTCAACTTCAGATGGATGATTCCACTCATATAAATGAAGATCTCAAAGAGAACATTGCCCTTTTAGAACGGAGAAACAACCTCCTTCAAACAGAGCTTGAAGACCTAAGGGCAATGTTGGAACAAACAGAGAGGGGGCGCAAGCTGGCTGAGCAAGAACTTACAGATGCATCAGAGAGGATGCAGCTACTCCATTCTCAGAACACAAGCCTGATCAATCAAAAAAAGAAGCACGAGGCTGATTTGCTACAGCTACAGAGTGAAATGGAAGAGGTGGTACAAGAGAACCGCAATGCTGACGAGAAAGCAAAAAAGGCAATAACTGATGCGGCTATGATGGCTGAGGAGCTAAAGAAAGAGCAAGACACCAGTGCTCATCTTGAGAGAATGAAAAAAAACATGGAGCAAACAATTAAAGACTTACAGCACAGGCTAGATGAAGCCGAACAAATAGCTATGAAGGGTGGAAAGAAACAGCTTCATAAACTGGAAGCTCGCATCCGTGAACTTGAGAATGAATTGGAAGCAGAACAAAAACGAGGTACAGAATCTATAAAAGGAGTTCGCAAGTATGAGCGCCGCATTAAGGAACTCACCTATCAGACTGAAGAAGATCGCAAGAATATGGCAAGACTCCAGGATTTAGTTGACAAGCTACAGCTCAAAGTTAAGTCCTACAAACGTTCGGCTGAAGAAGCAGAAGAGCAAGCAAATTCCAACTTGGCCAAGTTAAGAAAACTACAGCATGAGCTTGAAGAGGCAGAGGAGCGTGCAGATATTGCTGAATCCCAGGTGAATAAGCTACGTGCAAAAACTAGGGATGGTGTGCCCGGTAAAAAATCCCAGGATGAGTAGCAGCAAGACCCGAAACACTGAATGTGTTGCTAGTTTAGATTAGTTCAGATGCAATCAACTGAAATTATTCATTAGATTATAAAAATTGACTTGACTGTTATATTTACTAACAATGACATTATATTTAAACCAAGTTAACCAAGTTATTTTACCATTTTAAACCAAGTTATTTGTCTCAAATTGATGCTTTAACTGTATGCATTTGGTCATTAAATACCAATAACCATTTTAATCATAACCAAACAATGAATGACATTTATTGATATTTTTCGATACATAAACTCAAATCAACTGAAATGCTCAAATCATGCCATAAAATTGTTGCATATGTACTTCAGCAGTTTTATACAAGTAAACATGCCTTTGACCCATTTCAGTGTTACTCAGTGTGTTTTTTTTCTTGTTTCTTGATGAATTAGCATTAAACATAACTTAATTCTCTCCTGAGGAATTAAATAAAGGTTAACCAAGCAGTAACCAAGCAGGGTCAGCTTCTCTACTATTCAGAAATGTGCAGCAAAAATCCTTAGTAAAAATGTACTTCCAAATAAGGTCAATAAAATAAACAAATATAGATATGAAATCAATCCTGTAAGCAACCTGTTTCTTAAAACATCCATCAAAACCTTATACCAAAAATGGTTAATTTTACAGATGTTAAATATAAAACCAATTGTAGCAGGTTTAACTCCTTATGAATATTTAAATAAAAATTCTCAGTGCTAAAATAAAACTGATTGGTCTTTATTTTTAAAGCTCAGATTTTAATGGAATACATCAGCCGTATACATTAGGAAGTACAGCATACAAGTAATGATCTAATGAATGAGTTTACAATTAACCGTGGACTTTATTGATAACCCACCATAGTGCAACTTCCATTAACTGCCATAATTAGATTTAAATAGAAATGAAAACATTGTCAACAGAAAGTCCAATTTTGCCTCTACCAAGATCTCCCAATCTTACAAATTCCACTGACTCATGCACACAGTTTCAACACCTTTGGATAGACTTGGTTATGTGCATACAATGTAGGAAATAAAATCATTTTGTACAGTAGTACTGCGGCGAACAACATGCTTTGGTTAGACCAGACACAATTTTTTTCTAACACACAGCATCTTAATGTAGAACTTATTGAAAGAAAAAAAAAGAACTGCACTATTACCATAGTGACCATGGATATCTAAAGACATCAGAAATCTCCAGTATAAATAATACAGACTGTACAAAAATAGCACTGATCTTGAATGGTGAAGCCTGGAAAATTGTGGTAAAGCCTGTGCAATTTGTTGCATGAAAAAGACATGATTCATAATTTTACAGATTTCTTAGGAATCCTTCTCTTTCACATGCATGAAAACACAGAACTTGGTTCATGGTGAGTTTCTAAATTTCTACAGAGGAATTACGTCTGTAAATTCTATCTGAATTCTAGGAAACAAGCGGTGTCAGACATTTCTAACTAATCTAACATTATTTTATCATCATCAGTATCAATGCTTATAAAACAGCATGGGAACTAGAGTAAGTACAGTACATGGAATGTTGCTTTTTAATTTATTTTACATTATGGAAAGGAGAGATGTTGCTTTTTTTTTTTTTTTTAAAGCCTATGTTCTACGGTCAGTTAAAAACTTTAACGTCTGTTAGATTTCATTAGTCAGGATATACCCTAAAGTGCATTTTTCCATATGTATTTCACATTTGTTTATGAGCTACTTTACCTCAAAAAGTAGTTTTTACATTTGAATTCATTACCATTTATGGTAACGTATTCAGTAACATGATGTGAAGGATTCCTTTCACTACAGCAGGTCCTGCCTCTGCTGCTTTTTGCAATATCAGCATCAGCAGCAGTACTCAAACTTATGCAATGTAAAAAAGACAGTAGCGCAAGTCAGTAGTATGACCAACTGGTATTCATATAAGGAAGAAAAATATCTGAATACGTACATACAATCCAAATCCCTTTCTTAAGATCCCTCCTATTTCACACCTTAAAATAAAAAAATATATATCCAAATACAGTATTATGTTGCATTCATTATTTTTACAGATTTCTAGATTGGGTGGGATAATCCACCAGAGGTCAGATATGGCTCATCCCTTACGTGCACACTGCAAACGGAGGCCATTACATGCTGGTAGGCTGTGCTTGCTGTTGTAATGCAGCAGGGTGCTGCGGATCAGCTTCGCAATCTTTGGGTGTTTCCTCTCGCCGTACATACATGAGGAAGAGTGTTACGGTAGCGAAAGTAGCTGCGTTAACAGGAAAAGCTCGGAGCAGAGTGGATGTGAGGCCTCTCGTGAACACACGCCATCCCTCTTGCTCTAAGCTTTTGCGTGTGCAATCCATGATGCCATTGTACTGGAACTTGCCTCCGACGCCATCTGCCTGTAACCGAGACTTAATCACATCCACAGGATATGTAGAAAGCCATGAGGCAATGCCTGCCATACCACCAGCAAACATCAGTTTAGGGATCATGTACGAGTCTTCTGGCTCACAGCCTAGCGAGCGTGTCAGCACATCATAGACCAGGAAGTACACCCCGAAGGCAGGCGTCTCACGGATGAGAGTGGTCACCATGCCCCGGTTGACGCCACGCACACCCTCACGCTGGTATATCCGGGTCAGGCAGTCCAACGAGTTTTTGTACACCTTACGAGTGGACTTCTTCTTTTCACCAGTACCTTGCATCTGCATGCGCGTCTTGGCCAGTTCCATTGGACAACATATAACACACTGGATGGCTCCAGCTGCGGCTCCTGCGAGGAACTGGTTCGTGGGCGTGTCTTGTCTCAGCAGACGCATGGTGTTGCCTTGCACACCAAAGACAATGGCATTGATAAATGTTAGGCCCATCATAGGAGAGCCAATGCCTTTGTACAGACCAAAAATCTGTAGGAAAAAAAAAGCTGTTAGGGCCTAACATCATCCATTTGATGGCAAAGGTGCTGTTCTGACCTATTGTGACATAGGTTGTAGAAAGGTTTAGTAGTAGTAATTATAAAATTATTTTAAATAACCATTTAACTGGAAGACATCTTTATAGACATGAAACTGGCTTTGGCTGGAGCTACCTAATCATTTAATATTGGGTTCCAGCAAATTCTGCGAATGACCCATGCATTTACAATCTAATTGCTTTTACTGATTTTAATTAACACTAGTGCTGCTGGGTTGACCCCGGGAAATATGCTTTAATGCCATACAACGAGCATGCGTGCGTGAGGGGGGGTCCCGCGGCGGCACACCTGATAAGCCAGTGGTTCTTAAACTTTTTTGGGCACGACCCAAATTCCGGTCCGGTGGAT
>JAQLOM010000020.1:7984711-8000645 GCA_030068315.1 Chrysichthys thysi
CACACACACACACACACACACACACACACACACACACACACACACACACACACACACACACACACACACTCACTCTAGTGGAATTTATTTAAACATAAAAATAGGAAACAGAAATTCCCAAATCTTATTCCATAGTAGCTAATTTTAATTATGACCAAAAAATACTGTACTGTAGGTCTACTGTTTTTGTTGCTGTACTACAAATAACTCCTCTCAAACAAAGTAGCATTTGGTTATATTTTAATGTATGATACCATTCTTCAGCTTCAGCTCATGACTATAAACTTAAGGACATAGCCTCAGACTAAATTAAGTCATGAGGCTATCTCACTTGACTAATGCTATAGGCTATAATAAACATTTTAGAGCAATCGAAAAATTACAGCTATCCAGCATCCAGCCCAACTAATACTCACAAACCAAACAAAGGAACAAAATAAAACTATACAAAAAACATTGGGCACTGGAAAAGGGAGACATTTTCTTCTTTCCCTCTACTATCCCTCCATTTAAATGAACATATAGCAGGATTGGCTGTGGATCAATTCATTTACAGTCATAGTACTTAGTTAAATCTACATCACTGACAATACTAATACTTTTGAGAAGTAAATCATCAGTGTTAGTGTCATCACTCAAGTAGCTAACCTTAGCTAGCCAGCTTGTTGCTATCACTACTCAAACATTGCTGTTGTTGCTATGCTGCAATGTCAGTCCAGACTGCTGTATGTATGTTTAAAGGTCACTATAATAGACCAGTAGTAACTCAAGCCTGCAACTGTAAAAGTTTGATTAAAGTAGTTTTTAATGAGCTTTATATGCTCTCATGCTCTGACAGAGTAAATAAATGTTTGAGGAGGCATCCATGATTTGCATGTCATACATGCTGAGGCAGGAACTTGCAAATTACCACTTACAAGGCACCATGAACACCACATGAATATCCTGTCCTCTGCTCCTCTGGGGTAGTGTGAGGTTTGCCCCTGTGGACTTTTACTAGCTTGTTGCAAATCTTGTTTTTGACCACAGAGTGCAGTAAAAGTGATTGAATCTGAAAGAAAGGAAAAAATTAATGGAACATCATGTATATCTATCTAATAGTTTTGGGGGTTTTTTTTTATCTGTTGGCCATTTAAAAGAAGTAATTATATTTTAACAGAATGTAAAATGTATGTAGGTGTGACTGAGGACTGTATGAAGATGAATATTGGTTGAATGGCTGATATAAATTACGTGGAGAATTAAAAAGTACTTCTTTAACTCAGTCCAGATAAGGGCATCTTTCAAATACTGTAAATGTGATCAAATGCTGTAAATGTAACTACAGTGGACCCTCGGCTCACAAACGCATTGGATGGTGAACAAATCAACGTACGAACTAAATTAACGAACAGATTTTGTACTGACTGATGAACAAATCCTTGACAGACATACTGACGTACACATACAGCCAACCCAGGCTTTGTGTCACAGACATTCATTCCGGTAAAGCGCTCGTGGTGTGAACGTGTCCAACACATTTTTTGCTGTGTTTCTGCATTTTTGCAGCTATAAGCTTCATTATGGGTCCCAAAAAAAGTGAAAAGTGGAAATGGTAGTGAGAGTAAGAAGCCTAAGCGTATAACAGCTGAAATAAAGAAAGAAATAATCGCAAAACATGAGAACCGCCACCATATCTCTCCACCTCCTCAAAGGTAACGTCCATTAAAATAATCTGTTTATGTAAATTAGTTTTATTTTTCTATAATTAAGGTTATTTGAATTTCATTCTATGTGTTATTGGCACACATGAGCCCATAATACACTTTAAAAACATGTTTTTGAGGGCTGAAACACATTAATTGTATTTACCTTCATTTCAATGGGGAAAAAACTGATTTGGGTCGCGAACAAATCGGTTCCCGAACAGAGTCACGGAACGAATTAAGTTTGTGAGACGAGGGTCCACTGCACTCATTGTGTAGAAACTTTTATGACCAAGCTTAACGTTATTCATTCATTCATTCATTTATTTATTTGTTGTGGTGGTGGTGGTGGTGTCGTCTTAGTGCCCAAAGGACTGTGTGTATTTTCTGCAATGTACTGTCAGCATACATCACTGAGGTTCCAAATGTAATGATCGAATATTTACAGTATGTAAAAAACAAGGTACAAAGATAGTTACAAAACCTACAAAATTAATTCAGTGCTCTTGTGTTCTCTGCCATGCTCAGTGAGTGTCCTGATTTACATGTCAACCCCATGCATAAAGCTAGTTTACTGATTAGCTACTGATAGCGGCCTTTTGTTTGAGTTGCAGAAAATGTATGATAACCTCTGTACACTTTAAACATCATGGGTTTTTTTTATTTTAATAAATGAAAATAAACAAATGACACATATACTGAAAACGATGCTGAAAAATTACAAAAGCATGCCTATCTGTGTTTCTGAACATTTTGCTTATGTTGAGAATGCTTCCTAGAAAAGCTCTAATAAACTCACTTAGCGCTGCTGACTAACTTTTTTGTGGCTAATAAAGATGAAGCACAGTTACAATTAAAGATACTTGCGCAAGTGTATACATTCCCACAGTGACACTGCTGTAAAAAAAAAAAAGTCTTAATCACTAGCTGTTTGACCTGAAGTATGTTTTAGATCTTGCAAGTTGCAAAATCACTTTAGCGCCTCATGGGAAAACAGAGCGCAACCCATGTCCGGGAATCTTTCTGACTCAATGCACACATGTATTGCGCACACACACACACACACACCAGTCCGACTGGTCATATTCTCATAGGGTATTTTAGGTCTACTCAGATTCCACTTTATATGTGAATAACAGTGTTCTTTTGTTCAAGGTGCATCATACATAGTGCACATGAACGAGTATGTAGCACTGCCAACTCTGTAATTCTGTCCATATGAATACGTGGGCTTTATGACAGCTCCTGACTTCTCACTGTGTATGTTGTGACTCTTTTTATATTTCGCTTAGACAAACATCAAAGTGAATTAAAGTTATTTGCTAAAGCAAACAAGGGATTTTATTTTTAAGATCATTTAAAGCTCAATGCTACTTTGGGCTCAACACAGTTTTTTTTTCTGTGGTGATTTAGGTGCTATTTTTCTGGTCAGAACTGAAATTGCACGCACTGATGTGTGTATGTTTGGCACAAGAGGGGGTATGATATTCAAATTCAGCTGGCAGAGTGAAAATTTTCAAGCCCGCTTTGGGCCAAAATTACGCTACCACCACAAAGAGCCCATTCTTAGCACAAAAGAAGGTGGTAATAAATGGTATTTTCTGTGAGCTCAAGTGCAGTGCTGTCCCATTTCATACAACCCGCTGTCCTTGTGTGACCTGTGAGTCCGTGCCAAACTCATAGCAGAGTTTATTGGAGGTAACAGGGTTAGGAGTGAGTTTTACCATGTATTTTCCATAGCGAATTTTCTATGCATGCTTCGTGATAGCAAAAATAAAGAAATCATCCAATATATCTATTCAAATTGTTTTATAGTTATATGCTGATACAAATATCAAGATGAAAATATGAACATGTAGAAATTTGTGGATGTACACTATTAATGTTAGCCCACTTTTATATAAATAAGTTAACAAATCCAGCTATTAATGAAATACCGCTGACTGAATTATTTTATCTGTAATAATTAAGAACGGTGCCTCATCACTCTCCTGCCCTCTTTCCCTAAGTTTACTCCTAAATTAGTGTTATGGTGGGACGTTTCACATGTTCTCCCCAAATACCTGCATGGCTTTCTTGCTCCTACCTCCCAAAAAATTGTATACAGGATATGGTTTGCCTACTCTAAATTGCCATTAGGTCTGAAGGACCTTGTACTGAATGGTGTCTCCCTGCTTTAACAGTGTTCCTGGAATATCATCCCTTATCATCAAGCCGATAAAATTTGTAGACAACACAACCCTTATAGGCCTCATTATAAACAGTGATAAGTCTGCCTACAGGAGTGAAGTGGTCCTTCTGGTTTCATGGTGTACCTGAAAACAAAACTGAAGCTCAATTTACAAAAAAAAAGGCAGTAGAGGGGGTGACTGATTTCCCTAAAAGCACAAGTCTCATCACCCCATTGAAATCAACAACCCTTGCAGTCAGTAAGGTTAAGTCAGTAAAAGTATTAAGCACTTCCAAATGAAACATTTCCAAAGAGCTCAAATGGGAAATAAACACATCAGCCATAATCAGGAATGCTCATCAGTGACAGTTTTTGTTTTCTACGAAATATTATAATAAATATAATTGACCATTACGTAATAAGCAGAAGCAATAAAATACAAACGTGATTGCCAGATTAAATAACAGATTCCCCAAATATACTGCTGTTCTTTAAAAGAAGAAGAAAAAGACAGAAAACACATTTACATTCAATTTTGTTATTCAACCATACAACATTCTACCACTAAATTACTGGTGTGGAATCGAATCGTACGTCATTACAAAGACGTCACTGTGCTGAGATGAAGACACACACTCGTTTTTTAAAGGGAACGAAATAAGGTTTGAGCTGGATATCACCTAACTACACCTTTCCAAAATGTACTTCATGTATTCGTGCTAACTATTGCTATTCTTGAATCGGTGGCCACAAAAATGTTTGTCACACAAAATGCTTGCCACAAAAAAAAGGTTTGTCTCACAATCGCGTTCCTTATTTTTGTGTTAGCATCAAGATTATGAAATCATGATCCCCATTTTTGTTTTTGTTTCATTTTGATTTTTGTGTCAAATTGAAAGTGAACACAAAACCTCCCCTCTTGCAATTTGATGACTATAGCTCATTATATACTTCTTTCCCTATACAGCTCCCTCTTATTGCATTAATCAGCACTGTACCTGTAGTTCTGTCCACTGTCATGACATGACTTTGAAATTCCACTCAGCTACAATGAGTGTGACACCATGCTGAGGTGAGAGAGCGTGGCTTTGTGCTAGTGCTTCCTGGTGCTTTGGGATGCCTGGATCAAAAGGGATTATGCAAATGAAATGCATAATTAATGTAAGGCCCTTCTGCGCAACAGTGAGGACTTCCTCATTAAGTAAAATTAGCAGTGATCGATATATTGCACATCCTGTCAGTCTAACATTAACATATAAGAACATTGAATTTGCCCTTATCAGGGGTGGCACAGAAAACCCACAAAAACAGAAAACCAAAAAGAAAAAAGCACACAATAAGTTCTTATCTTAATCAGTCCTTGATGTAATTTCAATAAAAAAAATAGTCAAATATAAAAAGTTAACAGGGAGCGTATGAGCAAAACCCTAGTATCATTTCCATTTAGCTTTGAACAATAAATTAGTGAAGGGCTTATGTAAGTGCCATTGCAATTCAAAGTAGGTGCTTGAATGTGAGGACACCGTGTGAGAAAATGAAAGCAGTATAGACTTTTCCATAAATATTGGCAGCTGCAAGTAGGAGGCCAAGCATGATGGAATTTCAGCATTTCAGATTTTGATCCTTTAGTAGTCACCAGCAGCTGTGATGGCAGGTTGAACTCTTCTTCTGTTGGCAGTTGTCACTGTCCTCATGAGCAGTGAACCAGTGCCAAGGTGTTGCAGGGGTACTATTTCATTCCACCCAAAATAATGTTTGTAATCATGTCACCACAGTAATAGCCTCATTCAAAGTATTATTGAGTGCTCTCAGTATCGCACAGGAAGTCTACTCTAGCAGTGACAAGCCTCTGAATGCAAGGATGACATAAAACAATAAGTGGGAATATAAAATGCATACAGTGTGTATATGTGTAATCTAATATCTAATAATCAATCTATCTAGCCCCCCCCCATCTGCACACATAGTATGAATAGTTGCCGAGGAAAAATCCTGCAGGGCTAAACTCTGGCCTTGATAACAGTATAATCCAAAGTGGGCACAGATGAAGGTTGCTTAGTAACTGCAAGTAAGTAAACTGAAGGTGAGAGCTGTAATGGGCATTTTTTGGACCATAAAATGCCTGTAGGTGCAGATGACAGCCAGAAACATAAATCAAGCTTAAGTGGGATTGAGCAAAAGCATCCGTGACGAACATGTGTACTCTACACTCTACTATTGACACGATTTCTACGTGCAAAGATAACTGTTGCTGAAGCTTGATCTGGGCTGTTTTTCCCATTCTCAGCTGTCCTTGTGTGACCTGTAAATACGTGCCAAACTCATAGCAGAGTTTACCGGAGGTAACTGGGTTAGGAGTGTATTTTCCAGTGTACTTTCTGTGGGAAATTTCCTTGGTTATCTTAATGTTAAGGCAAAATAATATAAAGAAACAATCCGATAAAGGCATTACATTTATTTGCTTAGTCTTTATAGTTAGTAAGTGCCATGAGATGTAGAAGTCATAGACAACGAAATAACCAGTCACGACACCACAGTCCAAAACTACCTTCCAGGAGGAACACAAAAACACTAAAATACATATCACCATGAGTGTGTTTATTTTTTATAAAATTTGAGGCCAATCCTCAGCAAGCATGTTGCAGGATTGTGTATTGTTGCATAATTATTCGATTGTGTTTTATTTGGAACTGAAATGTAGGGAAATGTACAGACAATAGCTCGTGTGTGTGTGTGTGTGTGTGTGTTATAAATCAAAACGTTAATAAAGGGTGTGAAACTATAATCTATACAGTCATATAGGACAAAACATTACTAAAGGAGGATTCCCTGAGTGATCTTTGTAAAAGTCCAGGTTCTTGTCTCTCTCACTCCAGCACAGCTGATTTGGGGAGCACGAGCGCCGTCTGGTGGGACATTTCCGGGCTTGGGGCAGTATAAAGCAAGGCTAAACCCACAAATGATCTGGAGGTTTGTTTGGGTTTTTTTTTATTATTATTATTATTGTTATTATTATTATGTAAGAACTTCCTTTGATCTGTGTAATGCCTCTTATTTGGTTGTCCAATGAATAAATAATAAAGCTGCCATCAGCTTGTCTTTCAAGAACTTCATCAGTCTGATCAAACTTGATGACCCAGTGGGAGCTCCAGTCGGTGTCCACACGCTCTGCTGTAAGCAGCTCCTCTCTGATGTGTTCACAGCCCTCACTAACAGCAGCAGCAGCAGCAGCGTCTTCAGTGCGCCGTGAACCTTCTCCACTGCTCTCCAGATAGACTCGTTTATTTAGAAGGAAAATATGGATATGACGTCGCAGAGGAAGGGTAAGCAATGAAATTCACGTCTGACATTATTCACAAAATTGGGGTGATACAGTGGAATGGACGTCATATGCCGGTGGAATGTGGGAAATTAATTAATAAAGGCTCCAAACGCATCATCCTTTCCTTTCATATCCCCCCCCCCTCCTCTCTCTCTCTCTCTCTCTCTCTCTCTCATCCAGGCGGCCGAGGTGCCGGGAGGTAATCCCCTCCATGTGAGGAGGCGGCCCGGGCGTGGAGGCGTGGAGGCTTTTTTTTTTCTTTTTTTTTTTTTTTCCATATTCAAATCCTTACAAGTCCTATAAAAGCGGCGAAGTCAGCACAGGAGGCTCAAGGCAGGAAGGCAGATGGAGGAAGGGGATAGTTACGCGTGCGCACCCGCTCGGAGGATGCCGGACGTGCAGGACTTTGTGAAGGCGCTCAAAAACGCGCTGGTGTCCCTGATGCTGCTGCCGCGCTTCCTGTTGGCCGCCGTGCTGCTCTGGCTCTTCGACTTTGTCTGCATCCGCCGGAAGGTGCTGGTGAAGATGCGCGAACGCGAGGGCTCGAGTCCCGACGACCCGCCGGTGACCGTGTCCGACTCCAACCGGATGTTCACGCTGGAGTCCCTGCGCGCCGTGTGGTACAGCCAGAAGTTGGACTTCTGCAAGGCGGCTCACCTGGGGCTCGCGGCGCCCAACAGCGAGGTGGTGCCGCTTGGCGAGCCTCAGCGCGCGCGCATACTGGACTACGCCCGCGGCGCGAGACCGCTCATCCTGAACTTCGGCAGCTGCTCGTGACCGCCGTTCATGACGCGCCTGGCCGCCTTCCGGCGCGTTGCTGAACAGTACGCCGACATCGCCGAGTCGTTGCTGGTGTACATCGAGGAGGCGCATCCGTCCGACGGCTGGGTGAGCACGGACGCGCCGTACCAGATCCCGCGCCACCGCTGCTTAAAGGACCGGCTCCGCGCCGCGCGGCTCATCAGAGACAGGGTGCCTGGCAGCGTGGTGGTCGTGGACACCATGGACAACTCGTCCAACGCGGCGTATGGAGCCTACTTCGAGCGCCTGTACGTCATCAAGGACGAGAAGGTGGTGTATCAGGGAGGCCGTGGACCCGAGGGCTACCGCATTTCGGAACTGAGGAACTGGCTCGAGCAATATCGCCAAGAGCTCGAGGGCTCCAGACCTGTAGTGGTTCACGTCTAGGTGTGTGTGTGTGTGTGTGTGTGTGTGTTTTCTAATAAGTAGATGCCAGTCACTGTGTGTGCCATGAAGAACCAAGAAAGCGGGTGTCCAGGAAGCTGCTATGAACTGGAAGCAACACAGCAATACACACGTTAACTTCTGTTGTCAAGCGCGCATCTTGCAAGAGTTGTGTGTGTCTGTGTGTCTGTGTGTGTGTGTGTGTGTGTTCAGTGATGCAAACCGCATGATAATTGTAATTGTTTTTCTCTTTACTCGTTTTGTTCTTGAGTCGGTGTTTTACACAAAAACGTAACCGTTTTCACGTTTCGTGTGTGTGTGTGTGTGTGTGTGTGTGTGTGTGTGTGTGTGTGTGTGTGTGTTAGACTGTTTCATTGTATTCTGGTGTTGTCATGAAGTTCGGTTTTTAAAAGGATTTGTTCCAGAAAACCGGTTCTGATGTATTCTGACACCAGAGTACGTGGTAACAGTAGAATGGCCATTACTGTAATTGCCAAATATTGTTTTGTAAAATGTGTATTTTATTAAACAAGTATTTTTTAAATAAATGATAGAACACTGACTGGTGCCATTATTATTAATTAGACCTATGATATCTTTATATTGGCCTATTACCTGTGGTTGCCATCTAAGTTTGCTGTACTTCGATATCATTTATCGTTGTTTAGGTCATAAGCTTCATTGCAGAGCACTTAATAAAATTTCATGTATGAAGCAAGTTTGAGATGAATAGATGCACACTGGATATCCGAGCTATAATGGAGCTATAGAAATACAACATACTAAATGTAATTTAAAAAAAAAAAACCCACACACACACAACAAAATATGAATGCGATACCCCTTTAAGCTCTTCACATCTTTCATCTTTGTTGGAGATGTCTGTCGAACGATTTTTCCAAATAATGAAAATGGGGTAATCTATACAAGAGAGGGGAACAGTATGCCGATTGAGCTAGAATTAAGTTTTACAGACAGAAAAAAGAATGTATATTTCACTTCCCCATCTGTGCCAGATGAATCACTATATTAGTAAGGTTTTGTCCTGTCCAGTATTTGTTTTGCAGTTTGAGAGAGGACAGGATCACAATGTTCCACTGCATTGCCCACATGACTGTTGCTTTCATGTTTTTTCTATTTATTTATTTATTTATTTTTATTTATTTTTTAGCTTGAGGAGGTCAGATGCCAAACCTGCGTCATCTGCAAGAATATATAATTACATTTCAGGGATTTATATAACCACCAAAAGAACTGTGAAATTATTTCAGATTATAAACACTGAGCTATTTAAAAATACTGCTTATTGGTAAAATGTGGTTTTCCCACAAATACTTTGTCTACAATGCACAGTTTAAGCACTTAGATTTCATTTGATGGTATACACATTACACTACTGAGAAAGCATCATAATCCACATCTATAAATATGATAGCACTGCATGTTTGTCATTGTCTTTTGTTCTATTATCAGGTCAAATTTGACATTTTTATAAATCATATTCTGTTTTACTGTAAACAACTTAATTTAAGGGGATGTTTTGCAGTAATCAAACATAACATACGCACACTCACTCTCTCTGTCCCTCTCTTTCTCACTCTGTGAAGTGAGTAGCCGGCAATGTGATTGGGTCCCACGTGGCAGCCTTCCGTGCTGCTTGGTTTAATGTATTCAGTGCTGGGTGAGTAGCCCTTTAATCTGTGTGCAGTGTTATCAATGTGTATTCCCTTCAGCCTTTCTCAGGGAGCAGCGTGATCAGCCAGGCTGCTTGCTGTGAAGATGCTGCAGTGAAGCCACACTACTACACAGGGAGTGGGACCGTTCTGTGAGGTCTGTCACTGTTCATACACTTCAAGGACCTTCTTCCCATATCACCAAAAGACAGGGCACAGGAATTACAAAACATATTTGCAGGCTCTCTTTCTGTCTTCATTTTGTATCTAAGGTTTTGTGCATTTTACAGTGTGCCAAAAAAGAAGGAGAAATGCCCATGGCTCTTCAAGTTCCTCAGAAGTCCTTTCTATATTGTTCAAGGCTGCTACCTTGAACTTCATCTGACATCCTTACTCATGACAAAGTCCTTCAAATATCATTAAAATATTTGCCTTTTTTAGCCATCAGCTTTTTCGAAAGCTTTATGGAATCCCTTGCCAGTATTGCCCTTTTTATACATAATCATCATCTATATAACTGCTGATCTCCTGGGATATTCACACACAACAGTCTCTAAATTTTTCTCAGAATATTCCAATAAAGAAAAAAATATTTAGTGAGCGGCAGTTCTGTGAACGGAAACTGTTTCTTTCTGAGAAAGATCATTGGATTCGCTCTGACAAAAAGGCTACAGTAAGTCAGATAACCATTCTGTGTGGTGGACGGGCTACAAAAGGAGAAGACCACATAAGGTTCCACTTCTGTATACCAAATACAAAAAGCTAAGATTGCAGTGGGCACAGACTCACCAAAATTGTACAGTTGAAGTCTAAAAAATATATCCTGGTTTGATTAATCTTGATTTCTGCTGAGGTACACAGATGCTAAGATCAGAATTTGGTGCCAAAACAGCATAAATCCATGAACCCAACCTGCCTTGTGTCAATATTCCAGGCTGGTGTTGGTGGTTTAATGATGTTGGGAATGTTTCGTTGGCATACTTTTAGCCCATTAAGACCAATGCATCATTGCTTGAAAGTTGTAGCCTACTTGAGTATTGTTGCAGACCATGTGCATCTCTTCATGGGAACTATTTGTCTCCCTTCTACTGGCTACTTCCAGCATGATAAAGCATCAAGTCACAAAGAAAAAGTCATTACAAACTGGTTTGATGAATATGACAATGAGTTTGGTAGTGTTCTTCAGTGGCCTTCCCTATCACTGGATCTGAATCCAATAGATCACCTTTGGGATGTGGTAGAACAGGATTCACACTGTGAGAAACGCATAATGCAACATGTCAATCATGTCATCATGGACCAGTATCTCAAAGAAAAATTTCCAACATCTTGTGGAATCCATGCCCTTAAATATTGAGGCTGTCTTGAGAGCAAAGCGAGGCCCTACCCAGTTCAGTGGAACCTCTGGTCATGAACGCCTCCAAACACGAACAAATCGGTTCCCAACCAAAAAAACATGCCAATATTTTGCATCTGGTCATGACCACATAAGCGGGTGCTGAACAAACACAGCCCTGGCCATTTTCCCCCTTCTGCTTTGTACGCACCAATGTTTTCCCATTTTCTGTTTGCGTATTGTATTGTGCAATTGCATATTTCGCACCTAACAAAGATGCACATGTCCCTTTAATCGGTCTCTGTCAGACATGCGTTCATTCACTGTACAGTAACCTCCTTCCCGCCCATCTTCCTCCTCACTTCCTTAACGCCAGAAGTCGACTCATGCAAGGTTAGCTTTCTTGGTTGTTTGCAATAAGTTTTTGTATAATTAAGGACTGTTCAAACTTTGGTTTTGTTTCTGTGCTTAAAACTCATTAAAAAATGTCCACAGCATTTTTTTTGTTGTGTTTCTGTGCATTTTTGCTCTATAAGCTTCATTATGGGTCCCAAGAAAGTGGAAATGGTAGTGTGAGTAAGAAACCTAAGAGTATAAAAGTTGAAATAAATAAAGAAATAAACGCAAAATATGAGAACCGCCAAATCCCTCCGCTACCATCCACCTCGGCCAGCAACTATGTATCCACGGCAAAGGTAACGTGCATTAAAATCATCTGTTTATTTAATTTAGTTTTATTTTTCTATAATTATTGTATGTTTTATTGCCACACATAAACCCATAATACACTTTAAAAACATGTTTTTGAGGGCTGAAACACATTCACTGTATTTACATTCATTTCAATGGGAAAAAGTGATTCGGGTTGAAAACAAATCGGGTCATGAACAGAGTCTCCGAACTAAGTTCATGACCAGAGGTTCCACTGTATTTAGTATAGTGTTTCTAATAAAGTTCTCTGTGAATGTGGCACCCATTCATCTCATGAGAAGATGGCCTGCATTCTAGAACACTTTTTTTGAGTGACTCAGAAGGCCGAGTGACAGTCCCGATCACAGTGCTGACATTTAGACTGCAAGGCCCTTATGGTCCTTCCTTGTGTTGTCTCCACAAGCATGGCTTGCCTCGCCACTTTTTATTCCCACATGCCTTGCCTGATGGCTGGGCACCAGGTGGAACAAACTAAGGCTTTTCCCTCCCAATTCTTGGTTCAGATCTTGGTCTTTTTAAGATCTTGGTGAAACTGACCTTGAAACAGAGTCTAGAATGATCAGTGGGTCTAGACCCTACAGACAGTTCCCCATAGAGTTTTTTGGGTATCCTTCCACGTTCCAGTCTTTGGATGTGCCCAAGCCAGATTAGGCATCTCTGGCTGAGCAGACCAAATATACTCAAGGTTTGCCTCTTCAGTACTTCAGAGTTTGGGACCTTAGCCTTCCAAGGGATGTTTATAATGCACCTCAAGCAATGTAGCTGAAAGCACTTTAGCATCTTTTCTTGTTTTGTTTTTTTCTAGTGTAAAGAAATGTGTTGATGATGCATGTCTGGTAGACTAATACGTTTGTCTTCGTGATCAGATAGCTGTTTTCCCACACAAGATCACAAAGTTTTGTCATTGCACCTGTAGCCTTCACTATGCATTTGCTTATGTCATCACAGAGGGAGAGGTTGTTTGTTATTGTTGACTCTATGTAGATGAAGTCATTAATCACTGCAATGCTGGACCCGTCAATTTTCATGCAAGGAGAGGCTGAAGTACCTTGAACCAATATGTTGGTCTTCTTGAGACTGATGAGTAATCCACAATTGGCACCTACTTTTGCAAATTTATCAAGTAGATGCGCCTTGGTCTTTGCTTGCAGATGGCTGATGTTAAATACCTTTCAGTCAGACCTTGTGTGAAAGCAATCAACAAAAGCATACTGAAGTAGCAGCGAGAAGATCCCAAATAGTTTTGGTGCCAAAACACACCCTTGTTTCACTCCACTTGAAACTGGAAAAAGGTCAGATGTTGAACCATTAATGTTGAAAGTGATGTAAGTGTCTCCATGGAAATAGGTGATCAGGTTAAGTAACCCTGGAGGCTGCCAATTTTTATAGCATTGCTAGGAGGCCCTTCCCGGTGACAAGGTCAAAGGCCTTGGTGCGGTCAGTGAATGCGATGTGCAATGGCTGCCGCTGCTGCTTGTGACATTTCTCTTGCAGTTTTCATAGGGAAAAGATCGTACTAGACCTACCACATTTAAAATGAATGATCATACAGGTGTTCCTTAACTCATGGGGAAGGTAAACTTCTTCCCAACAGAGTTATAGAAGCCTGTACAGCAGTTGTACTCGAGATTGCTTGGCACTCTATGACCTCAGAAGGAATATCATTTGTGACAGGAGGTTTGCCGGTAGATATATATGGGCTATATTCACTGATTTCATCAACAGATAGAAATGCATCAAGATCTTCCGTGACAAGTAGGGAAGAGATGAACAACAGCAGATACTAGGTTTTTGTTGAAGTAGCCTTTTGTTGAAATTTCCGACATGTCTTGATAGCCCAGCTAACCCAGGAAACATGGGTAATTGATTGGTCAATTGCTTATATACTTGTATAAAGCTTTAACAGGATGTAAAGATGTTCAAAGGGTTGGTATCAGCAGCAGCCACTGCCTTTATTTGTCGCATATTCATTAGAGCATAGTTAAATTTATTTCATCACATATCCCAGCTTACAATGCAGCACCCCAGGAGCAGAGAGAGTTAAGGGCCTTGCTCAAGGGCCCAACAATTGACAGTGCTAGAACTTGAACCCACAACCCTCCATTCAGTGACCCACAGACTTAACTACTGAGCCATTGCTGCTCTAGCGGAGCAGTAGGTAGCACTGACATCTCACAAATCCAGTGTATCTGGTCTGAGCTTGAGCTCAGGTTACTATCTTTGCTACCCAGGTTTCCTCTGGGTCCTCTGGTTTCCTTCTAGTGGCTGAAAACATCCAGATGGGTGAATTAATTCCACTAAATTGCGATGTGAATTTGTGTATGCATTTAAATTTGCAGCTGCTAATGATTACGAGACTAAGACTAAGACTGAACTCACAACCTGCCATACTTGCTACTACGGGCAGTCTACAGGGAAAAAATTGGCAAACCCCTGCTTCAGACTTGCACGTCACTTGCGTGTGCTCAGCGTCGTTGAAGGTCGTAGACTGGCCGTGGAGACTTTTGGTCCTGCACATGCAAATTCTAAGGGTCTTGTAAAAAAATCAAGAATGCATACAGTACGTACAGACCCGTACTCCTTTCGTATGCCTGAACCAAGTCAGGAGCACTGCTAGTAGGGGCTTTGTGATGACAGTAAGATGCACGAGTGACGTATGGGCATTGTACAAGTGACATGCCTCAGAAGGACTAAACAAGAACTGCACACCTGCTATTCATGCAGCCCGCAAGACAGAAGTACATCTCACTTTCTACCCCTATGTGTGGCGTGCACACAGCACACATGACCCGCATATGACAAAAGTGGCAAGACCCTGGGTACATATATTGAGAAGTGATTGTCACATGCTACTCAACTGCGTCATAAGTGCAGCACATAAAATAGTCCTGGCGCATGAAACTGGTTAACTGCAAGTCACATGCACTCCACACACACTAAATAGCATTGATCACATGCATCAGACATATGCTGTCCATGAGCTAACGATGCAATTTTCCCCATGCCTTGAGCAAATCAGGCATGCCTTACTCTGCCCGTACTCTTTCCCAAACTTTCCCCTGGATTCCTGCAGCCTGGCTGCGAGCTACCAAACCCTGCCACCCATAAGAGTCCCGTATGGCGAGTTAAGAACTAAGATAAATACGTCTATGGAAAACGTTTATAGTGATGAAGAATGTGGATACAAGGCATTCATTTAATTTGTAAGTTTTCTGGAACTTAACCTGACACATCAAATCAATATACAATATCACATATAAATGAGCAACCATTTCATATATATTATATTATATTTTACTAGCTGATTCCCCAGTGGCTTCGCTCACTGAGTGCAAGGGAAAAAATAAAATGCAGTATTTATAAAATAAGTTTGTTAATTACCAATTTTATTTTTCAATAAGTAGTGGTCATACGTAATTTCCGTTTCAAACATGAAAAGAATTTTATATATTTAGATCAAAGTTTTCTTAAATTATTACTTACCAAATAAGTGTTTACTTCTTTTCAATATCAGTAAAATAATTCTTGCACAAATAATAACAATTCATAAAGACGATATAAAGATGGTGTCCACAGACGAAGTGTTTAGTTAAAATGTAAACGCTAGTTACGCTGTTTATGGTCATAGTATGTTCTGTGGTCATACATCATTTCCGTTTCAAACACGAAAAAATTTATATACACACTACCGTTCAAAAGTTTGGGGTCACCCAGACAATTTTGTGTCTTCCATGAACAGTCACTTTTATTTACCACATGAGTTGGAAAATTAATTGAAAATATAGTAAAGACATTGACAAGGTTAGAAATAATGATATTTATTTGAAATAATAATTGTTTCCTTCAAACTTT
>JAQLOM010000020.1:8012675-8053930 GCA_030068315.1 Chrysichthys thysi
ACCCTGCGGTAGATTGGTGACCTGCCCAGGGCGTATCCCGCCTCTCACCCAATGTCAGCTGGGATTGGCGCCAGCTTTCCCCCTTGACCCTGAACAGGATTAAGCGGCAGGAGACGAATAAAGACGAATAAAAAGAATTTACCAGATCATTAACTAAAGAAAAACCAAGGCTGTATAATGAATCCTGCATAAATAGGACTAGTTCACCACCAAATATAGACACATAGAAATTATAACCATATTATACCCTTACTTGCCAACTACTTAGTTTCTAAGTACACTTTCTTTATAATTGTCCATTTATTTTAAAGACCATACTCCTTGTACCTAGAAAATGTGTGCGTGTGTGTGCAGGCCAAGGACTTGATTCTATAAAATATGGATAACTGAATTCACTTGACAATTTTGAGTCATCATACTGCGCATATCTGTACCAGGAGGATGTGGTCTAGCTTAATAGCTGAAAACATTTTCAGGCAGGCATTTTATAAAGTATAACTTTTTTTTATGGCTTGTTAGTCTTAAAACTCTACATTGATGGAAGAGATTTATTTTGGTAAACTTATCTAACTCTGAAAACCTTGGCTAACTTTTTGCATTAACATTATTTGACATAACTGGAACTGACATTTATGGCCTGAATGGTAGGCTTATCATGAGAAAAGAAACAAAAGGTGGTGTGTGGGAGTCCTGTCTGCTAGCTGTTGTGTCCCGCGGGTTTTCTGGTTAAGAATAACTTTGCAGCCTTTTTGCTATGGTTATTGTGAGCATGGGTGCCATTTTGTATTCATCTTATTCATCTTTTGGCTATGAGCAGAAATAATGTGAGTACCTATCTTCACAGTCACGTTCCAGTGAACAATGTGAACAGATATATTTGCAATGAAGGCAGCGTTTAGATGGAAATGTAGGAGTGATCAAACATTAAGTATAAAATGTTTGACGTCAAACCTCAAATATCTGTGCACTGTCTTGTGAGTCGATGAGAAAGAATTGTGGCACCAGCTCGTTGGCTTGCTCTTTCAGAAAAGTCACTTGCTTTCTTCTTTTTCCTCTCTCTCCTCCTTCCCTCACTGCATTCACCTCAGAAGAACTGCGTCAGTGTCAGGCCCAAATAACCAAATCTAGGAACCTTATTACATAAGCAACAAGCAGAAAGTAGGCCAGCATGAACTGAACTGGATGTGAGGCACATGGTCTGGTAGAAGAGAAGCTGCTGGTAGCTGTGTAGGTCTGGACCTCATGAGACTGGTGTTTGTAGGTCTGTGTGTGTGTGTGAGTGTGTGTATGAGGATGTATGTAAAGAGAGGATGAGAGATGAAAAAAGGAGAAGAAGGTAGGGATATGGCTATGCTGGTGAAGTCTAGCCTTCCCCAGGGCCAGTGTGACTCAGAATCCCTTTGCTCTCTCTTCTGCTCATCTCCTCTCCATTCTCCTACTCTGCCATTCCCTCTCGGGGGAGTGGAAACCCTCCCTCCACTTCTCCCTACCCTTTCTGTTTCATCCGGATGTGGAGTGCAAGAAGCTGAGTCACAGAACGGTGGGGGTGGATCTCAGTAACACAGAGAGAGAGAGAGAGAGAGAGAGAGAGAGAGAGAGAGAGAGAGAGAGAGAACAGCTGATATGTGTTGGTGGATTTTGTTTTTGCTTCAAAATGATTGGACGTGTTCATAGTGAGGTTGAAGCTTAAAAGTTCTGAAGCTTGTTACCATGGAAATAAGAGCTGACACCATCCTTTTCTGGTGTTTTTTTTTATTCCAGAGGGCATGAGGCTTTCAATTGCAATAGCACTGATCCAGATGCAATATATATGTGTGTGTGTGTGTGTGTGTGTGTGTGTGTGTGTGTGTGTGTGTGTGTGTGTGTGTGTGTGTGTGTGTAAATAAATGGTGAAAAGACGTTTTAACTGTCAGCATGTGTATTTAACAAGGGCATGGGTCCATGGAACAAGAGGCGATTGTTTAAAGAAGAAGAGAAAAAAACACCGTCACAGAATGAAGCAGATAAAAGAGAGTGGAAGACCATACAAAAAAATATACGCACTTAAACTCATATGACCTCGTTCTCTCTCTCTCTCTCTCTCTCTCTCTCTCTCTCAGTCTCCCTCTCTCGCTTTCTCTTTCTCTCTGCATGACATCCATTTTTTTCTCACAAAGAGCATGTGTCTGTATCTTGCACATAATAATGTGTAATGTATTAAAAGACAAATGCTGAAAAAGGAGTCAAAAGGTGTGACTATTCATGCTCATGCATATGAACTGTGTCTTTTTTAAAACCAAGTTGTTTGTGGGAAGTGCTGTTCTCTTTCATCTTTCGTTTGTCCCTTGCGTATGAAGACACCTCGACTCATAACAACTGTGACCATGCTATTTAATGCGTTTATCTATTATAAAAGAGTTTGTTCCAGGCTTTATGATGAGCAAGATCTGCTAAGCAATCTTCTAAAAAGATCTGCAAAGATGAGGTGAGAATCGGATGAGAATATAAGCTTGACATCTTGTTCTTTTGCCAGATAATTGTGCATGTTTCAAACATTTATGTTAAGAAAAAAGAGAAATGGTCTGCCTTTACTTTAGAACAAGATGATTCCAAACTTGAAAACGTCTTATTTTTATTGTAATCTCATACTGAAATACTGTATATTAAATACATTTTAGGGTCTAGGGTGAAGTGGTGGCACAGCTGGTAAAGTTTCTACCTCACAGCTCCAGTGTACATAGTTCAGTGCTAAGCTTGGATTACCGTCTGTGGGAAGTTTCTGTGTACATTCTCTCCAAGTCCGCAGCAGTTTCCTCCAGGGTCTCCGGTTTCCTAGTAGGTTTCCTAACTAGTAGGTTTCCTACTAGGTGGGTTGGTTAAGAATAATTATTCCTAGGTAGGTGTGTTTGTGTGTGTGTGTTGTGCAATGCGATGAACTGGCATCTCATCCAGTGTATATTCCTGTATGCCCAGGTAAGGCTCTGGATCCACAACAACCCTGACTAGGATCAAGCGGGTACTGAATTTTAGAAATTTCAAAATTTAGAATGAGCGTAAATCTATGTATATTTGAGATATTTTTATTTGATATAATTGCCCCAGTGTCTCAGGCAACAAGTATAAAATAGCAGTTCACACTGAAACAAGTGCAGCGTTAAACACTAAATACAGAACACAGTGCAGGTTATTGGGTTTTGAGTCACACCACAATGATTATATGATTTGGTAGCAATTCCCTTTGAAGATCCGTGTTCCTTCCTTATAGGGAAAGTCTGTTTTCAGTGTAGTGTTGCATGTAGTTCAAGGTTCATATGTATAAAGTAAGAATATTGACTGCTGATTAATGCATCTATATATATTGCTTGTACAAGGTATTGACTAGGGCTTGAAAAATAACACCTTGTCCTAGTTAGGTAATCTTCAATTTATACAAACACTTTTAGATGAGGAAAACTTTTAAACAGGTTATATCAAATACCCATATCTTTATATTTAAGGACTTCATCATTCACTCCACTACAAAAAATATATCTGAGCAACTGAACATATCTTAAACATGGGTAAATGGGTCTCATGTTTTTTTTATTTATCAGATTATTCTCAATCAAATAGGAGATTATTCAAGAAGATTATTCTTTTACTCATTTCAAGCTATAAATGATGTTGGATACTCTTATATTTTTAGATAATTCGCTTCCTACAAATAAATTCTTAAAATTAGAAACGGTATCTGCATATTGAACAAGAATGTAGAGAATTTCAAGCTTGAAAAGTAGAACAAAAAATATTGAGAAATTGAACATATCACTCTTCCACATAGTCCCCATGCAAGACGATGCATTTGTTGTATCATTCAACTAGCTTCTGGATTCCTGCAGGGAAGAAGTTTTTCAGCTGCTCCTGAAGCCAGGTGAGCACTGTTGCCTTTATTTCATCATCAGAGGTGAATCTGCGACCACGCAGCACCTCCTTCAGAGGACTGAAGATGTGATAACTGCTCGGCACCAGGTCCGGGCCATAAGGAGGAAGAGGAAGACGTTTGAACCCCAGTTGTTGCACTGTCTCTACTGTCTCTACTGTCTGCTGTACGAGGGCCTGCATTGTCCTGGTGCAGTAAGACTGTTTTGGACAGCATTTCTCTTCTTTTGCTATGAATTACAGGTTTAAGTTCATTTTGCAGCAATGCACAGTAATTTGCACTGTTCACTGTTTGCTCATGCGCTTGGAAATGCACCAGAATAGGAACCTTCATGTCCCAAAAGAACGTTAACATGATTTTCTTGGTGGAGGGCTGACGTTTGAATTTCTGAATCACTGGAGAAGACGGATGGCTCCACGCGTTTGCTCTCCAGGTTATCATGTCATTTTTAAATTTTTGATTCTTCCTCATATTTGGGTTACTGTGCTAGATAAATGTGTCTAAGATTTTTTTTATGTGTGCAGATGTTATTTTTGTAGTGTTATGAGTGATTTATTAAAGACAAGCGGCCATCATGGTGGACAAGTTACTATAAGACTGAAAGTTAGTAAACCTGTATTTGTCTTCCTTTTGCTATTAGGAATTAATATGCTCTGTTAGACCTGCATTTCTTTATTCAATAAAATAAAGTCACAAACATTTCTCCGTTCACTCATACTATACACATTTGTTACTTAGCTAAAGTATTGAACTTTTTTTTTTTTTCAACTTTGCCAAAATTGTCATTACAGAGTGTTCAAAAACTTTAGACTGGCAGTGTCTATCCTCAGCGATCATTTCAAAATAACTGCAGTACTTTCCCCATTGAAGCTCTTTTCCGTAGTTTCATGAAGCCAATCTATAGAGTGTATTTAGCAGCAGATAAGATTTCAGGCCAAACTTTCATCATAACACCACAATACATGTGAACTGGCTTGGGTTACCCAGGCTTCTCTGGTTTCCATGCTGATCACTGGATTGGCTTCTTTGAGAGAATGAGTGTGTGAATGTGCGTGTTCATGGTGCCCGGTGATTGACTGGTGTCCTCTTGAGGGAAATTTCCTGCCTCACCCCCAGTGTTCCCAGGATAAGTCACTGTAATGTAGGGCAGACTAGTGTAACTGATTATGAGTAGCAACAACAATCTTGTACAATGAGACCTTGCTACTGTATGGTACTAGGGAGAAATCCCAGTCTGTATTTAGATCTGTTGTTTTTCATGTTTAATCGTAAATATAATGTGCAAATGATGAACATGATGGGAAAATCCTAATCATAGGATTTGGGGCACCACAATTCTTAAAGAAAAGGAAAAAAAAGGCAACATTGGAAGTAAATTTGGATATTCATCTACAAATTAGAAAGCAATGGGAGATTTGACAAGTTGCATATCCCCTTTTGTGAGGTGTAACATCTTATATAGTTACAAAAATTTTAACCCAAGTGGGGCCCAACGGTCGGCTCTTACGCTCACTCCCTCACAAACAGCTTGTGTCCAATCAAGCTTTTTCTTCCCTAATACAGCCAAGAAGCATTACTTTTTTTTTGTTAAATAGGCATCCTATTTAACAGGGCACTTAGATAAGCACGGCAGCATGTTGTGTGGAACGCAGTTTGTATGGGATGTCATGAAAAACAGATCTCTCAAGCACGTCCTGTCGAAGGAAGGAGACCACTGGATGGCAGCAAAGACCCAACATATTATACAGAACATTCAGTGCATATTAATCATGGACAGGTTGTCCTTTTAGGTCTTTAGTGATGAGTGTTTCTACCTTGTTGGTTAGTATAGCATGGGATAGAGACAATAAATACCTCATTAAATGATGATCATTTCCTAAAGTTCACCCGTGTCTCTCTCTGGTATTGAGAAGCAAATGGCAGCAGAATACTTTGTGCAGAATGTCAGAAGTGTCATAAGGCTTTAAGATCAACGGTGCAAGCTGATGCTATTTACAGAAGATCTTTAAAAAATTATTTATGGTGAGTTATAATAGAGAAATACCCTCAGTGCTCTCCCTGCGAGTGAATGTGCATGAACAGGTGTATATAGTTGAGGCTCTTTTGCCTAGGTTCCTTATTGCATACTTAAATTTTTTTTTTTAAACGCCTGGCTCACAGTGCGTCTTTGTGCATCTGAATGTGAGTGTGTATTAGCATTCTAGTTCTCCATGTCGTTCTTACAATCACCCGATTCTTGCTTCTTGTAGCAAGTGTGTAACTCTTTAACAGCTCCATATATCAGCTGTGTGTACCGGCACCATTCCTGACAATCATACAGCAATCAAACGTTTTATTCTTAAGTCCTTGTAACAAAAAAGAATTTTAAGTAAATTAATTAGTCTTAGGTGCACTGTAAGCAGGCAGTTGGTGGATTAAACTCTAAGTCAGTCCATGGATTTTCAGAAGGATTAAGGTCACAGCTTTGACGGCTGGCTACTCCCAACACATTGACCTTGTGCAGACATGCTGCTTAGGCTGTCGCGAGGTTCCTAAGGTCACTGCCATGATAATCAAGTGTTTGTTTAGCAGACATGGGAAGTACTTTGGTACTGCTTTTTAATTATATCTTATGTACCAGAGGTTTCCTTTCACTTAGTACTATTGACTTGTATTTCAAAAGAAACATCTCCTTTTACTTCTACTCACTCCATTTTCCATCACATTTCTCTGTAACGCCATAGTGCGTCTTCAGCATCACATACCCGTGAATCCGCTTAGTCCTAACTGAAGTGAGGGGAACAATGACACGCAGTAGTTCTCCATGTAATCTACCAGATACTGCATACTATTTGTAGTTTGTATTATGACAGCTAGCTCCTGGTAGTCAACTATTCAGGTTATCTTGTTAGTCAACGTTGGGGAGATTAGGAATAAAGCTGCTGTCAGTCCACCTTGGCTAATCTAAAAAGGCAGTAATTTACAATCAGTTACTAAAATCAGAGCATCATTTGAGGAAGATGTTTTCCTTTGTTAATCTTTCTTATAAGTGAATTGAGTGTATATTTTTCTACTTCATCTTGAGTGAAGAACATGAAAGTGTACTTTAATTATTTTTAACCAGAGTATTTACGAGGGGCGGAGGGTAGCTCAGGGGTTAAGACGGTGGACTACTGAGCGGAAAATAGGGAGTTCAAATCCAAGCACTGCCGGGCCCTTGAGCAAGGCCCTTAACCTCAAATGCTCAATTGTATAAATTAGATTAAAAAAAATGTATAAGGGATAAGGGCGTCTGCCAAATGACAGTCATGTAATATTTATTTAGGGAACCTGAATTTATATTCTAGTAAAGATTTTTGGTTCATTTACCATCTCTGCAATGCTATGATACGCATGTTTGAACAAAAACGTTCATGTTAAATGCCTCCTAATCATCTCCAGCCCATCTGCATGAATCCTAAGCAGAAATAGCTACACAGACACTACTGTGATGATTTTTCGTGGCTTTCAGCCAGTATGTCACGACCCATAAGATGTAAGGGGGAAGTTTACTAAATGCAAAATGTAATTTTTTTTTTTTTTTTTTTTTTTACAAACAAAACAAAACAGGTGGCTCATCTATCTCATCTATAAGCCTAGTGATGAAATGGGTCAAATCTTAGAATTAAATATAGGCTGTTTTGATAAGCTGATATGGCCACACCTCATAAATTGTATAAAATGGTCAGTATTTTTTTTTTTTTTTACAGTCATAACTGCTTTTTATATGGTGAGGTTGGTTCCATCCCATTTTGGGCCACAGTAGCCTTTGTGGGCATGGGGCTTTGGGTTAGATGGACCTTGTGTGTTCAAAATGTTTCTGCTCAAACCACAACTTCTTCCACCACACTACTCTAGCATACAGCTTTGCATCTCTTATGAATCACATGAATGAGTCATTCTGTTGGGCACATCAAAATGAAGTCATTTAAAAAAAAAAAAAAAAGTTTTTAATCACTGCATATCTATTTTTCCTCATATCTACACATAAAACACAATGCAACAACCTGAAAGAGGATGCCTTCGCTGCCAGCAAGTCTGGTACTTCCAGGCATTTGACCTTGCTGTGACCTTGACCCTGTTTTGTTCAATTCCCAAATATGCCAAGTTTATCTGCTGGTTACAGTAACTATTCCATATAAATCCTCCAAAAATTCAACTAACTGTCCTCGAGATATCACACCAACGGATGGACAGACCACCCTGGCTCCACCACCGCCTCAAGGCAAAGGCATAATTAAACATCTCATAAAGCAGCCAATGAAGAAATAATTTTTTCTCCTACCCTTAAGAGTTAATCTTAAATCACACCACCACCTACATGTTAATGCACGGGTGTCCAGTCTTATCTGGAAAGGGCCAGAAATAGTGCAGGATTTCATGCCAACCAAGCAGAAGCCACACCTTTTAGTCTACTGAAAGTCAAGATCAACTGCTTGCAATGGGTGGAATCAGGTGTGGCTCTTGCTTGAGTGGAATAAAAACTTGCACCCACATCAGCCCTCTGCAGCTAAAACACCCTGTCCAAGGACACCTGCTGCACCGAGCTTGTGGGGGAGTCATAATAGACTTCTGCACTGCAAGGAGAGATCACTCATTTCTTTGCATACATACGTAAACAATGACACAAATATAAACAATTGCATTTGCTCTCTGCATGAAAATATAAAACTCACCAATTTTCTTTATTTACTATAGATGTACACCAGTTGAGAATGGTTAAGAGCACACACGAAGGCTAACGTATGACACATCGCACCACAGATGACAGAATTCTGAAATAAAAAGTTCTGAATTACAAATTGATAAAAATAGCATTTAAACTCTAAACATTTCTAATGCAAATAGCATGTACAGATGCTTGTGCCACTTTATCAACTGTATGTAGTTGCTAATAACGTTTTCATCTGTACATGAGAATTTGTACAAAGTAAGTGATCTACCATTTAATAATAGATAGAAGATAAAATAGTACATAATATGTACAATATTAAATGAAGCCATAGAGCAGGGGTGCATACTAAAGGACACTTTGCAATGGTTCGGTTTCATCAAGAGAAAAAGCCTCCAGAGATGTTCATTTAAAGCCATTTAATGCCGAAAACAAGCTCCGGGTTTGCAGAGTAAAGAATGACACACTGTAGTAGTGCTCTAATGCACTACTTACCGCTTGTAGAGCACTAGTATATGGATAAAAAAAAAAAAAAAAAAAAAAAAAAAAAAAAAAAAAAAAAAAAACTTTATATAGTACAAATGCATTGGCCTTTAGAAACAGCTGAACATACCAGAAGTGTGGAACAAATTATTGGTCATTGCTATTCTTTAAGAATTAAAAAAAAAAAAAATGACTGCTCACTGTAGTCCTATTTACAAACTTGCACATTCAAATCGAACAAGCTAATGCAAGCAAAAAGAACAAACAAAAATACTTTTAATCATTTTGAACAATACCCACAGACATACAAGACCCCCAGAATGTTACGAGCCTCTCCTCAGCACCTATTGGAAGTTCAAACAATGGCCCAGGTCTTTAACCCTACAAACTTATCTAACAAAAGAGATGAAGCAGAAAATGGAAAGAAATAAAACACACCAAAGCCTTTTGTCCTCTTTTGGACACAACATACGCCGTACTAGGTTACTGTGGGCTGATGTTTATCGGCCATTAGGTTAATCCATCATTCAGGAGTCTCGTGATGACTCCTCCAGCCACTGGTTAAGCAGTCTAATTTGAACCACAGCGCATGTTTCATCAAAGGTCACTGGATATGACTATTTTCTCAATCATCTAATTTGGAGGTATTCTGCAACAAATTAGGAAACTTTGTGGCCTTTAGATCTTATATGTGCTTATCTCACAGCATTTCACCAAGGTTGTCTACCAGCTAAAAAGGCACTCAATACAAATAAAGGCTTTGTTTCAACAAACTGGCACTTGGACATATCAATAAACGGCCAGTCAGTCGATATGAACTAAAAAGGAACCGTGCACAGATCCTAGTCCATTAGAGTAAACTCTAAAAGGACATTAGAAGGACCGCCCAAAGTCTCCACCTTGCAAAATGGACAATGCTAAAAAACCAACCAAAATATACTGCTGATCGGAATGAAGTCCTAGGTGCTTTCTCACCATGAGGGCAGTTCCAAGCACGTCCTCCGCCTTTAAACTAACTCCTTGAAACTGCCATCACAGACAATGAAATGTGGAAGCAAATGCATCAGATCATTTACCATTGTTTGAACATCCACACAGTCTGGGTGAACTTATAGCCAGGTGTACTGAATAGCATCTAAAAATATATTACAACAAAATAAATTGGCACAAGACCTAATTTCTACAGAGGAAAATTTTCCTTTTAGATATTCATCAAGGTTAAGAGCTTCCAAAAGTCTGGCAAGCTTATTTTAAAATTAAAATACATACCATAAATTTGCTCCTTTTTGCCAAACAGTGACACTTGGCTGACAGTCCCCATTGCTGGACCGGATAACACATGGAACAAACATTACGCATAAACAGACATGAACTACCAGTCTGAGGCACAAAGCTGGAGGCAATAGCAGCTATGTCCTAGCACTGAGGAAAACAAAAGTTAGAGATGTATACACATTTTCACCCAAAATCTGCACTCTCCCATCTTCATGTGGGATGAGAGGCTTTTGCTCAATTCAAACACATTGGTCAGCAGTCAAACTGCAAGTGCTCCTGTGCTGAAAATGACCCGTTGACGGTTTTCACCCTAGCACCCACTCTTTTTATGATAATTACTGGTACGTGATGGGGAAGGAAAGTCAGTGCAGATGCATGTGACAAGAAAGGGAGAGACTTGTGGAAAAAAGACCACAAAAAAAAAAAAAAAAAAAAAAAAAAAAACATAAAAGTACACCTGAGAAGGTCTAAAATAAAAACTCCAGCGTAGGGGCACTGGCCGAGGGAGGGTCACTGTGGCTCTATATGGGAGCAGAGCTAAGTGTGTCCAGGTTTCCAGGTCACACCAGGCTATCCTGTGCTGCTGCTGCGGCCTCTGCTGCTGTGCCCTGGGCACGCTGTTCTCGGCCTCTGCCTCTGAGCTGCTCTGCTTCTTTAGTGCCCATCACGGCTGGTTATCATGTCCTCAGCACGCCGGTGGGTTTCCAGGGCCTTTACTGTGGACATGTCATGAGGAAGCTCTGATTTGCGACGCATTAGTGGTCGCTCTTTCCGTTGCTCCCTCTGAAGCTACAGCACAAACGGATTGGTTGTGTTAACGAAGAAGTGGGTTATCCATCTAAATGACAATGTTAAGTCTGACATCACTACAATAATAGTAACATATGTTTATGAACTACCAACTGCAGAGTACACTGAACAATGGTGCCAGACTCTCTGGTAAGCAGAATGCGTTAAAATTGTGCTGAAAAACTTGAGTAAAATTTTAACTTTAATTTAAAATTAAAGGCAAGGTTTTTTTTTTTTTTAAATGCCCAAGATTCCTTTCTTTGCTACTGCTACCTCACTAAACGGCAAACATTAGACTCCGCAATTTAACGTTACAAGGCAATTTGTAAAGCAATATCTAAAAATATTAAAAAGAAAAAAAAAAAATTCAAGTCTTTTGATTGACAAAACATTTAAAACCTGCGGGCACTGTAAATTTGTGGCAATTACTAATAATTTAAAATAAAAAAAATTCAATGAGTTGTGGTATTTACTGGAATGGCTTCTTCTTCTAATGTCTTTTTAAGTGCACTGACATCATCCATTCCCACGCTGTCTGTTTCGATCTCCATTGGGCTACTCAAACCAGTCGAGTCAATATACAAGAGAAACTGCAAAACATAACTTTTGCTTAAGTTTTGCACATAACCTTGGAACATCTGTAAATTTTTGCTTCAAGTAAAGGCTTTGCTCAGCTTAAAACAACACAGTAAAACAATACACAGTTTAAGATCATGCTTTTGTTGCACTTGAATGCAAACTGCTGGAGTTACAAGAAAGGGCAAGATAAAATATGTCCAATTAATATCACTCATGTGAAACCATGAGAGGCTGAAATTCCAATATGTTTAAGCCATTTCAGATGAGAACACCCTAAAATAAAAGTGAACAGGCTATAATATAATTCCTACGGTATTTTTTGTAATTTAATTAAGCAATACCTTTTAAGTGTGCCACAAAAAAACCCCAAAAAAACCAAAACAAAACAGAAAACAGTGTCACTGTACAAATTTAGTACAAAAAGACAGCACTGTAATTTAGGGGTTTCGAAGAGACCTTTCTAATGTTAGAAGAAACACTGAGTCTCTTGTACTCTTCACTGTATTCTTCTCAGTATCTCTGTGAGAAACCAGCAGGCTGCTATCAATCAACGCTATACATTTTGTCTTTACAAATGAGGAACTTTAGGTGAAGTCAGTCACCTGGGGGTTTGACTTGGCAAGGTTTTCTATCTTTATCCAGGCTTCCTCACGCTCTTTCCACTTTAGCTTCTCTCTACAAGGCAAACGAAAGAGGTTTGAGTGCAAATAAGCAGACACGACGGCATGAAAAAAGGAGATGATACTTTCATACTTGTTTTTCTCTGCTCTGAACTGCTGTGTGCAGTCATCGAAGAGTTTCTGATTCATCTCCATGAACAGTTTCAGAGCATTGTAGATCAAACCATGGATTGTCCTAGAAGAAAGGAACACAAGAAGATTTAATGATTGTCCAAGCTTAAGATCCAATATCAAAAGAAAACTGCACGCAACTGCAGAGAACAATACAACAAAAAAAGCATCATTTTAACACATTCTAAACACTGTGGGGAAAAATGATCACACCTTAACAATTACATAAAGCAGCTGAGTCATTGTTTATTTAGTAAAAGTCAATGTCCTTTTAAACTTATATAAGTGGAATGAAGAGCAGAGCTTCCAGAAAGACACGAATACAAACAATTTTACATAAATACAACTTTCTAGATTATAGACTGGTTTTGTTTCTATATCTATAAAAGGGTTTAAAGCGGACATGCCCCCCCCACCTCATGACTTTGAAACTACTTGCACAACTCAAAAGGGAATTTAATTCAACAAGGCCAGAAAAGGTCTACTGTAACAGAATGTGACTCACTTGTTCCAGTGGGTTTTGGAGTTGCGGTAAAGAGACGGAAACATGATGGGCAGGATTCTGGCTGCATTGTCACTGATCAGACTCATGATGTACTCGTTGTTCCAGTAATACAGGGCCCGCTCGGCAACCTGTTGTAACATAAGTCAGTGTACGGCAAACACAAACACCACAGAAATGCAGCATGGTGGTCTTAATGAGCACCTTTTATTACCTTAGCAATGTAAAAATACTCCGTATCTTAAAGTATATTTCTCTAATGCCATTTCAGATTCTTTGAGAAATTACTATTAAGTACCTTTAAGTTCAAATCAAAACAAATCTCCTAATAAATCTGCTGGCACTTGATGAATTACTGCCAATATAAACGTTACTAAAATGTTCATCACGGCAGACACACTGGATACACCTTTTGCACTGAACATCCCGTTTCAAGTCTTCAGTGAGCAGACGGATAAATTGGATGGCTTAATACCTGCTAGGTGGATCATTAATTAATTAAATTAAATACACAAAATCAAATACATGCACAGGGTAATTTTACTACAGTAAATGCACTTTATTCAAACATCTTGAAAACAATGCAGACAGACCTGGAAGTGTGGACTGGAGACACATTTCGCCAACTGCCTGAAGAGCGGCTCCATGACTTTGACAAACTCGGAGGGCTCAATTACATCCAGGATCTCCTCAAGCTCATTGAGGAACATCACTTCCTTTGGGCTGTGGGTCTTCGGCCAGTACTTCAGAAGAGCCATGACCACCTGTTGAAATTTCAGCCCCAAGATGCCAGTTTAAAAATATTCAGTAAATAGTGTGAAAAAGAAAAAGGAAGAAAAAAAAAGAAAGGAAAAAAAAAACCCACCTAGAAGGTGGTTAATGCACTGCAACTGCAATGTGATCAAACTGGCAGCACTGAGGTGCAATTTGCACAGAATAATAATGCCTCTCGCATATAATGCAAAAACCACTAAAGCATGTATGGAAGTCATATTACCTAATATAATGTTAAATAATCGTTCAGACAAAGCAACTGGGCCAGTGTGCGAACACAGATGAGGCAGCACAAAAATGAAAGGTTGTACTGAATAAAAGTGTCGCGTCATGAAGTCTGAACGTTCCATAAATATACATGACTGTAGGAGTGCCTGTCTACAGACAAGTCATGCTTTACTGCTTATTTATCAAGTGTCAGAAAGGAGGTTGAACATACCGGCTCAGTGAGAGTGCTGTCCTTCTCTAAGAACTGGACCACACAATATGCCAGCTACAAAAAAAGCACAAAGAGTACAAATTCAGTGCTATTAAAAGCACAGGTAAACCATT
This sequence comes from Chrysichthys thysi, assembly GCA_030068315.1. NCBI lineage: Eukaryota > Metazoa > Chordata > Actinopteri > Siluriformes > Claroteidae > Chrysichthys > Chrysichthys thysi. The sequence goes on from JAQLOM010000020.1 coordinate 8,027,009, forward strand.
TCTTTTCTTAATTACTATTATTTATTAATAAAATATTATCTGATGATAATGCAAAATGATGGGGCTTTCGTGCCACTTCCCTTTACAAACAGATGCGTCATATGTGTATATGCACATAATGAACAGTATTCAAAACCTGACTCATTAAGGCAGTGGTGTTTGTAAGGTTTTTTTGAGAGTGATCCATGTAAAGAAACACTAAAAAATAAAATTCTATTCCAATCTAAAATATTGGTCCTACCCATGTGATATGCTCCAGGGGAGGCTTCACAGTTACATTTTTTGGGCATCGAATGCATTCCCGTAAATTTAAGATGGTATCATGTGGATTTTTCGAGAAAGGCAGTAAAATGATTCTCTCTGCCATGTGAAAATGCATTTATGTAATTTTATTGCCTGTCTCAGAGGAATTGTCTTGTTTAATGTTTTCATCATAACGAGCCAGGTTCATGTGGGATATCATCAAACAATTCTTAGAAAACATTAAAAGGCTATTACTATTAAGCTCCTCTATCTCATGACCTCTCATCAGTGTACATTTCGCACAGGGCATGAACATTTACAATGTTGAGTTGCTTAACATTCCATCACACTGAAAAACTGAAAGTAAGGGGGGGAGCAAGATAAAACCACAGGCAAAAAGATGACACAGTTCATACCTGCGGGTGGTAAACACTAAGAGACTTGACTTTATGCAAAGGCAACAAAACTTTCAACAAGAATATTTTGTGCTCTTCTTTGAGTGGTAAGGCAAAGCCGTTGATTATGCTGAAAAAGAGAGAAGCATCAAATGAGCCAGCATAACAGATGCTTTTTTGCAGCCCTTTAGCAATTCACAGAATTAACAAAAGCAGAAACAAAAAAAGGAGGAGGCTGGACTGACAGACAAACTATCTTACTGGATCCTTATCTTCCTAAAAAGACTTAAAATTCGACACGTACCTTCCTAATATTTCAAGTAACTCTGCTATTCCATTATGATGCTCGGTTTCATAAATGAACCTGAAATCAAAGTTCAGACATTCAGTATGATTATCAAACATACTCAATGCACAACACAAAGAGCGCTTTTATATACTGTATGTATAAGTACAATACCCACCTATAAAATATGTTATTAATCTGCTTCCTGATGTAGGCCCTGAGACCTAGAAATTTGCCATAAATGCGATGCAGAGTGGTTTTCAGGAAGTCTCTTTCTCGAGGGTCTTCACTGTCAAAGAGTTCTAACAGCTACAAAAAAATAAATCCATAATTATAGGACTCGCGGTGTAGCCGACAACAACTCTCGTTTAAAACATTCGCTGTAGGGCCATACCTGCATGACGAATCTCTGGTCGATGTACTTTTTGGCTATGTTTGGTTGGAAGTCTGGAGACTCTAAAAACCGAAGGAAGAATTCATAGACGAGCTGAGGAAGAAAAAAAAAATAAAATAAATAATAATGGGAGTCATGAAGAGTGGATAGGTGATTAATATATGTAAAGTCAGATCTGTGCATGCATGTGTGCGCAGGGTACCTGCAGGTGTGGCCAGGCAGCCTCTAACGTGGGCTCATCCTCCTCTGGGTCAAATTCTGCCCCAGTTGGGTTGGATGATGGCGGTAATGTCCTGAACATGTTGATTGCAAACTGAAGAGAATAACAGTTCATTTCAAATATATAAATATATAAAAAATGAAAAAATGAATTAAAATTGAAAAAATGAATTAAAATTAATATAGAAAAGTAATTGGAATAATGGTCTGTCAAAACAACTAATAAATGACAAACAAGAAGTCCAAGATATTATTATGAAAATGCAAACACTTTAACAATGCAATGTTCCAGCATACACTTTAATGGACGATTTTAATCATAAGAAATCAGCCAAATTATTTTGATAAAGTCTTAGTAAAAGGTATTTTTAAATAAGATACTTTTAAATTAATTCTTAAAGCAAGAAATGTATCCTCAGTAGGTAATGCGGAAGTGTTCAGGAAAGCGATGTATTATTTACATCATCTATTTAGTATTACAGAAGCAGGCCTAGATGTCAAAATAAGAAGGACGCACATTTAGAAAGGACTACGCTGGTTGTACAGACTGCACCAGAAAACATAAGCATGTAAGTTCACCATCTTCCTCCGTGAAACTTTAGCCTAGAGCCTACAGTTCCCTGTTCATTTCGTAGTGCTTGTGTCATCAACGTCAAACCCGCAACCACAGAAACAATATGCGACCTTTACAACTCTGCATTCTGAGCACTGAAAAACACTGCATAGGTTCAAGCAGCCAAGTTTGCGCTGCACCTCATTACTTTATGGGAATTGCTGAAGTGGACATTTTGTAGCACTAGTTAAGTTTTCAGTTTTGTCACACTAGTCTGTTTGATCTCCTTCAGTATGCCTGCTTTTTTATGTCTCTTACTAAACTTTAATAAACTGTAAACTGCTTGGAAAAATAGTTACCTAGATTTCTCAGCCCAAAATTGTGTGTTCAAACTTATTTATTTATTTGTTCAAACATATTTTTATTTTGATGATCACTGATAACCAATGCACGGTGCCTGTACAGACTAACCATTTGTTATGCCATGCATACACAAGGATAGTGGAGCAGACTGAAGACGCCTAGAACTATGTACAAAATCTTTATTTAAAATAAATGAATACACATGAATATTTGGGTCGCTTCCTGCAGCTTTGTACTTTCAGGGTTGAAATGCTAAACTGTGCTAGTGTTCACTTAGAAGAGAATGTAGATTGACTGGGAGAGGAGGTGGCCTCGGACCAGGTGACCTTAGACAAAGTGTTACTGCTGTGTTCTTACCAGAGCTCAAGTGGACTGGAGGTAAATGCTGCAAATGTGAATACACTGTAACCTTTCAACACATTAACACTTTACAACAGCTCAATCAAATGGCCATAAAAAGCAAGTACTTAAAATCAAACTGCGTTTTTATTTGAAATACAGAAAACTGTACAGAATTAAGTCTGGAATAAATGCAATAACTGTAAATGACAGTTTAAAGTTGGACTGGGCAACATAAATATAGAAAAGTGCTCTTTATATTGTGAAATCTTTTTACTGAATTTGTTCTTTTTTAATAGCTAAAATGTGGCTGGAATCAGCTAAGGGGTTAAAATATTGTACTTTGCCTTAATTAACTCATTTTAACACCTTAATTTCTCTTTTTCAGTGTTAAACAGACTTAAAATAGAAACAATAAAATAAATGTATATTCTAAATTTGCTTAATAATAATAATAACTGAACACATTCATGCATTTCAGTACCAGAGAAATGTCTGTGAGAATGATATTTTTGTCATATGGCCCTAGCCTAATTTAGAGCCTGCATTAAATGTGTTTTTGTGAAGAAAAACAGAACATTTGTATGTTATGCCAAAAGGCATTTCTAAAAAAAAGAAAAAGAAAAAGAAAAAAAGAAAGAAAGAAAGAAAAGATATTAGCTGTTATATTATCTAGCTTTCTCTCAGCAGGAAAGTGGTGTTGTGTAAGGCCAAGGCACCTGATGTTTTTTCCAGGCTTGTCATTACAAATGCTAGCCTACAGCATCATCTTCTTACTATGCACATGGTGGACAAACAAGCCACATGACTTTGTGCTTAATAAATAGCTTCTTTTCCATTAAACCAAGCCCTAATTACTATCTGGTCAGACAAAGGCAACACAGTCTGCCCACAAAGATGATAAACATAAGATTTGCACTCTTCAGGGCTCAGATTCATCTTCATACTTTGATGATAAAAGCGAAGAACTTCAAAGTGACCATGCTCTAAAGGGGATGGCATAAGGGAACTCTAGTGTACAAGCACATTATCATGCTGATGTTGGAAGCGTTACAGTGTTTTTATGCCACACGGATTAAATAGGGGCAGAATAAGAAGAATGATTCAATTTGCACTTCGATTAAAAGTGGTTTCCTGCTTAACATGTATCCCAGTGTTTGATAATTATCAAAGGGATGTTATTCAGAAACCGTTAATGCTGGCCGCAGAGGGCTGTGGCTAGGTCAACCGACTCACTCCAGCTGAACTAACAATCACTAACCAAAGAAATCCTTCATATAAAGATCTTGTTCTTTTAGTTGTGGATTTTGGGCAATCCCAAACACAAGATGTCAAGAAACATGATGATATTTTAGGTCAAGCTCCTAAATGGTGGTCCTACAGTGCACTGTGAGAGAGTTTCAAAGAAGCCCCTCATCACGGTCTTGTGAAAAAAGGAGTGACCATCTCACAGTGTGACAGCTGCTACAACCTACCACTACTACCTCAAGACAGCTTTGATTTCTTGTTGAACCTGTTGGTAAAGTTGATCACAAAAATGTCCTTTCCCATTTTAGATCTGGTGTTAAGAGATTTGAGAGATTAGTGTGCTTTCATGGCATTATGGCTGCGGTACTTCCGCCTAGGGTTAGGTCACATGTTCCAGTGTTTGTAGGTTACTGCGCCCTATGCTGTCTAAATAACACAATTACAGCTAGGAAAAACTAAGATGCTATTTGCACCTCATTTTTTATTTTATTTGAATGGTCATAAATTTGTATTGATTTATGGATTGCTTCATGCTTCATACATCAAACGACGTCATACCCGAGTTTTTTAGATCCATGTTGAACAGACTGTAGGCACCATAAGAATCAATGACGTACTATTATCATCATCATAGTTTTTAAACAAGCCCTGGAACAATAGAGTAAATAAGCATTTTAGGGAAAAAACAACAAGCATGTGAACTTATGTAAAGGTTCTAGCCTTTTGCTCTTCTTGAAAGGACAAAAAAAAACATCATACATGAAGATCACATCAACACATCACTACAGCCAATACATTTCTGCAGAATCTTCAGCTTTTAAAGAGTATGTGCATCCTTAATTTCTCACATTAGCTGCAGAACTGGGGAGGGAGGGATGGATGGATGGATGGATGGATGGATGGGGCAGGTTACCATTAAGAGGTTTGATCCTAAACTCTGCTTGCAGTCTGCGTGGTGTTTCACATTTCACACTAAGAGGCAAAATATAGATTGGCTACCCCAAACTGTCCCTAAGTGTGTACTCTTGTCAGAGTGTGTGTGCGTGCGTGTGTGTCTTCTATTCCCGGGAAAAGTCTCTGGATTCATCGCTACTCAGACCAGGCTAAACCAGTTACTGAAGATGAATGAATGAATGAATAATAAATTGTGTTAAATGGTGATCATAACTGATCATAACTAATCTCCCACCATGTAGATCCTTGCCGAAAGGCAGTAATTATCTGAAAAGCGGCTTTGTTGTCCGTCTGTTCAAATTACAGCAGGTACTTGTAATTATGTTTGTGTTCTTTTAACTATTTGTCAATGAGCTCACTACGAGACAGCCATACAACTTTACTCTGCCAGTGCAGCTTAAAAAAATTATGTCTAACACATAATTGGTTATAATCTGGAACCATTTTAAACTCAACACTTTTAATTTAAACTTTTTGATGGCTTAAAGAAAGGCAAAATTAATATTTCTATACTGCTTTGTCTGCTTCTCTGCTGGGGTCGAGTATTTCCACCAATAGCAATCAATCATGGCATCCCATGTGCAAGGAACGTGGTGCATAATTTGACTTTTAACATTATTTCTAGTAACTTTATTTTTCTGCTTGATTAAATCACTTGAATTACAAGAATACAAGAAGTGTAACGATACATCACAATGCGTGTATGAGTGATTCACATCATGGACGTCAGCATTCTATTAATTATATTATTTTAATTACTAACGCAACTGCACTGTTTGAATCCCAGAGGTCCCAAATTTGCAGAAAATAGAAAGCACACTGACTGATCGCTCCTGATCACAAAACTGATATGTTGTACATATCGGCTGTATAGTTTATACACTTACACAGGTTCTGCCACAATAGTAAACCTCTGTTTGTAGCAATTTTTTTATTTATTTAGATTTATCCAGTCAAAAATGCACAGTGTTTCACATGGGCTGTTATACAGAAATAAAAAGGAGCCTTTTCAGTCATAAATTTCCTTATCGAAATCTAGCTTAGAATATTCTGACAATCAAACTAAATTGTGCCCAAAGTGCATCGTTGCACCCCTTAAAAAAAATGCACACTTCTGCAGCAGGGGGACAAACAATAAATTCATCATCTAACCCACCACACCAGTGAAAGCTCCCGCATGCTTTCCCATGCCTTTTTTTTTTTTTTTTTTTGACTTAGCACCTCTTTCCTTGCATCCCAAGCAAACAATCATCTGAGTGTGGCTGGTGTCATTAACTTCTCCCAGTATGTTTTTCAGAGTTATATGACAGCTTGGCGATGGGTTTTATTCCCACATAACCACGTATTCGAAAAGCTGAAAGTATCAAAGTCTACCATTGTAGACAGTTAAAGACTAGGCACCTTTGAAGCCCAGCAAGCTGCTGAAACCTATTACATGCTACTGATTTCCCATGAGCTCGTTATACTGTTTCCTATGTACTCTGTGATGGAACGTATATCTTTGGCCAGCAATGCACGGAAAGAAAGTGCCATCTTGTTTAGTTATCACATACTGTGCTAATAAATGCGATGTTTAATGTTCAACATTGATTTAAAATAAAAAAAAAATCTATCATTTTGGTATTTTTGATCCTGGTATTGATCAAAGACGTAAACAATGGTAATAAACTCACCATGTGCACCACCTCCGGGTAGATGGGCTCAGTGATGACATTCCTGTTGTGTGTGATGTATTCCACCATCTCGCTGAGTGCCGCCCGCTTCACCTCCTTCCATTTCAGGTCGCTCAGTGGATCGGATACGAAGTCAAAGAGCACACAGCACTGGCGCAGCTTCTGCACAAACAGATTCTCCTGCTCTGCTGGGGGCACATCTACACCAACAGGGCAGAAAAACACAGAGGAGTTTCAATGTTGGGCGCCAAGATAGAAAGGGCAGATTGATATAACGAGTATTTCTTTTGATTATAATATTACTCATTTGATTATAGTCTGCCATGTTCTTTAGTGTAATAAAGTTAAACATCCTAGAGGTAGCAATGTAACCTGTTTACAATGGTGAGGTTCACTTCGTTATACATTCTGTAGTAAAATATTTGATGTCGTATGTAGCGTGTGATGCACAATTGAAAGTGGTGTCCCTCCTACTCTAGTTACCTTTGTTTTTTGCTCCGTTAACCCACTTTTTCTGTTTGTTGGAAACGATTGGCTGTTAATTAAAATTCATACACTTTACCATCCTCTTGTGACTCATCTCTGTAAAGTAAAAAAAAGTCTCGAAAATATGGGAAATACCCCGAAGCAGCAGTAAGTTTAACCATGCTCCAGCCCTGGACCTCATTGCAAGAAAAGCTCACCTGAGGCAGAAATCAGGAAATGGAACGCGTATTACACAGCCAAAGGATTTTCTACAGTCTGCATTTCCTGTGTAAAGAACCAGAGTGCGCTCTCGTACGATTTAATGGGGAATCTCGAGGGAGGGCTAGTGACGTTTGAGTTCCACGCGCTCAGGTAAAAGAAATAATAATGAATCAGTAGGTTAGCGGTTGCATTAACTGACTGAAGGAAACCAGGCTTACTATCTGTGCTAATTTCAGCATGTGTCAAATGATATTACTGGCTATATCTTTTTTGTTTCTATCCCATAATTCCCATTGGACTCAAAATGTCATGAAGGTCTTCCAGACTGATGAATTCACATTCTGACAGTCAATCATGTGGCTGAGCCGGCAAGGTGACGCAGGCTTTTAAAGGCTACTTTACACCACCATAAATATACCACAGTCGCTTGAAGTAGTGTCTGGCTTTAAATCAAAATTAATAAGCAGTGGCCTTCCTTCCTGCTGAAATAACGCAGTTCAGGAACACAAACCTGGAACCAAAGCAGTAGATTTATATTTCTCAATACAGTTGGATTGGAATTAGACCCTGATTCTTGCCTTAAGCATGTTAAGTGCCTTACGTGCTTAATTTTTTTTTTTATTTCAAGTTCTGGGAAAACCTGAAAAAGATGAAATTTAGAGAACATTATAGCATTTTCAAATCTTAACCGATTTTAAAAACAAGAGACCAGAGCCAGACTGACTGACAGGTTTTTAATATTTTAATCGTAAGAATGCACACACCAGACAATTCAGTTAAGGCGCAGCACGAGACAATTGGTATTTATACTAAACAATTTCAGAGTGCCGATTCGAGGAACTTGGGATCGCTCCGAAACTCGCGTGATCAAATATGACTTCACAGCAAAACAAACAAAGGTGGACCAACATTGCCAGCTGGTTGCACTTGTGTGTGCTCCATTTTGCACCGAAAACCAAAATATGAGAAAAATATTGTGGATGAAGTAATGGCTGAGAAAACAGATTCAGCATTTTACATTTATACATTTACTTATACATTTTGCACCACGAGCTGGAGGCTAGTTTTACTATTGGTCTCAAACAGTGCTACTGCAAGCTACTGCTACAAACCAATGTTACTGTTATTTGTACACAGATGGAGGAGAGAATAAAATCATTAAAAATGTAGTCATTTATACATTCGCTGTCCTTCCACTGCCCTGGAGATGCCATGTTCCTGATTTACAGAAGCTGGTGATGCTTCCCAGTCAGCTCTCTCATTGGCTATTGTGGATTTCTGCTCAACATCCCATCACTGTTCCTTTCAGACTACAGGACTATAAATTTTGATATTGACAATGCAAAATTGAAGAGATGCTGATCCAGTAAGGTTACGTCTGTGAACCCCTTACACTACAGGATCATTTGGGCAGATAAATGGCTCAGACCAGCCTTGAATCGGAAACAGGGAACAAGCGTAGGACTCACAGTGCAACTCATGATACGATACCACCGTGAAATGCTGCTCATGCTAATGGTATCATGATAGTGACTGTGCAATACTCGATATGTTGCAAAAGATGCATCATGATATCTGTGTAACTGATATGAAGAAAAAAAAAAAAAGCAGGAAATATTTATTTATTCATTAAATACATTTTTAAATCATTATTATGGCAAAGATCATAAACACAATTACTCTGGTCATGATTACTCACTGACTGCAAACATCGTATACTTACTGAACTTAAAGGAAAGTAATCACTTCTATACACACTATTATGATAACTATCATCATTGTTGTTATCAAGTCCCCTGTTAGCATCACACATCCACAAGGACACTTCATAAACCTGGCAATATTGATACTGATATTCTGGTATAAGATGAATTCATCAACAACAAGTCTTAATTACACTTGTTGTATTTACAGTAATTTAACAGTCTAGTGTACAGACAAGTATCTGAATGTTTAAGTTCACATTTCTATCATGAACAAATTTCTAACAAACTGGCACGGTTACTTTAAGAGGAAAATTCAGTTACGCAAGACTGGAGAAGAGAACTCGAGCACCAGAGGCACACGGTTTCCTAACTGTAATCATCCGGCATTTAATTTCAATATATTCTGTGAGTAAAACAAAGACTTTTTTTTTTAATATCATATAAAACCGAATGTGGATTGGGCAATTAAAAGGAGAACCAGATAGAGTGTAGACCATTGCTTTACTTGGTCATGTTGGACACTACAGTTTTAAAAAGGATAGTTTTATCAATAATATAATTAAATATAATGGTGTTTAAAAGAAAGAAAAAAAAAACAAGTGAAATACTTAAAACAGAATTAAATGACTCAGCATGTTAGCTCAGTGTAGCATACTTTAGCATCCTTAGTATAGAAACCAGTGTTTTAATAACACGCATGCAGGTGAAGGACTCCCCTGAGGATTTACTGTTTATTGTTGAATATTAATTAGTTTGTAGTTAAAGTGAAGCAAAAGACCAGCTGAAGGTGAGGAGCTCTTCTCGTTATCCTTTACCCAGCTTGAGCTGAACTAAAAACATGCCACGGCGAGAGCAATGTTGCGAAACTGAATGCAGCACAATAGTTGTTTTTTTTCCCTCTCTCAATTATCTTGTTTTCATAACAGTTGAAATGGCAAATGTAGTTTTTTTTCCCTTAGCAAGCTTACCCTCATTCATTTGGTAAGTGCCACTACAAGGAGGCACGAAGGAGTGATTACGTTTAGCCAAATTAGCCAGCCTGCATGTTTTAATAAAAATATACATTTTTTGCACCAGCGTATCAATAAGGCATCGCAAGGAGAAATAATACAATATATTCTCATATCGGTATTTTGTTCCAACCCCATTCGGGAGGGGTGAATCGGACACAAAATCTGCCCAATTATTCTCTAGTGTGGGGCCAGCGTCAAGTGTTAAATTGAATCAGGAACTATTTTAATGTTGCTGGCCAAAAAGACAGAATGAAGCATATAGTCTTTGCAGTGGGTCTTTTTTACCTTTCGTCTTTGTCATCTTTTATTGCAGGTAATATTCATTGTTCACAATGCTGCATTCAACTTTGTGTACTGACAAGCCAAAACATTATGCAAAAAAGAAAAAACACACTAAATCAATAAATAAAACAGGTCTATTGTTTTGAATCCATCTGGTGCTTTGGTTAAACGCCTAATGTTTCGAGTACGAGAGGATGACTTTAAGGATTACAGGCTTAATAGAAATAACGCTTCTAACCTGGTTAACATGCCTGACTGCTCAGCTCACCTGTGTACAGCAGCCAGGCTTGTTTTTGCATGTTGTTCTGCTAACGTGTGTGCAGGACCGATGAAGGGGTCTAGTTACAAATGACTGCAGGGTGTGGGCTTACATACCAAACTACCAGAAGGATTGACTACCTCATATGAATGCAGCAATGATCACAGTTCTGCCAGGAGTTTTATAAGAAAATTGAATATAACTGAGCGACTGGCATTAATAATCAGGTAAGATAACTGCGAACATCCTTCCAAATAACAGACAAAACTGAGAGCGTCGACACAACCGGTATCGTATCAAAGCATAGAGCAATCCTGAGCTAAGTCATCAAGGCTTGAACACATCAAACAATAAAGAAAAAGGCAGAAGACATGAGTGACCTCAAAATGAACCAGATACACCTGCAATAATAAAAGAAGAGGTCATTTCAAAACCCAAGCTTGCTTGCAAAAACGTGGTGTTGACACAGGAAAGAAGCACTTTCCTCCATCTTAACACAAAATCCTATAGCTTTACAGCTCCAGCCCCACTTCAACACACACTTCCCCAAGCTGTGACCTCACTTCCTTTGACATCAACAGTCTCAGTGGGGGATGGGAGAGGCAGAAGACAGTAAAACGGCTCCAACCCCCTCCTCTTCTTACTACCTCCTTGCTCACACTTTTAACTACAATACAACTGAGCTTTCATCTGTTTATTTGCATCATGCAGCAGACTCCCAGTCCCTTCTTACAGAAGCAAAACATAAAAAAAAAGCATTTTAAAAAAATGGGAAAACGCAAATCAATTACAAACTGATCAAATTTTTTTGAGATTCTGAAAAAAACGACAACTCATTTTTACTACAACACAACACAGTCGCTGCATTTTTATGAGGCAGAGTCTCATCCCTACCCCCATCCACAGACAATGAAGCGGAACGGCTCACCTCTGAAATACGTGAGGGCCAAAGGCTGAAAAGGCCCATTTGAGCTCGGTGTGTCCAAAACCATCTTGCTCCCCTTTTTTAGAGCATGTCAACACCTATCTGTCCGTCCAAGAGGGAGGGAGTTGTGGAGTGTAGGAGGGAGAAGGCGGATCACCTACAGCGATTTGAGCTAGCCTCCATTTCAGCACCAGCACTCTCAGCAGAAAATGAAGCTCCACTGCAAGCTGGAGGGAAACAGCTCGCTAGTGATGTCATCCACAAAGAGCCACTCGCCATTGGATGGCTGGAATCACATGACCGGACCTCACGACTGCAAGCTGAGGAGGCTGGTCATTGGCTGTCAAGTTTCAAGGCGGGCAGGACATTGTCTATACGGTGAAGACATTCAGGTTTCAAAGGAAAGTACAGATGACTATCTGCAAAAGTGCTCCAGCCAGCAAAACATTTGTGCCTAATGCAGCACAATATTTAATGGTTATAATAAACCCACACAACTGGAGGGAAATGTAAAATACCCAAGCAAACCATGCATGCAATTTCTATTCATCAATGCTGCTATTAAAGCTAAATCACATGGCCATTTCTTGGCTCCTTTATGACAGTGTCAGAAAAGCATGACCGTATTATAGGACACTTTTAATCCTGTCACGGTTCAGGTTTAGCTCCGTAAGACAGTCCTCGAAGTCAGAGTCAGCTGTGACTTGAGAGAAGACACTTTCGTGCGTGTCAGCTCTTCTGACAAAAATAGCCAACACTTTTACCGTTGAAGGTGAAAGGAAAAGTATGACTTAATATTTCTGTCAGGGTACAACCCTGACACATTCTCATACACACACACACAAAATAAACAAGCAACCACACAGAAGCAGCAAAGTGCTGACAGGAAACCGCATCATCAGTAGCTCACTCGCTGCAGCGAGTCTTCAGCTGAACAGACACAGATGATCCGGTACAGCAGGAACACACCCAGGCTTCATGTCATCACTGAGCCTAAGCGGAATTTAGCTTAGAGATCAGGAAGAGATGCATCTGTGAGGCGACGGACTGTTTTAGGGGAATTGAAATATTAGAAAGATGAGCAAAACTAAACAGTGTGAATGACGATTTGAATTATGCTTTAAATCTAACTTTGAAAAAGTCTACAGCATGCTTTTAGTGTAGTGCAGGGCAGAGTGAGGGGGTCCCAAACATCTCCATACATGGGGGAAATTAATACTTTTTAGCTAAATGCAACTTTATGTACAAAACATCCTCTACGTGATTGCCATTCCTTTGTAAACACGTGCAGAGTAGTCTCTCCCACTCATGATGAACTCGTGTCAACACATCTGGTGTCACACATGCAACTGCACTTTAAATGAAGCCCTTTAAATGATCTTTGTGCTGTAGCCATGAGCGCATTCTTTTTGTCAAAGGCATTCAAAAATGGAAAAGAAAAATATTACCAAATTTGGAAGGACAGACATTTTGTGAAAAAGTATTAATTTCCCTGGCTTTTCAACTACACACCATTACATGCATGTATAGCTACATATATGTAAAAGTTTGATTTGTTTGATAAACAGACTGCACAAAACTCTGCTAGTCCAATCTGCTCTTATATTAATATTAACACTAAGAACAACACTAAGAGGAACACTAAGAGGAATGAAAATGAAAAAAGGACACTGATCTGCATCAAAGCACATGACCTGATCATAATGCTGCAGAAAGGAGACGACACAGCCCTGGGTAAATATAATCAGAGACTGTGTACCGGTAAAAAGCCCTCTGATAAAAGGCTTGCCTGTGCTGTGCTTCGGCCTAAAAAAAAAAAAAAGAGCTTTTGTTCTTCGAGGAACCTCAGTACAGTCATGAACTCCCCTTAGAAGCCTGTGACTTGAAGCCTTGGACATTTTGTTCTTCGAGGAACCTCATTACAGTCATGAACTGCCGCCCTTAGAAGCCTTGGACATTTTGCTCTTCAGGTCAAATTCTCAGAAATAAAGTGAGACTCTGTAACTCTATATTTAAATCAGGCGGCAATCAATGGACACTAATGTCATGCTGGAACGCTCCCTTAATGACTACTATTTCTGATATGTTTTTCTAAGGTTTAGCATTTTTTGGGCAATTTCTGATTCCGTATTGTGTACGTAATCAATCAATGAGGCACAGGAGGATTAAAAATGGAGGTCAGCTATGAAGTATATAGCAGCTGTACCTATAAGGACATGAAGTGAAATATCAGAAAGCTATGAAAAGCTAAAAAGAACAAACTCACTCACTCATTCAACATCAGTGTTTTCACCCACTAAAATACCCAATGTTCATCATGGAAATGAGTCATACAAGCGCTAGAAAACCTGAGCATGAGCACTCAGTCTTGTACCTCTAGATTTATCCTTTCTGCAGTCATGCTAGTTGTAGAACAACCTATATTGATCAGTATTTCGGGTGCACGTCATTCCTGGCCAACATAATTATACATGGGTTTAAAAAAAATTAATTAATTAATTTAAAAAAAAATAATAATAAAAAAAAAAGTGCTTGTTCTTTTCTTCATAATTTCCAAGAAAAATGCGTATTGGCTGGTTGTGTAGTGGTTAATTGCTTCAGGAAAGGACAGAAATATGTAGTGTGCAGGTATCATTTTGGACCAAGACTGTGAATCACCTGAAAAATTAACCCAAGCACAATGTAAAGGAGACTGATTATCTTTATTCCAAACAACAAAGACACCAGTCAAAATCAGACAGCATAGGGTGCTAATTTTATTGTACCTCAATTTTTTGATATTAGTTATATAGACAGATCTCTGTATATATTAAGTGTTCTTCAGTGTGTCCTGTTACAAACATGCACTGCATAATTATAACCCCAATTCCCAAAAAAGTTGGGGCTTTTGTGCAAATTGTAAATTAAAAACAGAATAAAGTGAATCCCCGCCTACTGCGGGGGTTACGTTCCGCCGGCTCCCCGCGAAAGGTGAAATCGCGATACTGCGAAGTCACATTAATTTTTATTATTTATATATAGATTTTAAGGCTTTATAAACCATTTCCACTCTCTTAACCTTTTCCACACTCTTATAAACACTTCCCATGCTCTTAAATACTTTCTACACTCTTAAACCTACGTCATTTTAACATGTAAAATCCTATATATCGGGCACTGACCAGATGAGATGAACGGTCACTGAGCCAATCAGCACCCAGGACACACAACACAGCGCTCTCTGGTTGGTCGCCTCCCATCCAATAGTGCGTCATGTACAATGTCATGTGGGCAAACTAGCTCACGCGTTATCAATAGAAAGCGGAAAACAACCAGGAGATGGTGGTTTAACTGGCGGAAATGGCAACTAGGAAAGTGTACGGGAAAGAGGCGCAAAACTCACGGTACCGGAGGTGCGGAGTGCTGAGGAGATAGACTCACAGGACACAAAGCTACTGGACTGGAGCGATAAGAGCTCATGGACACGAAGCAAAAGCGCCAGTGACGTCACTTGTTGCTTACAACTGCCGTAATCCTAATGCTCCCTCGCAATCACAGGACTGGTCCGATTTTATCATGATTTTTGTATGATTTTCTGATTTTATAATAATTATATATATATATATATATATATTTATTAAGGCTTTATAAACCATTTCCACTCGTTTATAAAACACATCATATGCTCTTAAACACTTTCTACACTCTAAAACATATGTAATTTTAACAATATCTAAAATTCTACATACTTACTGCCTAGTCACTTCCTGTTCACGAGCTGCAGCGGCACAGCCACTTTCACTTTTCATCGGCTGATGAAATACAATGCATACTGTTTTATTTCGATTTAAATGCTCTTTTAATGTTTGAATGAACATTTTTTATTCCCGTGAAAGGCAAAAAAATTCTGCGAATAGAATTTTGAAAATCCGCGATGCAGTGAATCCGCGAAAGGCGAACCGCAGTATTGCGGGAGTTCACTGTACAACGATATGGAAATCTCATAAATGCATATTTTATTCATAAAAGAACATAGAAAATGTATCTAATGTTGAAAGTGAGACATTTTGCTAGTTCATGAAAAATACTGGCTCATTTTGAATTTCATGACGGCAACGTCTCAAAAAAGTTGCTATGCAATAAGAGGCCGGAAAAGTCAGCGGTACGAAAAAGCAACAGCTAGAGGAACAATTTGCAAATAATCTGGTCAATTGGCAACAGGCCAGCAACATGTATAAAAAGAGTATCTTAGAGTGGCAGTGTCCCTCAGAAGTAAAGATGGGCAAAGGATCACCTATCCCCCTAGTACTGCATCGAGAAATAGTGGAGCAATTTCAGAAAAACATTCCTTTAAAAATTTGAAATTATTTTCAGAAAACAAGGTCGCCATGTCATCTGTACTAAAGAGGAGAAGGACCACCCAGGTTTTTAATCAGTGTTCAATTGAAAAGCCAGCATTTCTGATGCTATAAGGGTGCATTAGTGCATATGGCTTGGGCAGCTTGAATATCTAGGAAGGCACCATGAACGCTGAAAGGCATATCCAGGTTCTAGAATAACGTGCTCCCATCTAGAGGACATCTCTTTCAGGGAAGACCTTGCGTTTTCCAATGTGACAATGCCAAACCACACACTGAATCAGTTACAACACCACGGCTTCATAGAAGAAGGGTCTGGGTACTGAATTGGCCTGCCAGCAGGCCAGATCTTTCTTTGGAAACATTTGGCGCATCATACAACATAAAATATGACACAGAAGACCTAGGACAGTTGAGCAACTGGAATCCTGTATCAGACAAGAATGGGACAACGTTCCTCTGCCAAAACTCGAGCAACTGGTCTCCTCAGTCCCCAGACGGTCACAGACAGTTAAAAGCAAAGGGGATGCCACACAGTGGCATGTACAAGGCCATGTACAAATTTTTTGAGACATATTGCTGCCATGACATTCAAAATTACCTTATTTTCTCCTTCAAATTATGCATTTTCTCAGTTTAAACATTGCTCTATGTTTTCTATGTTCTATTATACATAAAACATGAATTTATGAGATTTCCAGATCATTTATGTTTTTATTTACAATTAGCACAACATCCTAAGTTTTTCAGGAATTGGGACTGGAAGTCAATAAAACCCATTCACCAATAAAACACATAGCCATGCTTTCTGGCAGGAATCTGAGTTACTGCACCAAAAAATTATGTACTCCATAATTTATCTTTCAAAATACAAACTTTTGAGGACCTTTACAACTGGGCAGGAGATAACTGGGGAGAAATTAGGAAGTGCTACCTGTAATGTCTGGCCACATTTTAACCAAATGAGCTGCCCTGAGAAGAGTGGAATTAAAATATTCAAGGGAGATGTACAAACCGCTCCACAATAATGGCTTCCTCAAAATAAACAAAACTTGCTTTCTTTTCTCTTTTTAAATTAAGCTATGGGAAAAAATAGACAAAAGAAATATTAAAACACACAACATTATTCAAACCAGGAAGTCTCTGTACTGAGACCATTTCCTCACCACATACACAGTATGCATGCTTAAAGCTCTATTAGTGGTTAAAAAATTAATTTAGGTCATTTTTAGATGAGACAAAAAATTTCCAAGGCACAGATGACAAATTCACTTTATTCAAACAGGTTACTTTAGGGTGCTGTTCCAAACACGTTTATCTGTCAGAAGTAAAAACTTCAACTTAAAATCAGGACAATCATCCTTTTCCCACCAGAGGGGGGAAAAATGGCAAGCATGCCTAAAATACAAGTCATGGTCAAGTGGCTCTATCAAAGCATACTGCCAAACCGGTCATGAGAAGTATTTAGAGTAATTTGGTACTTATAAAATGAAGAAATACTGCACAGAAAAGATGAATCTTTGTAATGTCTGATGAAAAAAAAACCCTCATCAGATCAGCTAAAGGTTTCGAAAGGAGCAATCCCTTTCATCAAGTTAAACCAGTGTGTGCTGCAGCATTTTACAAAGCCATGAAACCGTGACACCATACCTGAGGAAATATCTCTAGCCAATCGATAAAGTTTAGATTCAAAAACTCTCCTTTTAACAACAGGTTTAACCATGAATTCCTGAAAGCATAGTGCTCAATGATGCAACATTCTTTCAGTATCGAGTGTCACATCACATTGCGTAAAACAAAAACTCATTGTCACTATGGCTTGGTTTGGTCTTAGTCATATACTTATGGCTATTACTGTTACTCTTTGACTCTGTGTGTATCAGCCAGAGAATTTTACAAAGATGTGCGACAACAGGAGTGGACAAATCAGTAGACCGTGCACCAGGACAAGCAAATATTTTGTCTGGGCTAACAGCTTTTTTTTTATGCATGCTTACCTGGTGTATAAGCAGTTTCAGCAACCAGAGAAAAGTAATAGTAATTTAAAAATATATATATTTAATGTTTTAGTAAAAAAAAAAAAAAAAAAAAAAAAAAAGTCTTAATTTATGATAAAAAAATAACATTCTTCATTATGGTGTTATGCCGTTAATTTAGCACATGCTAATCCCATCGTTTGCTGCGCTACACACATCGGATGAGATGCAACCTGCACGACGTTAGATTTATTTCAGGATCAGGAACACTCGGTTATGTGAAAACAGTGATGAAACTGAGCCAAGTACAGTGCAGCACAAAGCTGTCAAATAACACTCAGCTAGTACAACATTCAGTCACCTTTCAGTTAAAAGTATCAAAAGAAATTAATGACACTAGCAATACAGATTTGCCTACAAGGGCAGAACATCGCATCCCATAACCTTAACATTTTGTTTCTTGAGGTCACAAACATCATGCGCTACATAATCTACTAGCTCATCATGCATTATTACATTACATTAACTGCCATATTTTGAACTAATCAATTAGGTTCCCAGGCAACCAAAACATGTGACTGGGCAGCACACTGGAGCTTTTAATGGCCCGGTGGCCTAGCTACTAAATTTATGACTTGTACACCCATGAAGAACTCCCAACATTAGTTTCCCTATTAGGAGCATCAATGCTGCTAAATTTAGTTAAATAGTTAGCATAGATAAGTTAAGAAAATAGTCATAACAGAAGTAATGTCCCTGGACTCAGCTGGAAACTTATCATGCTTTCAATTTATTTTTCATATGAAATAAATACAATCCAGAAATGAATGCAAGTAAATGAAAGTGTGCTAGCTATCGGTCCTGAACAATAAAGAACTTTATTTACACTGCAAGCACAATTAAGGCAGCTACTGGATAGTTTAGTGCTCTGATTAGTTTAGAATTTTGATGAACATCTTTAAATTGAAGTGGTAAATTTTAAATGTGTTTAAATGAACATGTTTGAAAGAGCTTAAATCTGTGGTGATGGATTGAAGTCACATTTTGATTTGTGGCTGAGTTTCTTTAAATTATTTTATATTTATTGAAATCCAGCACAACTGAAATTAATGCTAAAAATGTAGATATTCAAGACAGCATTTGAGTATGTATGTATGTATGTATGTATGCATTTATTTATTTATTCCCCCCCCCCCCCCTCCCCCAAGTATATGATGACTACAGTCATAGCTTTCACACACATACCTTTGAAGGCTGGCAGTTTCTGGAGCTCCCGGTTATTGCTGAGGCTAAAGCGAGAGGAGCTTTGCCTCTTCTCCTTTTTGACAGGGGCTTGAGATCCAGACTGTTTCCCCTTCAGCAGCTGCGTGGTGGGCGGCACACTATTGCTGCCCTTCCTGTTAGATCCCTGTGGGGAGGAGAGAAACCGCCTTGTATAAATTCTTATTTGGCATTAACGTGTCTAATTCACCTTTTGGAATTCCAAGAAACCGTTACTGAGTTCAGGGGGTAAACTTCTTAATATTCAAAATGAGTTTAGCTGTCAAACTGATTTGAACTCTGATCTGCAAACAAAATGACCTGTCAGAAGAACATCATTCATCCAGACATGTAAGAGAACGATCATCCCACACTCACATCCAGCTAAACTAATTTCAGCATCTCACAGATCATAAGACTAGACAGCTTTGCTTCATCCTGACTACCTACACATAATCACATTTATTCACCATAATACACCTACATCTGGAAAATCATCTCTGTGAAACATGTGAAATTTAAATATCCGCACGCAATTCATCAATTTCAGTATCTAACCTTCCAATGTGACTAATTTCAGCATTTTGATTGGATTCCAGATGTATAAGAACTTATGACTGTCACCATCAAAGCACAACTATTCACCAGTGTTGGTGCTTATAGAGATTAGATGGTGGACGACAAGACTAAAAACATATTAGTAAGATCACATCCAGAGTAGCTCACACCCCCTCTACACATCAGTGGCGTGACAGCAAAAACCATGAGCAACTTCCTCCCTGGGATATTCCTGGGAGTGCACATCACTGATACCTTCATGTGGTATCTCAAAACCTCATCGTTACTGAAAAAAAGCGGCACCTCTTCTTTCTGAGAAGCCTGAAGAAGGCCAGCCAGTGCACACCCATCCTCATGTGTTTCAGCAGGTGCTTCATAAGAGACTGCTTTGACCTGTAGAATCACTGTCTGCTACAGAAACTTATCCTGCAGCAGGTGGTGAAAACTGGTCAGTCCATCACTGGGTCGCATATCCCTGCTGTTGAGGACCACTAGACTGAGCGGTGTTTTATTTAAAAAAATAAAAAATAAAAATAAATTAAATAAAAAAAATTTTAAAAAAAAAGAGAGGACATCAGGAAGGATCCCAGTCACCCCTCCCACAGACTGTTTACCCTCTTCCCACTGTTTAGAGGAAGAAGACCTGGGCCGAGTCCAGTTTCGCAAACATCTACTTGCCACAGCACTCCTGACCAGGTCCGCACGATGGCCACCTTTGTTTTATTTCACCTTTCGGCCTCCTTACCTACTCTCCCCACTGCACTCGGTCACCTGACACAAGAAACATTATACTTATGAATTCACACACAAGTCACTTAACATGTACCGCTTCTCCGGACTATTAACAGAGTTTACATGAACATGCATCACTGATGTGCAATAGAGGTCATTGTGTAGCTTTTTTTAGGTTTGTTGTATAGTCTTTTGCCAGTTTTCAGAGTTTGTACTCTCGGTCACCGAGTTGTACTCCTTCTTTTGTTTGTCTGGCATGATCTGATTCCATATGGGAACATATTTAATTTACAAAACATAAATCAGAGTGAAGTCAAAAGTGCGTGCCACCTAAACATTTGTTCAAACTCCAACATACATACATACATACATACATACATACACATAAATAAATAAATAAATAAAATGTTGGAAAAGGGAAGGGTGCGCAAGAAGCTACACTGCCAAATACACACTGGTAAACCATGTTGGCTGCTAACGAGCTGTTAAAGCACCGTATAACAGGTCCTACAGATAATACAGAGCATTTTATCAGACAAACACGAGCCTAGTACAAAATGAAACCTCAAAAAGGTCTGAAGCGTTTATCTGAAAGTAACAACAACCTATAAAATGACGCAAGAATCCCCCAAAACATTTTTTTCCCTAGACATACTACAATAAGGACATCCCTCACGCTTAAGGGAGAGGTACAAAACAAAAGCTCAGAAACATCAATTTTTTCATTAAGTGCAGTACCATGATTCTCCAGGAACTACGTTTCCCTCATAACATCTCACCTGTTTGTGATGAGGGGAATGACAATCCCTACTTGACACTGCTGAACCAACCAAACCTATTCTGGACATCAAATCCATTTTAAACCGACTACTACGTGCTGGGCTGTCAGGACCAGGTTTAAAGTGACTTAGCAAAGCAGATTCAAACCTGAAGCAGACACAGTAGCAGCTCAGGAGCACTGCTGCACAATAAAGCATAGCCCTGAACCTTCCCTAAGGAAAAACTGACCACTCATGACGTTTCTTCTACTACCAATATCTAAGATTTTACAATACAGCCTGCAGTGCCATTTATCCCTTTGGGGTTTCCCCTGTTATGAGTGTGAGGTTTTCTCTTGGTCATAACAGTCACATGTATGTAAAGTCGCGCAAATTTGTTTTTTATGCAAAGCTGGCAATTAACTAGCTTTTACTTTACCTCATGATCTGAATTTTCTTGTCCTGCAGTTTTACTGACTTTTCCAGACTTCGGCGATTCCTAATAATGAAGTATAACAGAAAGGACAAATTAATGTCACTGGTAGATCATTCAACAACCTAGCCAAAATACATGTACATTACAATACATCAAGGGGAAAGTTAACACCGGGTGAACATTTTATTTGAGTAGATGGCGTTAACGACTGCCAGGCGGTTAGCTAACTTAGCTAGCTAGTCAGGAACTTACAACTCAGGATATGCTTGCTCCAAGGCTCGGTCTTTCATGATAACGTGGCTACTTAGGGCTATTTGAAACCAGACCAGCATTAAACTGGGGTTTTTTCAAATAAATACAAGAGTTATGTCGCAGGAACACAGCAGGTTCTCCAGCTAACTATTTAGCACCAGCCACTCCAAACAAATGTGGCCGTCTTAGCGCAAGCTACTAGCTAACTAGCTACCCATCTTAACTGGCTTCAGGTAAATATCGCGGCCAAATATGAATTGTTATGGAGGTTAACATTTGGACCAGGCTCAAACAAATCGTCTGGCACATTAAACGAAATAAGTTTACGCATTAATCCAAGGACGTAAACGGAAGGCTAATTTGAAAGAAGCTCGCTAGCGGTGCCTAGCTAGCCTGCATTAGCATTCTCCATCGAATTAAGAAGAGGAAGCTTAGCTAATAGTTACAAGTGCGCGAGCCTTTGTTTTTCTGGTTCACCTAATGTATGTTTACGAGAAGACAACTAGCTTACGAACCACCATAATCCCGTAGAGGGGAAATGCATTTTTACCTTGTCTTTTTTTGTTTTGTTCGGCATCGCACTCATATGTCCGACCCAAGCCTCAGCCTCAGAGCCCACTCCCCGACTGGAGCTACACACACACTTTCCCCCTCATATCTCCTCTGATAGGCGGCTCGTGTAGGCTGTCAAACATCTCTACACAAGCATTTACAATGCACTCCCAAAGGAGCTCATATTCAAGACACAATGATTTGGTTCACCGTGGCTAAAACAAGTTTTTAACTTCCTTGATGATAATGCTTGTGTTGTGTTCCCCTTTTAAACTTTTGTTAAAGAAGAACTGGACCATTTGTCCCCCCCCATCATGAGACCTTCTCTCTCATTTTGTCTACTGAGATTAAAAAGGACAAATTTATTTTTAGTCCCTGTGCTACACTCCCCTTTTCATATTTATATCACACAGCAGGCTCGCAGGACCAGGAGCCCGGGTTCGACCCTGAGCTCAGTGTTACTGTCTGGGTGGAGCATCTCTGTATGGGGTTCTGCTGGGTTCTCTGGTTTCCTCCCATCTCCCAAAAACATGCCACTAAGTGGACTGGTGTGTGTGTGGGGGTGTACTGTGATAGACTGAAGGAGTCCCATTCAGGGTGTGTCCCCACTTCATGCCCAGTGTTCCTGGGAAAAGCTCCAAATCCATCATTTCCCTCATCAGAATAAGGTGCTTACTGGAGATGAATTTTCTTGGAAAAGGTTGTGTTTGGGCTAAAATAACAACTGAGAACAAAAAGTGATGATAATCAAGCACTACTGTCTACAAAAGTAAAGTCCTGAATTCACTCTGGCACATTACCTTCACGTCTGATTTACATATATACTTGATTACATGCACCTGTGGTAGGAGCATCCCCAGGCATGAGGAGTGATCTTTTGTGCCTTTACTGTAACCCAAAATATAAAGCTGTTCAAGCTTGGTCATTTGAAATATTGTTTTGAGTCTCACCTGAGTCAAAATGACCTATGAACAGTTCACCCATTGATAAGTATCCCATAAAACACAATATATTTCAGCCAATCCATCAATCTGGAATTATTTTTTTAATTCATTATAGGCTATTTATTATAGACCTAATCCAACAGGGGTTCTCAGACTGTAATGTCTAACAATGATAAATGTCAGAGAGCACCTAAAAACTATTCAATTAAGGTTATTAATATTTTCTCTTCTTCCACTGGTTAAAGCAGCCCTATTACACAGTGAATCCCAGAATTCCCAGGAATGCTGAGCATCTACCACACTCATTTATCCATTATTGAAACTGGTTAAGTTACAGGACATACTGTGTGTTCTTGAACACAACACTAACAGTCCTTACAGACAGTGATGGGGTCCATGACTTTTTTTTTTAGTTACAGTGGTGAAAATCACAGCCATTAGCAGAGATTTTGTTTGCTTGTTATTTAGTTCTTAGTCTTTTTATCCAATCACTTGTAACAAATGGGTTTAATCCCAAAACAGGTAGGCTGCCTCTGTAGGCCTAATGTGTACATATATAAAATATTAGTGTTCACATTGAAATAATTCACAATTTAATCATGAATATTGTTCATGAATTAATGGGTTCACGTCTACTAAAAGTCCAAGAACCTCTACTCTAGAAATACCATGTACTGAGAATACACGCATTAAACGGTATTATGAGAATGAATTTAAAAAGTCAGACAGTGTTCTGGTGCCATCTGCTGCCTCATAATAAGAACTGAATAAGTGTTTAGAGAGATCTGACACAGCTGTGCCGATTGAATCTTTAGTTAGACATGGTATATACACCCAGTTCCAGTTTTCTAGGTTCAGCCATGTAATTTATACTGACGTCCCTCAGTCTGTTTAATCAGGTCCACCTACTAGCAGACTTTGTCATAGACAATGACCTGAACGTAGCCCATCTGTTAGGCAGCATGCGTCAGCCCCCTCCAGTCTTAGCCTCAGATGCTCTGCCCAGAGCACACCTCTAACCTGGCTCAAGAGACTAAAGCTCACTCCATCTTGTATATTAATAAAATAGGGCCACCACTTCGTAGTTATTAGCACAGCAATAATAAATGGCACCCCCATGATAAGGCACTGCATC
Source organism: Chrysichthys thysi (assembly GCA_030068315.1). NCBI lineage: Eukaryota > Metazoa > Chordata > Actinopteri > Siluriformes > Claroteidae > Chrysichthys > Chrysichthys thysi. Next base: position 8,051,488 of record JAQLOM010000020.1, read on the forward strand.
TGTGTAACCAATTTATTTCATCAGTTAACCGTTATAACGTACAGGATTTTACATGAATTAAAAGGCACTCACAAATGAATTTAAATGAAATTTATTTTGGAATTTGAAGATTAAATTTACAGTATCACATTTACACTTACTGGAAAGATTTGTGGAATGTAAATAAATACAAAAAAAAAAAAAGGAACACAAACCAAAAGTACAAAAGCAAAACTGGAAAAAGGGGGAACAGGTGCACTGGATCACCAACCCTGATTTAACAAGTCATGAAAGGGCAGGAACCTCATCAAATACCCAAAACTCAGAATACCACGTGGGCTCAATTAGCACCCAAGCACCTAGCTAGGTACAGCTGCACAACTAAGTAGTAGTCTCAATGTAACTTTGTGTTACACATAACCATCACTAGCTCATTCTTTATACAGTGATCTAGGTTTCCAGGAACAGGTTAGGTTTAGCACAGTTCGAAAGTTTTAAATTTAGAACAGTGACTGAACAAGATCTGGAAAACTTTGCCTTTATCCTTACAGGTTTAGATAGTCTTACTGATGAATACATGCATCTTTTTACACATGGGAGCTCATGCGGTTGTACTCCTGGTGGCTGTCACTTGCGCAACTGCAGCCGCCCAGGTGCAGCTCGAGCCCGCCCAGTTAAACCTGTACAATTTTTATGGAACTATGAACAGACAAACAAAGCAGTTTTTAATCAACCTCCTCCATGCGGGATGTGTCGTCATCCCCTTCCAAGGGTGGCATGTCCTCAATGGGAGCAGAGCTGGGTTCTTCACTCGACAGGTCATCCTCATCAATGCCTAAAACAAATGATAAACAAACTTGAGAACGCTACATTACATATGCATTATATACACGGACATGGCTTCTCCTGAAAGTATTTATTTTTTGGACTGTGTTCTCTGGAGTACAAACTGGTGTATCTGACATGAGCTGTACTCTTACCCAAGCCCAGCTTGATCATTCTGTAGATACGGTTTGAGTGTGTCTGAGGATCGTCAAGAGTGAAGCCAGAGGAAAGCAGCGCAGTCTCAAATAGCAAGATGACTAGATCCTTTACAGACTTGTCATTCTTGTCAGCCTCTGCTTTTTGCCGGAGGGTTTCAATAATAGGGTGATCAGGGTTGATCTCTAGGTGTTTCTTGGCAGCCATGTAGCCCATAGTGGAGTTGTCCCTCAGAGCCTGGGCCTTCATGATCCTCTCCATGTTGGCTGTCCAGCCATATGTACTGGTCACAATGCAGCAGGGGGAGGCAACCAGGCGGTTGGAGACGGTAACCTGTAAGAGTAGAAATGATCAAATGAGTCATGAGTTCTACTGACATTAGCGCTACAAGGTTTGCCACAAGCAATGCAATTACTTTCCACAATTTTTCTTACCTTCTCAACCTTCTTTTCAAGGATGTCCTTCATGATCTTGCACAAGTTCTCAAACTGTGCCTTCTTCTCCTCCTGCTTCTTCTTTTCCTCCTCATCCTCAGGCAACTCTAGACCCTCCTTGGTCACTGATACCAGGTTCTTGCCCTCAAATTCCTTTAGCTGCTGAACACAGTATTCATCAATGGGCTCAATCATGTAGATCACCTCCAGGCCAGCTTTGCGCAGGCGTTCCACAAAGGCAGAGTTGGCCACCTGTTCTTTGGTCTCACCTGCAACAAATTTGATAATCTTTTAAATAAAGCTCTTAAAACATTCACACATGTCCGGACATTCCTAACCTAAGCATTCCTAACCTAAGCTAAATTTCATTTTGTGTTTCCGGTGGTCTCCTTACCGGTAATGTAATAGATATGCTTCTGGGTGTCCTTCATGCGAGTGACGTAATCTTTAAGGGACACCATCTCATCCCCAGAGGCAGAGGTGTAGTAGCGCAGAAGCTCAGAGAGTTTTTTCCTATTCTGAGAGTCCTCATGGATACCAAGCTGTTGAATAGAAGGCACACAAAAAGGCTTTCAGATAAAAAAAAAAAATTCCAAAAATGCCACAGGCAGTTTGCATTGTGCGTTAGGAGACTGCAAGAACGCCATCAGCTTTGGGCAGGTGTACAAGATCAAACCAGGAAACAGATGGCAATCAGATGACGTTCGATGAGTGGAGCATATGGTAGCCATCTCCAATTACAGTGCTAAAGAAAACCAGTACAGTTTAGTTCTCAATCTCCTTTTCACACCTAATGGAAAACCTTGTGTTGAATCTTGTCAATCAAGTAAACAAACATACAACATTGCACTTTCATGCATCATTTTTTACCATGGCTTGACTCAATCGCTCCGTGACTTTATACTAGGGGTGGGCAAGCTGAACCATGAAGAGCCGGTGTAGGTGAAGGTTTTTCGGATGACCTTTCTATGGGCAATTCAAAAAGACTCCTCCCACAGCTCTAAACTGCTTTATTATTGGCTGATTGAGAGGTTCTCTCAAAAACCTGC
>JAQLOM010000020.1:8136555-8147992 GCA_030068315.1 Chrysichthys thysi
TCGACTATATATATATATATATATATATATATATATATATATATATATATATATATACACACACACGCACACATACATACATATACACACATCTGTTCTTGTTCTGTTTTATCTGTTTATCTCCTCTTGCATAATAACATCAAAACTGGTCAACAAAATTAGTAGGGTCTGCCATTTTGCTTTAAAAATCATCTATTCTGTTAACTGGATAGCTAAATTTTTACTAAAGATGAAATAGCTAGTTAGATCTATAAATAAACAACAAAATTCCAAAATCGATCTAAATAATCAAACATAACTTTATACACTATTTACCAATAACATAGATAAAATAACAATCTATACAAGTTATGTTGGCTACATGTGTTTGTGCTAGTTCTGTTTTGAGATTTTCTTGCAGGCTTCCAAAGACAGCTTACATTTACTGAATGAAGAGCACAATACTGCACAATACTGGTTTCAATGTTGTATTTTAATGACATTTTAGGGGATGCAGGGCTCCCCTTCTCACCGTGTTTGGCAAGAGCATGTGTAGATGAGCATGATAGTAGTATTTATTGCTTTACCTATGTCACTATGAGGTTTGCAGGGCTTGGTAGGTGTCTGCATGTACACAAAAAGGAATTCCCTGCATTTCATACCATACCTGCTGGTTATTCATATACATTAATGTGGCAACTGCATTAGACACTATAATATTCAGTCCATCTCTATGTGTGATGACAGAAAGAGAGAGCATGTTTGTTTCTTTGATTTTATATTGCACCCTGCCCACATTATTCATGGAGAAGAACAGGTACCAGGGAAAATTAGAACAAAAGGCATGTTTTTGTCTGATCACCAAAATGTGTACTCATTGTTTGGCTAATGTTGCATTGATCATGATGGGATCTGCAGGCTTTGCACAAACACAGAGGCATCTGTGTGTAGGATCCCCAGGGCTGCACTACTCATACTTAGTATTCCTCAAAGGGCAGAGCTGGCAACTTAGGCTGCTTGGCACACTGCTGTGCAACACAGCAATGGCACAGTGGCAGTCTGACTCTCTGGCTAGACAGATTTTGTATGCAAAATATAAAGCCTTGTTCCAGTAATTTATTGCTCTGCAAATTATACTAAGCTATCACATATTTTATTTTGGCATGTTAAAAATTTCTCCCCCATTTAGTTACATTCTACAAGCAAAAACGCCTTAATGTAGCTAAAAATGTAACTGGCTCAGAAAGGTTTACTCCTCTGTTACATTTTAAAGCTAGAGTCAGCTATTTTTCAGAAAATAACCCTGTCATCTGTTCTGCTCTCTCTAAGCAAGTTAACGCACACATAAACACATGCACACACGTAAACCCATGCACATCTCCCTCCCACACTGACATCGTATGTACGTATATGATCACACAAAGGTCTTTTTTTTTCAAAAGTATAGTGGTGTTTTCAGTGATTCTGACCTTTTCGACAATGACAGACTGCAATAGATTGAAAGCACTTTACCACATGAAACCACATCCTTCCATCTAGTTAAAATTAAAGGTTTTGTATTCTTAAAATAGCTTTACAGGCAAAAGATTTCCCTTTGTGCAATATCAAGTGTTTGGAAAAGATATATTTATTATCTGTCTGATCATTTGAAAGAAGTAGTTAGAAATTAATATCTGTCCAAGTCAGCGTACTGTTGCATCGTTTCTGCTGAGTTTCCAATCCACAAAAGTTCCAACCACAACATGCTGTCCACCTGACTATAATATACACATGCACTATATGGTTGAAAGTTTGTGCACACCTGATCATCACACCCATATGTAGTTTAGTGTAGTTGATGTCCATAAACTGTGGCCACAATGTTGGAAGCACACAATTGTATAGAATGGTCTTGCATGCTATGGAACTAAAAGGTCCAAATTTGTTCCAGCATAACAGTACCCCTGTGCACAAAGCAAGCTTCATGAAGGCATTGTGTTCCATGTGTGGAATGGGAAATCCTGCACAAAGTCCTGACCCCAGACGCTCATCCCCACTGAACACTTCTGGGAGGAGCTGAAAACACTGACTGCACCCCAGGCCTCCTCACCAAGTGTCTGAGCTCACCAATGCTCTTGTGCTGAATGGGCAAATGCCACCAGCCACAGTCCAAAATCTAGTGGAAAACTTTCTCAGAAGGGTGAAGGTTATTCTAACAGCAAGGGGGATCAAATCTGTAATGGGATGTTCAAAAAGCACATATGAAAATCAGGTGTCCACAAGCGTTTGGCCCTATAGTTTAATTCTCGAAAGACTTCATTCATTCATTCATTCATTTATTTATTTATTTATTTATTTTTGCATTTTTAGGATTAAGTCTGTCATAAGTACACTCACCAGAGCGTAATAATGTCCATGTACTTAACAATTCAAAACCTTCTCATATGGAGGATTACCGTATACAAGCACATTAAGAATGATTTCAGATGAGCGTAACATGTCCCAGATATCTTAGGGAGATTACAGATTTGTCACTGTGACAGGTCAGCACACTGAATGATTGGCTGCAATGCTTCTGTCAAGCACACTACAGACGCAAGGAAATAACATAACTGTCAATTAAAACTGAGATCATCACCCGCATGCTGCTCTCCTGTTCTATTCATCTGTCATGTCGTGTCATGCCATCTATGCAATTATTTTGCCTCATGATCATTGCTAGGGTAAAAGAGAAAATCACTTATTATACCTTCTCCGACGGCACTACAGACTTAGCGTTCTTTTAAACCTACACCTTTTGACGTGACATCCATTACATTAATCTTTGAAGGGTGGCATGGTGGAGTAGCAGGCATTGATCTCAAGCATTGTTCCCTTACAACTTCAGGGTCTCTGGTTCGATCCTGAAGGTTGAATAACTGTCTGTGTGGAGTTTCTTCCAGGTTGTCGGGTTTCCTTCTACTGTCCAAAAACAGACACGTAGATGAATTGGTTATGCTAAATTGCCCATAGGTGTTAATTAACGAGTGTTTGAATGATGCCCTGTGATGGACCGGCATCCCATCCAAGGTGAATTCTCCTGCCTTGTGCACAGTATTACCAGGAAGGCTCGATTTGTACTGTGATCATGACCAGAGCAAAGTGTTCTCTAAAGATGAAAGAATGAACGAATTATTATTTTACTTACTGATATCTAAGACCTCTTTCTGGAAGAGTCATGAAAGAAAAAACCTGCACGTCTGCCGCCGTGCTTTTAAAGACGGTCCATATTTTAATGGCACATTTTTACAATGTTTACATCAGAGTCATATATGCTGTCACATCGATAATGTTATTCAGTGAAAAGCATTCTGGAAATGAAGAGCATTTTATAGAGCACTCCTGTACAGAATATGCACTGCACTGCTTCTCTCTCCCCATGTTCACATCACCTTTTATTTCAGATCTTCTCTTTTCTGTTTGTTCCTACCTCACTGTTCCTATGCTCAGTTAAAAAAAAACACTTTGGAGAACTTTTGATAAGCTATGAGGTAAACATAAACAGTTCAGTGTCAACTTATGACTTTCCAGAGCCAGGATAGAGGTGAACAAGCGTCAATGGTGCTTGTGCAAAAACATGCTCTCCTACATCTAGAAAGGGAATCCCTACATATCTTTTACAAGGGTTTTTTTTTTTACTGCAGAGATGACTGTATGATCACATTTCCCCTATTAAATTGCTGGAGAGCTTTGGCTGGAACTTGAGATACAGTGTGTCATCTTCCAGGTGCAGTAAGATAATCCCCTTCTCTGCAGATTATGGCCCGACTCCTGCAGAAATCCTCAAATTCGAGCAATAATTAAAGGTAGCTCATCTTTATTCATGAGCTTTTTGAAAGCAGACATGAAAGGAATTGGAGTTGAGTACATGTCTCACATTTCAGAGACAAGCTGTAACATTTTTACAGCAGAAGTTCGAGAAATATTAGTCATGCCACCAATGTATTTTGCAATTCCAGAGGCTTATTTGGCTGTGGCTCTTTAAGAAAGCATACTCTTCCTGTATGTGTTGACCAGAGAAGTAGTAGTGATTAGAAATATATCACAAATCTACTCTACAGTGGCAATAACCAACCTTGGTTTTGGGCAATAATTAATAATGACTGTATCATATGTAAATGGAGCAACATTAACAAACTAACTAGCGTAGTCTTTACACAGAAAATCACACATTTGCGTTCATTTAAAAAGATAATCAGTATAAGGATTTGTTTTAAAGATTTAACACCAATGTCATAAGAAAGTATTTAGGACACAGATGCTACATAAAGTTTGACTTTTTAACCATATTACATTACATTTGCATCATTTGGCAGACACTTTTATCCAGAGCAACTTACATTGATCTCATTAATACGACTGAGCAGTTGAGGGTTAATGGTCTTGCTCAAGGGCCCAGAAGAGGCAGCTTGGTGATGCAGGGATTTGAAACCACAAACTTCTGATCAGTAGTCCAACATCTTAACCCCCGAGCTACCACTGCCCAAACCTATTGGTCCGTATGAATGGTAAGAATGGCATTGTTTTCCTTGTTGACCTTTGTATATTTATTATTATTTCTCAAACCATTAAATTCCACATATTTTGTATAGTTTGGGACTTTATCAAGAAAACATGCTAAAATGCAAAGTTAGAAAGCAGTGGAGTGTGACTTAAAACCATTTTATTAAGTCCACAGGTGGCTGAACTGCAACATCCATGCTTGTCAAAAACAATTACCCATCACTCAAGATATTAATAAAAAAAAAGAGATCTGTTGACTGTGAATGTCATAGCATATAATTCTCCTTCTCAAAGTGATCGCTCCCACCAGTATGTACACATTTCATCATAGAATAAAGGAGGATAAAGGGGATCAGTCAGAAGAATTTTGCATTGATTTCCAATCATCCTTCCCTCTATTATATCCTAACCATACCAGCAAAAAGATCCCGCTGTAGTACCGTAATAACCTTTTTGTTACCATCATAATCAGACCTCTACTACTCATGTTTTTACATTTGGAATTTTGTAATAATTGAGCCGCAAAAAGTCTGTCAGTTTCTATCCTTGCAATTAAATATTTGGATCATATCTTGTATATTGTATAAAAAAATAAGTTTAGCTAGTAATTATGCTGAACATGCATTTTACTATCTGAAACAGTCCCTAACCTCAGACCCAGTGCTGGACTCCATAATCAGTGGCCAGTTGTCCTACAGACTGACGCTTTATACGTGGGCCAGGGAATGGGTCAATACAGAGGGGTAGAAGCTAAGGGGATCCCTGGGTGTTTCATAAACAACAAATAAATGTGTGACCCGTGCTGGCAAAATGAGTCAGAATGCGCATATGCTAATTATGATCTAAGAGGCGAAACATGGTTGTGGTCGAAACGAGATTTTCCCAAAATTGAGTCCATAAAGCCCTCATTTATTGATCCCCACGATAAAACAGCAAGAAAACATCTGAAACTATTTTCATGTTAAGGTTTTGTTCATTATGTTCATTCTTACGTCTTCATTAATTAGTCCTTTGTCGTAATATTCCATGATAAATCTGTGTTTTTCACTGATCGCTCGTGGCAAGACGGGGGAATCCCCTTACCCATGTTTGGCATCATTGTGAAGCGTAGTTCCTCTACTTTCTGATAATACACATGGAATTCCCGATGATGCTTTTATGAACCAATGGAAAGCGAGTTTCCAAACCCCATTAGATGTAAACGAATGTGGCTAGTTGCTAGGTGGTCATTTTTGTCCGATTTCAACAAACCATGCCTCGTTTTGAAGGTCTTTAGATGGACAATGTGGAAGTAACAATAACTCACTTTTGAAAATTTCCTCATTCCGACTCATTTTGCCAGTACATGTCATATACGCATTCTCACATGGGCCTTTTCCTCTTGGCAAATTGTCTTCAATTCCACAAGGTTAATAGAGTCCCTCTGATGATTCAAAGGGTTTCAAAATCCTCCATAAATTTTCAGGGATCCAATCAGGAGATTGGGTAGGCCACTGAAGGACTTCCTGATTTATTTTGCTTTCCCTTTAATGACCCAGAATCATTTCAAAAGCATCCCCATATCATGATGCTCCCACCATCGTAGGCCACTGTGCACATGGTGTTCTTGAGATCAAATGCAATTTTCTTCTTCAAATACAATGAGCTGAATTATTGACATAATTCCAATCAGAATTTTTTTTCCTGATCCTAGTAAGTTTATTGTTCTGAAAGAGTTCTGATTTGATTAAATGCTGTAAGGTGTGCATCTCTGTGCTTCCTTTTTAGCAGAGGAGTTTACTGTGGGGTGTCAGAACAGATCAGTGCAATTTGTTGCTTATTGTGCTTGGTGTAATTGTTGTTCCTGCTGCTTTCAGGTCGTCCTGCAACTCATTTCAACTCAAGTGCTCAGGGATTCTCATTTACCTTCCTTATCATTAGTCTGAGAACTCATTGTGAAGTTTTGCATGGCCCACCACGATTAGTTATGGTTCCATGAACATTCCATCTGCACATTAATAAAACTGACAGGGCTATTTAAGATATTTGCTATGGCTCTGAGGGTTTAGCAGTTGTTTAGTGATGCTGTCCCTGTTTACTATAGGATTCCATAAAATCTTCCTAACCAATGACAGCATATTTTATAATGCCACAAGTTACAATTTGCATAATTTTCAACAAGAAAGCATTAAAAAAAAGCTTAATTACACCAGTGGCGTATAACTTTACAGTATTTTTGCAGTGACACTGTGTTAAATAATTGGATTAGAGTAATGTGGTTGTCGTAATTTATTATGTATTATTGGCAATTGTTATGAATGATTATTATTATAAACCAAAATGTGTTCTTTTGTGGTTTTCATACTGCATTGGTAAAATAGATTTCTCCAAAGATGTTTGAAAAGGTTTATCTGATATATAATCCAAATGCAATGACCCTCAGACCCTCAATTCTAAAACAATCCATTTGCATATTACACTTTGTGTATAGTGCTTTAACTTAACAAACATTAAAATCAAATTATAAGTGGCATTGTAAGAGTCAATGAAAATAAAGAATTTTATTATTTCTTGTGGCAAATCTGACAGTAAATTAGAACATTCCCTAAGAAAGTCAGAGCTGCTTTTTGACGTGGCCTGTAATTACTATCACATATAGAAGGGGAAGTTTGATGAGTGTTCTGTGAGAGCAACATATTCAAAAGTCAAAAGAATTCACCCTAGGCATTTCTTTATAACACCACCATCCTTTTTTCCCTGTTGTACAGAGGCTTCAACTACAGTGGCTTCTGCTGCAATAAACCTGGGATCATGTTAATTGATGAATAAAGTGTTCAGTGTGCTACTCTATATTGCTTTTAAGACACTTATTTCAGCTGTTTATTATTATTATTATTGTTGTTGTTGTTGTTATTATTATTATTATTAACATGTTTAAGTTGAGTTTGGGAGTATAGAAGAAGATAAATGGGCCTGATTGGGCTATGATTAAGCCTAGTGGAGGTTTGCTGTCAGATATTCCTGCATACTATTTCAGTATTAACAGAACACATAAAGGCTCCACTTCTCTTTGGACACAAGCCATCTCTGTTAGTAAATCCAGATCTCTGTCAAGAAATTATTGATGAAACTCATTTCATTGTACGAGACTCTTAGCCAACAATTTAATGACAACAGATGACTAAAAATCTTACGCCTGCTGAAGGATGAAGACCAACCAGCATGTTATACTTTTCAAAGGTTTTTCAAAGCATCCATATCCATATTGGACACTGCTTGTATACTGATCTTGATGAAAAAAAAATAGTAAGTAATATGCATTTCATGAAAAAAATGTAAAAATTTGCACAACAGTTCCCCAGCTGATATACTACTTTAGTGAAAGTATACAGCATATAACAGCGGAATAGGCTTTGAGTTCAGCTCTATATGTAAATGTAAAATAAATAATAAATAAATGGCCTGTTTTATTCATTTTTAACAGAACAAATAGCCCAACCAATAGCGAATGCTAGCTGACTAGGAGGTCCCAGGCTAGCATTCCCTAGTAGTAATAGCTAGGCTTTCTGATTAATTCCCTTCAGTCCCCTGTGTACTGTATATGTGAGGACACAAACATAGTTTTTAAATTTTTTTTTTTTTTTTTTTTTTAACGAAAAATACAAGACTAGTACTCTACATACTGTATACATTGCCACACCTGTATACTATACTCTATACTAGGGTGGGGAATAGTGTGGAGTACTCAACATATACTGGGTCAGTATGCAGTGTGTGGTACACCAGTACTACATATGTAATATATAAATCATTGATATATTTAATGTATCTTCAGGGTCCTATACCCCTGCATGGAATAAAGATGTTCATGTGATGTTTTTAAATTGACCCTATGAAAGATTAGACATTTGATTATGGTGGAGCCATTTATAGGAGGAAGATGTCTTTGTGGAGGAGTAACTGTCCTATCCTTTATCCACTATCCTCTTCATAGAGGAGACACAATCTCTTCCTCAGCTCTAAGATAGGGGTTAATGGAAGTTGAGCTGGTGAATGTTCAGTGAACCTGCCAGTGACCCAGCTCATTTTTTTGTGTGGTGTAGAGCAGACAACAAAATGGCCATCACTGCCATGAGGTGGATGACATTTGGATGTGGATTCCTTGATTTTTCCATTGCTTCTTGGAAACTGGTCTGTCTGAACAAGTGCAAATATATTCTTTTGCACAGTAATCTCAAGCAGATGTACTTTCCAAAGATGAAGAAAAGACTTGAGTCAGAAAAAGAGTTTCTGGCATCAGACTCCATAATAAGCACACAAGCTCCCAAAATTGTTAAGACTAAAAATAACTAACTAACTAACTAAATAAATAAATTACTACAAATGGGAGAAAGACAACTAAAAATTTTGTGGCAAACTGAAAGTGGCAAATCACATTACTTTTGTTCACAGAGCTGAGCAAACTGTACAGTAGTCCTGATATCTTTCGCATATAGGCTACAGTTTCTGAACAGAACCTGGAAAAGTTAACAAGGCATGCAGTGTAAAATAAAGATTAATGTGCAGAGCAGGAATAAGATGGATCACATTAATACATTACAAAGAGTCTTCATGCTGCAGTTTTGGGGCTGACAGTGCAGGCTTCTTATTTGATGAGCAATTACTGTATCCTAGTCTGGGTTTGTATCATGATGATTCATTCATTTCCACAGTGTAATTATGTGTATAAGGGCACCGTTTGGAAAATACTGAACTCATCAATCTTTCGGGCCCCAATTTTGTCCCACCTATTCTATAATTCACCCCACTGAGACAACTCTCTATGATGCCAAACCACCCTTAATTGTCCTGATTCCAGACACCTTCTAATTACATCAAGTGCACTGGATCTCGTTATGGGAGGAAAAAAACTCCTTCCTCTTGTTTTTTTTTTTTCCCAGAGTTTTCTGCATCTTTCTCTGGCATGGAGAGAAATTCCCTCGTCACCTTGGCCTCCAGCAGCTGCGCCCTGGATAAACAAACATGCATCGCTGAGCATCACTCAGCCTGTGCACATTGGCTTGATTAAAAATGTCCCTATGCAATTGCATTTGTCTTGAACCTTTCAAGCTGGCTAATAAATAAATAAATAAATAGATAGTCCTCATTGAACTAGTGCGTGGTCATGGTGTGGGATAGGCGTGAGTGGGTCAGGGTCAACAGCATCTGGACACTTTGTGTACGATTTGGAGTCTTGTAATCCAGAAATGCTGAGTGGGTCAGCGTACAGTAAATTCTGTCAGGATAATAAATGGGGACAATCTTCCTTTTCATAATAGCAATTGTATTTTCACGCTTAGGTTTTATCCAACTATCTGCCATGAGCTGATAATTAATAAACACTAGTAAGGATAAGATGCACACCTATACCTTTTTCACTATCTGCTCAGTATGTATACAATTTTTGTTATGATCCTTGGGATCAAGGACAGTAAGCATCCTTTATCATCCCTTATTCTATCCTATTCTGTATTTTATACAAGGTCATGACTGAATTCTTGAATCTAGTTGGTCAGAAGGTAATGTAGGAGGTGGGGGAAAACTATACCTTTCTTTCTTACTAAAACAGATACCCTGTCTAATTTTTTTGTTAAATGTTGCAAACTGTACTCATAGTTTCCATGTAGTGTTTATTTGGAGTAATTTAATTTGTACTTTGTTGAGACTGTTGAAATGCCTGATATGTGTACGAAGTTTGTTTTGTAATGCTGTAGTAGTGAATATTGTCATCTAAACTGTAGTTGTTTATAAGTACAATAGTTTTGAGTGTATGCACCTAACACTAGCAAATGAGTGATAAGGTAAAGTGTGTTTGAAGCATTGTTGGAATGTTAAGAAGCCAACAGGCCATTTTGATGACTAATTACTATGCTGTAGTTACACCATATTGTTCACCCGCCGCCATATTGTTGAGCGGCGCCATGCTGCAGGGCGGCCATTTTGTCACTGCTGTCAGAGTCCAAGGAGGAGGTAATGTATGCGAATGTTACTGTAATGTTATGTAGCGCTCCTGTTAGCTCTGTAATAAATTTTGATGTAACTAGTCTTTGTAGACATATGTTAAATTTATTTCATTTCATGTGTACACACACATACATACATATACATACAGACATATACACACACACACAAACACCTCTAAATATGAACAAATCTGTTCCTGACCACAAAATCCACCAAAATTTTGCATCTGGTCAATGACCACATAATTGGGTGCCAAAGAAACACAGCCTCACCCATTTTCCCCTTCATTCGTACACGCCAATGTTTTCCCATTTTCTGTTTGCGTAGCTCGCACCTAACAAAGACACGCATATCCCTTTAATCGGTCTCAGTCAGATGTGCGTTCATTGGCTGTACAGTAACTTCCTCCCCACCCATCTTCTTCCTCACTTCCTTAACACCAGAAGTCAACTCATGCAAGGTTAGTTTTCTTGCTTGTTTACAATAAGTTTTTGAATAATTAAGGATTGTTCAAACTTTGATTTTTTTCTGTGCTCATTAAAAATGTTCACAGCATTTTAATCGTTTCTATGCATTTTTTATCTTTAAGCCTTCAATACGGGTCTCAAGAAAGTGGAAATGGTAGTGAGAGTAAGAAGCCTAAGCATATAACAGTTGAAATAAATAAAGAAATAACTGCAAAACATGAGAACCGCCACCATATCCCTCCGCCACCGTCCACCTACGCCAGCAACTACATACAGTCGTGGTCAAAAGTTTACATACACTTGTAAAGAACATAATATCATGGCTCTCTTGAGTTTCCCGTTGTTTCTACAACTCTGATTTTTCTCTGATAGAGTGATTGGAACAGATGCTTCTTTGTCACAAAAAACATTCATGAAGTTTGGTTCTTTTATGACTTTATTATGGGTTAATAGAAAAAAGTGATCACATCTGCTGGGTCAAAAATATA
>JAQLOM010000020.1:8148092-8159198 GCA_030068315.1 Chrysichthys thysi
GTAGAAGTAACGGGAAACTCAAGAGAGCCATGATATTATGTTCTTTACAAGTGTATGTAAACTTTTGACCACAACTGCATCTACGTATCCAAAAGTAACGTGCATTAAGATTATCTGTTGTGTGTGTGTGTGTGTGTGTGTGTGTGTGTGTGTGTGTGTGTGTGTGTGTGTGTATTATATACACAGTGGAACGTCTGGTAACCCGAATCAGTTTTTCCCCTTGAAATGAATGTAAATACAATTAATGTGTTTCAGCCCTCAAAAACATGTTTTTAAAGTATATTATCAGTTTGTGTGGCAATAAAACATAGAATAAAATATAAATAGCTTTAATAATAGAAAAATAAAACTAAATGAAATAAACAGATGATTTTAATGCACATTACCATTGCAGTGGATATGTAGTTGCTGGCGTAGGTAGACGGTGGCGGAGGGATATGGTAACGGTTCTCATGTTTTGCGATTATTTCTTTCTTTATTTCAGCTGTTATATTTTTAAGCTTCTTACTCTCACTACCATTTCCACTTTTCACTTTCTTGGGCCCCATAATGAAGGCTTATAGAGTGAAAATGCAGAGGAACTTGTGTAACACTTTATGTACTTCCAGAGACACTACTTAAACGTCTCCTTATGGAAGGCTTATAATAGGCCGCCCTATTATTATTATTATTATTATTATTATTATTATTATTATTATTATATTAAGTTTTTTGTTTTTTTTTCTTTTTTACTTAACTGGATTTATATTGAGTCTTATGTTAAAGTTTTTACTTATTTAATTATGTTTTTACTTATTTATTTAATTATTTTTAATGAGTTGCCTTGGTTTGTATTTTGTGTAAAGCACTTTGGACAGCTATGGTTGTGTAAAATGTGCTATACAAATAAAGTTTGATTGATTATATGTGTGTGTGTGTGTGTGTGTGTGTGTGTGTGTGTGTGTGTGTGTGTGTGTGCATGTACCGTGAATAAAATAAAATGTGCACTAAATTCATCTCTCTCTCAATTTCCAGGTACAGTTTGGTGTTGGCTACACAGAGCTCCCTAGCCTGTGTGAGTGCCGTTTGCTACTGGTTCAGATTTCTCCTGGGTCTGGTGCTGGTAACAGTATTGATAGATTTTTTTAGATAGATCTTTAACAGGATGGCTGTACAGACAGTAGTGCCAGCTCTGATTTAACTTTGAGGTTTGTTTTTACTGTATGTGCTCATTTTAAAATGTTACCATTTCAATAGTAACAGCTTATTCAGAGGGGCAAATGTGCCATGTAGCATGTTGTAATTCAACAAAGAAACATGATAGTCATTGATATGGTGATGTTTTCTAGAAGGTGATATTGGACATTTGTGCAGGGGTGGAGGTAAAGATTTCTCAAGCCAAGCCAAGCCAAGTTTATTTATAAAGCACTTTACGTACAGCAACCACTGGCCAAAGTGCTGAACATGGGAATAAAACACATTAAGATGGAATAAGAATAACATAAAAATAAATAAAATGCAATGAAAAAAGAAATAAAAATAAATAGATAAATGAATAAAAAACAATTCAAAACATAATAAAATACAATGACAAAAATAAAACAATTCGAAACATAATAAAATACAAACTGTCCCCCCTGAGCTTCCGCTGTGTCCTCGGTACATCCAAGAGCAGCTGACCGGCTGATCTGAGTGACCGGGAAGGGGAGTGCAAATGTAACAGCTCAGTGAGGTAGGGTGGGGCGAGCCCATTTAAGAACTTAAAAACAAATAAAGGAATTTTAAAATGAACTCTAAAATGAACAGGTAGCCAGTGTAGTGAGGCTAGCACAGGAGCAATGGGCTCTCTCTTCCGTGTGCCAGTTAAAAGGCATGCGGCAGCATTTTGCACCAGCTGAAGACGAGACAAAGTGGCCTGGCTAACACTGACATACAATGAATTGCAATAGTAAAGTCGGGTTGTAATAAAGGCATGGATCACTGTTGTAAAGTTATCTTTTGACAAAATGTTCCTTATCCTTGCCAAACGTCTCAACTGAAAAAAACTGGATTTCACCACAGCGCTGATCTGACTGTCCAGTCTCACTCCAGATCACTATTTGTCCTAAAACCCAGATTCATGACAATATGCTTTCCATATTGTGCTAAAGGGCCCAAGTCCACAGGAGAAAGCCCACCGGTGCCACCAGGACCAAAAACCACCACCTCAGTCTTCTTTTCATTCTCAATACAGTGATCCCTCGCTTATCGTGGGAGTTAGGGTCCAGAACCCTCCGCGAAGTAGCGACCATGTAATATGTTTATTTTTTTTATTTTAAGCCTTTATAAACCCACCCACACTCTTATAACCATTACCTGCACAGTTATGCAGCATAAACACTTTATATTCTCTTAGATATTGGGTAAGATTCATTGGAATTATGTACTGAATGTACAGTAAACACAGTTGACACAGTATACGAAAACAACTATTGTATATCATTGAGAAGTGTTATTTACAAAAAAATATGCAAAACAGTTTTAAAAATATATATTTTTTCATGGTAAAGAACATTGTGATAGGCTGGAGCTGTCTTTTCATTTGAGTTAGCAGGTTTTTATACACATCTGTGGTGCCATCAAGAACATTTCTGAACTGCAAAGAGCGAATCATTTGTGGGTCCCATTCTTCAACCGATGACTTAAGCACTTTAGCTAACTGTAAAATGGTGGCAAGGCGCTTGAGAGTTAGGTCTTGTTCTTCTTCTTCTTCTTCTACGTGTGCTCGATCCTCCTCTTGTTCTTTATTTTCCTCATTGCTGACTTGGTCATTTTGGCCAGATCTTCGTCAGTCAGAACTTTTGAGTAGACCTCGAGCAGCTCAACGACGCCGTTGGAAGTCATGTCATCAAAGCCTTCTCCTCCTAGCCGTTTTGCCAGCCTAACTGCCTTATCAACCGCAGAGTGATGAATTTCCTCGGCAGAAAAGCCCTCCTATCCATGGACCACTTCTGGCCACAATTTCTTCCAGCAGGCATTGACATTCTTGTCCTTCAGTGCTCTCTGTACAGTCACCAGGCATGATGCGATGGTGGAATTCTTTCAGTAGTCCTTCGGGGAAAAGTCTTCGTCCGTTTCCATGGCATCAACCAACTCCTTTCCTTTAACATGTCCAAAAGTTTTACCTATTCGGCGATTGTTAGCATCTTTAGTCAATGTTTGGGCGAGGCCCTGGATGAAGTAGAAGGCGAAGATAGCTTTTGGGACATAACGAAGCGCTTTACTACCCACAAAAAGCTCAGCGAATCAGCACCCAGGTGACTCTAATTAGCCATGCGCTCTGATTGGGTAGCCAATTAGGAAGCATGTACTCTACCAGAAAAAGCCAGTGAACCAGCAGAAAAGCCGCCATATTAGACCAATTTAAATGAAAACCCGCAATAGTGTGCAGGCACGAAATTTAAGCCGCGATATGGCGAGGGATCACTGTAAAGTGGATCTATCCAGCCAAAAAAATGCACTCAAGTAAAAAAAAAAAAAGTTGCTACTTTCTAGTGTGTTCGAATATTAAAAAGCAAACTTTTTTTTTTACTTTAAATTAAGTTAATGACACATTTATATGTGAAAAGAAACTTTTTACTCATCTAAAGCTATACCATTTTACACAGACATCATTTAGTCTCTGTAAGTTTGCAATATTTTAGTTATAATTGCTAGCAAGAATTAGGCTGGCTGCTTAGCCAATTTTGTTATAGCTATTAACTAACTTGGATAAATATAGGCAGTTAATGTTAGCAAATTAGCAAAATGTACCTCAGCGTGCTTTGCTTTTTCAAAGTAGACTGAGTATATGCAAGGAAAGCAAAGAAGACACCCCGTGTTATAGGAGTTTTTGCTTACTTCACCATATTGGAAACAGTTTACTGAGGAAAGGACAGAGGTGAGTAGGGTCATCCTCAAGCTCCATGCCGTAGTCTGGTGGCTTATATAACATGAAATGCACACAGCTATGGCACTAACTACATTGTGTAATTTTTTTACTATATTATTGCGTTTGTTTGGATTCTACACTGAAATGATTAGATGCTTGTATCGAACAAGCCCATTTGACTGATAGTATATTACATTACATTAGCGTCATTTGGCAGACGCCCTTATCTTCAGAATTTGTAACAAATACTTTGAAAATCTAAGCAGTAAAACTAAGGGATTTGTTCTTGAAAAAACTATTAATAAACAGGTCAAGTATTTAATTTCAGTTATACTAAATTATGCTATAGATACTCCGAAGTAATACTTAAGTAACCAGGTTCCATTACTCAAGTACTGTTCGTTCTTGGATTTAAAGAAAGAGCCTTAGCCAATAGATTTTCTTTTTGAGGATAGAGGACTTCTCAGTAACATGGCAAACGGAGATTTTATTTGTCAATCATCAATTTGTCATACAGTGGACCCTAATTCATTCCGAGAGTCTGTTCGCGACCCGATTTGTTTGTGACCCAAATCAGTTTTTCCCATTGAAATGAATGTCATTACAATTGTGTTTCTGCCCTCTAAACATGTTTTTATAGTGTATTATGTGGTGGATATGTAGTTGCTGTCAGAGGGATGTGGTGGCGGTTCTCATGTTTAGTGATTATTTCTTTCTTTATTTCAACTGTTATACACTTAAGCTTCTTACTCTCAAGGAAAAAATGCATTGAACACGTTCACACAGCGAGTGCTTGACCAGAACTTATGGCTTGTGCTGTGAAGCATGGGTTGGCTTCATCAGTCAAGGATTTGTTCATGGGTCGGTACAAAATCTGTTAGGGAATTTAATTCATACGACAATTTGTTCGCCATCCAATGCGTTCACTAGTTGAGGGTCTTCTGTATTAACAAGAGAGAGAAAGTTTGCTGCCTATAACTTATAATACTTGTCAGGATCCCGCCCTGCAGGCTGCGCAATTGCGGTGCAGCCCTGAACTTCATGAAGGCGCAGTGCTGGATCAGTATGCGTTTCTTGAACACCTTAGTGATTGGCACAATAGCGCCAGTGGCACATGTGCACACGTTGCGCTCTCGCAAATCTAACGGATGAGAAACAGCTGTTACTCGTTTAGGCTGGACTATAAAGGACTCTCAGTTTTGAACGAACGTTGCGAAGTATTAACGCTCTTCACGGATGCCGTTACTACCAAGCCTGGGTTAAGATTGATTCCCGTGTATGACTCGTGTTGTTGTCCTGGTATCCGATTCTCCGTATTCGCCCTGGTCTGTTTCGTATAGCTTCCGGTTTTGACCTTGGACTCTGTCCCCCGTTTCACGTTATTGTTATGCCTAGTTATGCCTGTCTACCTGATCATCTGGCCCATTGCCTGTTTTCTGGATTCGTCTTGCCTGCTGTTTAGGATCTGTTTTTTATCTTGCTGTATAAATAAATATATTGAGATATATTTATCTAGTGGCTCTCCGCACGTGTGTCCGCCCTACACCGCGCCCGTGACAATACTAGTCATAACAGAAACTAACTGTGCTCTATAAATGGTTAAAAAGCTTGATGAAAGTACACTTAACGTTACGTCATAATTTTTTCACATTTATGTTTTAAGCTTCTTTGATTTTTGTGTCTGATAGATTGAAGTTTCAAGAGTGTTTGAGTTTTTGTTTATTTTTGGTAGGCCTACAAGAGAGACACAGGATTGTGGTTACTATGGGTTGCTGGGGTCTTGAGCATCTTATCTTACCATTCTTTAGTAAAATGAAAATGCTAATTAGCAAATGGCTGTGGAATAAAAACTTTGGGACGTGCTGGTATAATAAAGCAATCAGGTTTGAGATGGTAGTAAATCACACCACAGCATTGATGATTTTTTTATAACCATATACTGTATCATCTTTTATCTCTTAGATATTCTAGTATTATTACTATTAGTAGCAGTTGTATTAGTAGTACAGAAGTAGAGAATATCTGCTTTTACTGTGTTGTGCAACAAAACAGGTCCTCTGTCAGAAATGAGATGTAAATGTCTGCACACACAAAAAAACCCCTCAAGAAAGTAATTTAGCAGAAGCGACGACTGCGGTCTTCTCTGTGCAGTGTGACAGTTTCAGTGTTCACAGGGCAGAATGTAATGATGCATGGGAATCAAAATGTATAGTTGGTCCAGTCTGAGGACTTGCAGCTGAACACACTGCACCTGGAGCCAGACAGAAGGGGAAGCTGAGGCCAACACCTGGCTTCCCACTGAAACTAATGGCCCTGTTCTTTATGGAGGTTTAGAGTAGGTAATAGGGTCTGTTTTCATGGTCTAATTCTGTCAGTTATAGAAAGCAGAGGTCACGGCAGTATAGCCATTCTGTATTTGAAGTAAAATAACAATTTATTAATAAAATATATAAATAAATAAACAGTAACAGCTTTAAAAAAAAAAACAACAAAAAGTCATGATTTCAGTTATTCAGATGGATTGTGAGTTGTAAGTCCCCAAAGGCAAAGAAGGTCAAGGAAAAGTACCAAAAATGCTTACACTCGGTCTTAAATACACACAGACAATTATAATTAAGCAGGAAGTTTGTGTTTATTTTAATGCATTCATAAAACTGTCACATTTTAACTTATAAGACCACATTGGGCATCAATGCTGTGAGCCAAGAAGAAAAAAAATAACCTGTTCTTTTTCCAGTCTTCAACTGTCCAGCTTTGGTTTTACCTTCGTGTTGCATTTGGTTATGGACAAGAAGGAATTTTATGCATCCAAGAAGGCGGGAGCCAATCCCAGCTGTCTTCGAGGGAATGGTGTATTTGCTGGGCAGGTTGCCAATGTGTTAGCAAGGCAACACCAACAGGACCAACCATTCACACCTATGGGCAATTTAGAGTAGACTGTAGGAGGAAACCCACACATTCCCGAGGAGAACATGCAAGCTCCCCAGAACCTCCTTGCTGTGAGGCAATGATGATAACCTCTGCACCACCATCTCAGCCTATAAGAAGAATTTACAGTGCAAGATTCAAACATCCTCTTTACACTAATATACTGAAAATACAAGTGATATTGCTTGAGTGTCTCTGATATTGTTGCTAAGAAGAACAAGAATCACTACCCACAGTGCCTATCACTTGGCAACATTGCCGAACAGTGAGTTATTATGGAGCTGTACGTTCTGTCAGAGTATTGTGGCATTTTTTTTTCTTTTTTCAAATCTAAGCACCTACTCACTTTAATAATGTAAATAAGACAGAATAGAAAATTGTTGCAGCCACAATCAGCTTCTGGATTAATAAACTGCCAGAATGTTCATGTCTACTGGATATTCACCTGTCTCCATTTATGGATCTGTTGTCTCAGGTGGATTTATGAGACCCACATGCAATCTCCTAAACACGTAATCTCTTTTCTGTTTATTAACATGTTAGCATCCTTATCGAGAATACATACAGTGCATTCAGAAAGTATTCAGACCCCTTTCAATTTTTCACCATTTGTAATGTTGTAGCCTTATGCTAAAATCAATCAAATTAATTTTTTTCCTCATGAATCTACACTCAGTACCCCATAATGACAGCACAAACACAGAATTACAGAATTCTTTGCAAATTCATTCAAAAAGAAAAACTAGTATTCAGACCTTTGCTGTGACACTGACATATTTCACTCAGGTGCCGTCCATTTGTTTTGATCATCTTTGAGATGGTTTAACACCTTGATTGGAGTCCAGCTAATACAGAATGAAACTGACTGAACATGATTTGCTCAATAACATTCCCACAGTGAAGCATGGAGGTGGCAGCATCATCATGCTGTGGGGGTGTTGTTCAGCTGCAGGGACTGGGCGATTGGTCGTACTTGAAGGAAAGATGAATGTGGCGAAGTACAGAGATATCCTGGATGAAAACCAGTCCAGAGTGCTCAGGACCTCAGACTGGGCGAAAGGTTCACCTTCCAACAGGACAATGACCCTAAGCACACAGACAGAACAACACAGGAGTAGCTTAGGAACAACTCTGTGAATGTCCTTCAATGGCCCAGCCAGAGCCCTGACTTCAACCCAATTGAACATCTCTGGAGAGACCTGAAAATGGCTGTACACCAACATTCCCCATCAAACCTGACAGAGCTGTGGAGGATTTACACAGAAAAGTGGCAGAAAATCCCCAAATCCAGGTGTGAGAAACTTGTTGCATCATTCCCAAGAAGACTCACGGCTGTATTAACTCAAAAAAAAATATTGCTTCTATTTGCAAAAAATTCTATAATTCCGTGTTTGTGCTGTCATTACGGTGTACTGAGTGTAGATTCAGGAGGAAAAAATGAATATGATTGATTTTAGCATAAGGCTGCAACATTACAAATGGTGAAAAATCGAAAGGGATCTGAATACTTTCTGAATGCACTGTATATCACAACCTAACAGGACAGTACTCCGCTCTGCCAGCAAACATTAATGTCCAGGATTCTACGTTGTTCATTTTCTGTTTACGTCCTCATTTGAGTTGCATAAAAGTTGTGGTTTCCCACTTTGCAGCTTGTCCTTTTGGTTTGGATTTGTGCTATTACTGCATTTGAACACTGCCTGTCTAACCGCTGTCTAACTCTGTCTATTGATCCTCTCTCTTCTACCGAGACTTGGATTGTTGCAGAACTTTTGCGCTCATGGTTTGCACTGTTCTTCAGAATGCTTTGAAAACTACATTGATTCTTCAACTCAAATGCATCCAATCTGTTGGGACTGGATGCAGT
The DNA here is from genome assembly GCA_030068315.1 of Chrysichthys thysi. NCBI lineage: Eukaryota > Metazoa > Chordata > Actinopteri > Siluriformes > Claroteidae > Chrysichthys > Chrysichthys thysi. The sequence goes on from JAQLOM010000020.1 coordinate 8,156,777, forward strand.
TTTTAATCTCACATTCATTTTTAAACTAGATAGAAATTCTTTATAGGAACCCTCAATTTACACATGCCATATTGATTTCTGGCTCATGCAGACTTCCTTTGGAAGCTCATTTGGCAATTGTGAATACCATGACCATATTTATGACAATTAATTATTTGGATAATTATGAACTTTCCGTGTGTTTATAAATCATATAAATGACCCAAGTTCTGTTCTTGGTGTTCTAAATTAAAAATACGAACATGTTTGTTTTCATTTGCACACAATTTTCATTACTATGGCCTATGGTTACTCTTCATCTGACTGACTGGCATATTAACTAAAGATCAAGTGGAGTGATCAGAGTATTCCTGTTTTATAATGCTTATTTTTCAGTGAGCTCTGCAGCGATGTGTGCAGGCCAGTGAAACCCATGGTGACTCAGACAGAGGGGATGATACAGGAAGATTCAGTGCAGAAAGCCAAGCCTGAAATCCCTCTGGCCACCAGCCATGTCGAGAGCTTAGAGACAAGATCCCATGGTAAAATTTGAAAACCAAATCAATTTGCATGGAGGCTAAATTCCATCAGTCAGTAAAATATTCGAGTCCTTTCCAAAAATTGGGATTGTGAGTGCATTTTATAACTTCCTGCACAACTTTCTGAAGAGGTGACATGCAATCCATGAGTCAGTTTGGGCAACTCAGACTTCAGGAGTATCGTGTTGAACCGAGGTGCTCCGTATTGCATCATGCAGTTAGAAAATTAGATGAGAATGTTTCCTTTCTGTGCAGGTATTACAAACTGAAAAATGTTTTATTACATTTAATAACCCAGTCTATGCCTGGGTCTGTATCAAGGTAATTCTAGACTTTAGGTAAGGGTACAGGCTAAGGAACGGAATTCAATAGTAATTCATCTAAAACATTGAGACCATTTTTAAGCAAATATTAATGCTAAGGTCATGATATGATGAGTGGGATTTGCTTGATATATGATTAGGTTTTTCATTAGTACTACATATCTAATTCTTACATCTACAATGCATTTAGAGGCCTGGACATCTTGCTTTCTTTTCATGGCTTAATGATTGGTGCATCTAGGGCATAATAAAAAAAAAGGCATTCTAGACAACTTGGGCACCTTTAGGCATAAAACATGAAAGAATAAATACCGGTACTTCATTTTCTTGGGTACTCTTCAGTGTGATAATCTATTGATCTATGAGAGGGATTTTGTTGCAGCACAGAACAGGTGTGTAACCAGGTGCATAAATGCAAGTAAATGGATGTTTGTTTCTTGCTAAAACTGGTATTAGAAGGGTTGGGTTAAAGGTCTACTATCACCACCAACTGATTGCCCCTCTCTTACTCCTCGCTTTTCAAGCATATATTTTAATGTACAGTGGTCAGATGCAGCGTACTTCCAACTACATACATTCACACCCCCTTGCTTCTTCTGTGTTAAATAAGTACCAGTAAACAAACACTTTGCATCAGTGGGGAGGCACCCTTACCCAGGGCAACTTCCACTTAGCTCATTTATACAACTGAGCAGCTGAGGGTTAAGGGCCTTGCTCAAGGGCCCAGCACTGGCAGCTTGGCATTGCTGGAGTTTGAACTCACCACCTTCCGATCAGTAGTCTAGCATCTTAACCCCTGAGCTAACACTGATTCGTTTTAGCTAACATCGATTCAGTTTTCTTCTTCCATGTCTTCTTTTTCTCCTTTTTTTCTCGCTTCCTTCCAGACTCACATTGCTTCTTATAAAATACAACCTCTCTAGAGGTTTGTCTGTTCAGGGCTATGGTAGTGCTGCAACTCCGTGTAAGAGGACCCGCTCCCTATGTCAAGAGCTGATTCTAAGGTTTTAAAAAACACAGTGATTGTATGTAATTATACACTAATGAAAACATACTTGTGAATACTGTATTTCATTTCTGCTAATAGATCTCCATAAATCCTTCATAGTGGACCATAGTGATTATTGTTAAGTTTAAGAGTAAACTTCATGATTGTAAATGTGCAGATAATAGCAGCGTAGACAACAGTAGTGTTGTCATGGTTTTATTTGATCCCAGTCCAAATTTTATCTCTGCTGAGGATGACTACCCACACAATCCTTTTCCTAGTCCAACAAGGGTAACAAGCCAAACCTGTACTTCACCTTGGAAACTGGATATGATAAGAGTGTGTTAGCTCAGTAAATCTCTTAGAAATTAAATACCAGAAGATCTGTAAGTACAACAGTTATCTGACAGCTGGGTTTACTAAACATAAATCTATAAAGATGATCTCTGACTCAGACTGAAACCTTTGTTTATAATTTCTTCAGGGACTGTGACTAATATTTTCAGTTCAATGCCTTATATATATATATATATATATACTCAGCAAAAAAAGAAACGCCCCTTTTTCAGGACTGTGTATTTCAACAATAATGT